>PVIH01000821.1:0-292035 GCA_004025045.1 Sigmodon hispidus | reverse complement strand
TTTTTTTTTTTTTTTTTTTTTTTTTTTTTTTTTTTTTTTTTTTTTTTTTTTTTTTTTTTTTTTTTTTTTTTTTTTTTTTTTTTTTTTTTTTTTTTTTTTAAAACTTTATTTATTTATTTGCTTTGGTGTTTGCCTGGAACTGGAACTACAGACAGTTGTCAGCTGCCATGTGGGTGCTGGGAATCGAACCCGGGTCCTCTGGAAGAGCAGAGGGTGCTCTTAACCGCTGAGCCATCTCTCCAGCCCCCCGTGATGGCGGTTCTTAAAAAAACCATAAAGGTGGGTGATGCAACTGAGCTGGTGTCCTTTTATAATAAACACTGACAGGGCTCTCCCTCCCTCCATCTCTCTCCTTCCCTCCCTCTCTCTCTTTCTCCTTCCTTCCCCCCCCCCCCAACGTTTTTCCTCTGCCTTTATGAGAAGGTGAAGCTCTTGCTAGGAACTGACCCTTCTGGACCTAGATCTGAAACTTCAGACCTCAAGAGTGGAGAAAATTTCAAGAGAAGCCAGCCAAGTCTGTGAGAGACAGTGCCTGCTGTAACAGGTGAGCCCACAGTACAGAGGACTTCAGAAATCCTAAAGCAATGCTCCTTGCTGTTTGTGGTTGAAAGGGCTTGGAGACCTTAATTCCAGTCATTTACTTTATTGGTTTGGGGTTTTGCCTTCTTTATGGATAAGCAGCTCCAGGTGGACACAGCCATATGATGATGAAAGCCTGCTTTGTTGATTCAGGTCACCCCACAGTCGTAAAGTGAGATAATTTTATTAGCAACATCATCAGACCTTTCTAGTCAAGGACAAATCGATGTTTGACAAATAAATGTCAAGTCAAATGTTAACTCTTATGTATACCTCGAAAATCTTCTGCCCCCACAGAAATCTATATAGATCAATGCATAAGTATGCAGGGCTACCCCCACCCCCATTCCTTATTGACAGCGTGAGATTAAAAGCTTCTCACTCAAGGAAGCTAGCTAAGCAAGCATATTTGCTACTCCTGTTCCAGAGACTGTCATTGTGTTGATATTTTTAAAGGAGAGGGATCAAATTAAATCATCAAAGAGAATCAGAGAGGAAACCAGCAATGAACGGTGTAAAGCTGGAAGACAGATAAGCAGATCAGAGAAAGTAAAGCTCAGAACATACCAGGGAAGGGAAGGCAGATAAGGTCAAGAGCTGCCTGGCAACAGCATTGACAGGGACCTCACACCCAGAGAGACTGGCACAGTGCAGCACTCTACTTTGTTATCAATAAAATAAATAACCTGACTGTATTATAGAGAAAAGAATATTTAGCTTACATTTTAGAAGTTAAAACTCTAAAATAGGGAGGTATCATCAAGTCAGCAAGGGCTTCTTTGGCTGTGAGCATCACGTAATGGGTGGGATCATGGCTGGATGATGTGCAAATAGGAGAAATCATATGATGCAACAGGAAGCCAGAGAGAGTCCAGGGCTCAGGCACTCTGTTATAAAAACTGGGTTGGGGGGAAACTAACAGAGTCCCACAGAACTACCTTAATCTCTTCCAAGGGCAGTGCCCACCATCACCTAATCACCTCCCAGGAGCCCCTATCTTTTAAAGGCCTACCCCGACTCAGATCTACCACACTGAATTCTACACTTCTGATTCATAAGACTCATCTCTGGGTCTTAGTTTGGAGGCCAAACCACAGCACAAGATGCTGCCTGAGCTATAGGTCAATGCCGTAGCTCACATGTTAGCTACCATGTCCTTACTCCTGCTTTATCATTTCCCATTAAAATTAAACATACGTGTAAGTTATTCTTTCATAGAACAACATAATATTCTATAACTTGTCTGCCCATTCCTTTGTTTAAAAAGCTTTCAGATTACTTCATTTTGGTTCCTCCCTCCAAAATTGTAATCTACAAACAACAAAAACACAATAAATTTCTTATACACCTATGGCCTTTATATTGACATTTTTGTTTTTATGTTACATTTTCAAAAGTAAAACTACTTAGTCAAAATGCCTGTATAAATTTTAATTTGCTAGCTGGTGTAGCATTTCCGGGAGCTGCAGTAGCAATACTGAGGATCACCCATATTAATGCTGAGCATCACCCATTTTCTGTTCAATACTTACGTTGTTGTATTATATTTCTCTTTTATGGCTGATGATTTCTTATCTTCCTGTCATTCAAGTGTCCTCTATGTTGAGATTTTTACAAATACTCTTCTACATTTTGTTCTGTTATTTTATTATTTATATTTCTAATCTACCTGGAATTTGTTGTTATTAGAGCATGAAAGAATACATGTAATGATAATAGCTAATATTTACTGATAAATATCTACATGCTAGGCACTCTAAAAATAATACTATATAAAGTTCACATAGAGGGAGAGGGAGGCTGGGGTGACTGGGAAGGGGGAGGGAAGAGGAACAGTGGTTGGTTGGTATGTAAAAATTTTAAATAAAAAATTTCACATAAATAAGAAAATTGAGTATTAATAGAATTTAAGGAATCATTAAGCTCATGTATTTTCTAAGACTAAAAGCTGAGACTTAGGCCAAGCAGTCTTACTTTGGACTTTATCTCCTCAAATATTCAGATGAAGAGCTAATATACTTGCTTTTCTATTTAACTAAACCACACGTTCTGTGCATACGTACACGCATGTGTGCAAGGGTATGTTTGTGTGTGTGTGTGTGGTGTGGTGTGGTGTGGTGTGGTGTGTGTGTGTGCATTTGTGTGTGTGTGGTGTGGTATGTGTTTCCCTTTAAAAAGGCAAGTCCATCATAAAAACCATTCAATAAACTAATAAATTTTGGATTTTTATTCTATGCAAACATTCAAATCATTGGTCCATGTCCAAAGAAAACAAGCCTGTGTGTTTTGCTTTGGATTACATTAAGTGTGCCTTAATTTGTTCAGAATTGACATTTATATATCAATCTCTCTTCAGTCACATGGCACAATGTCTACTTATTTAGATGCTTTGACAAAATGTTAGGTATTTCTCTAATTCTTTGTATTCTTATAGGAATTTTCTAAGTTATCATTTTGGTGAATAAAATATTTTCACATATGTGTTAGGTAATCACAGAAAGAAAGGTAACGGTTTGTGTGTATGGGTCTTGCGGTGAGACTGACCTCTGTTTTTGCTTCTGTTTTGTAGCCCAGGTTGGTCTAGAAGTCATTGCACAGCCCAAGTTGGCCTCAAAAACCACAGTCCTGTCTCAGGTCCTGAGTGCTAGCTAGGTCATAGGCCTGTGCTACCATAACTGGCTTCTAGATTTTTAATGGAGTCTTGCTATTTTAAAGGACACTGCAAAAGCTTGCTCCCTTTTCCAGTTGTTAGACTGGATAGTGAATGTGATGACTTTCTTTTAAAGCCACCTGAAATGACTGTGCAACAGCACTGAGTGAGGCGCCACACCTTCTCCCTGATCTGACAGCAGCAGCATGTTTTCACTCCATGAGATTGTGAAGCAGTCTCTGTTGTCGTGTGCTCCTAAGAATTTATTAATGGGTTTGGTTTGCAGCTCAATGACATTCAGAATGCTCTAGATTCATTTCCGGATGGCAGGAGGGACAACTACTGATTGGTTGTTTGTTTGTTTCTGTTTACCTGATTTGACGGGGTCTCACAGGGTAGGTCTGGCTAGTATGGACCATGCACGTGGACTAGGCTGGCCTCAAACTTAAAACCCTTTCATCTTTGCCTCTCTGGTGCTGGGGTGACAGGCCTGTGTTGCCATGCCCAGCCAATTACTAACTGTTGTTTAATCTAGTGTCATAATCACATAATTTTCGCCTTTAAGTTTGTAGCAATATTGTGGACACTGTTGTATTTCCAATGTTGTGGGTTGCACGGTTGTGGAACATGCACTGTGTGGTCATCTGTGCCCCTCAACCATTCTGACCTTGGGAAAAAAAATAAGCCTTTTCTTTTCTTTTTTTTAGTTCACTGTATGATTTCACCATATCCTCAAAGCCACAAAAACTGCTACAAAATATACAGCACAAAAATTACAGAAAATTGTCTATTAAGAAAACACATATAAACAATTCTAAATAAAACAAGTAAATGCAATTCAGTGGTGTTAAAAACTGGCAGCAAATGATAGAATATAACTTTGAAGCCAGAACAAGTAAACCAAAAATGTAGACTAGAAGAACTAAAGGATGAAAAAGGCTGAGATACACAGATGATATGTCAAGAAAACCCAGAGCTACATATTAACAACAACCAGTTAGGATTGGAAGTGGGAAAATCCTATTTATGTTTTTGAAAACATTTTTCTGCGTTCTTTGAGAATTTTTATTATGCTGTGTTGAAAGTGAAAAGTAAGAATGGGTGGAGCTCCGCATGCTGTCTGGTGATTAATGCATGTAAGCCATTCAGGATAGAGCAGGATGCATGCTGACTCATCATGTCTGTTTCCTTCAACCCAAGAAGGGCACCAGTGGAATCCAAAACCATCCTGGGACGCTCAAGTACTGATTAAGCTTTGCTTCTTAAGAATTTCTGTAATTTTGTATTTATTTTTCTTTGGTTCTTACTGACCTTTGAATCAGGGGTCATGACTGATGTTCCTTCAACAGTCTTCTGGATTGTGCCTGTAAAATGCTTTTTAAAAAGCTGTGTGCATTGCTTGGAAATCCCTTTGGAAATGCAGAACTGAGCTGCCTCACTTGTGGAATTTTTCCTGTTTCTAGGAACATGTTTATTCATTTATGAATTTGGCCTGTATTGGGCTCCTGTGATGTGAGGTACTGGGTGCTGAGAACAGAGTGGCAGTATGCTATTCTGGTGTCTGCCCTTAGGAGCTTGGGGACTAATGGAATGTACCAATGGATAGTACTGCACAGAAATTATGAGTAACTCACCATAGTCTTTTGCTGCAACAAAGTACAAATGGTGAATGAAAAATCATCTCAACGCTTGACTGAAGAAATAGTTTTTGCTTTTAATCACAAAGATTTTATGATGCTAGACTCTACAACTGTTAATGCAGTCCAACTCTGTTCCCTCTGACACCTTTACTGAATAACTTTCTTTCTTTTTTTCCTTCCATCTTTCTTTCTTTCTTTTTAATGTTTTTCAAGACAGGGTTTCTCTGTTTAGTCCTTGCTGTCCTAAAACTCACTTTGTAGACCAGACTGGCCTCGAACTCTTGAACTCAGAGATCTGCTTGCTTCTCCTGCATGCTAGGATTAAAGGCATGTGCCACCACTGCCTAGCTATTTTTCTTTTGTTAATAAGGAAGACTGTATTTCCTCTCTGCCCTTTCTCTAAGTGCTGAGGCCAGATGCCTACCCAGCAGGCATCTTCCCACTGTCTTTAAGGTAGGCCTTGACCTAGCCCTCATGCACACACTGATGTGGACCCAGGGTCCCTGGCAGAGGTCCCCACACATCTGGGAATCCCTGTGGGATAAGTGGGGAAAGCCTGACACAACCTTTAGGTTGACAGAGAAGTGGAAGGAAACCTCTAAGGTTTTGGTTCTGGGAGTGTACTCAGTCTTTGATTGGCCTAGCCATGCTCCTTACATGGGTCCTCAAGATCCAAAGGTCACAACTCTAGGTCAAGGTGAATAATGCCTGATTCCCTACATATTTCACTTTCTAATTCTAATTTTGGGTATTTACAGAAAATAAACAAATGAAAAAATTTAAACGACCAATCATAATTCTTTGCATATCAAGCATTCCCAGGGGTTAGCCACTGTGATAGGTTGGAGTCAGAGACACAGTGGAAGGAACATGTGCTGTTCCTTTGTGGCAACAATTAAAAACTGAACATGAGATGGAATTCACACAGAGATGGTAAATGGCTTACTTTAACTAAAAATGACTTAAGAGAATTTTTAATATAGCCAATGGTTTAGGAAGTAATTAGCTGTCTTTCCCTAGAAATTTACTTGAACAAAGTTGACACCCTTTATGCAAATTAGGACACGTGATGACTGATGTCTTGAGTTATTCTTGCCAGACATAAAAGGAAGAACAGAAGCCACCTCCTTCATGTTTCATTTGTAGTGCCTAGCTCCAGTTTTTCCAGGTTCTGTGGCCTGTCACCTTGTCCTGGACAGTTTTGTGTCAACTTGACACAAGCTAGAGTCATCTAAAATGAAGAAATCTCAATTGTGAAAATGACTCCTTAAGACCCAGCTGTAAGCCATTTTCTTAATTAGTCATTGGTGGGGGAGGGTCCACCATATGGTGGGTAGTAGTGGTGGTGGTTTGAATATAATTGGCACCCATAAGATCATAGGAAGTGGCACTATTAGGAGGTGTGGCTTTGTTGGAGTAGATATGACCTTGTTGGAGGAAGTGTGTCACTATTGGGGTTGGTTTGGGGTCTCATATATGCTCAAGCCACATCCAGTACTTCAGACCACTTCCTGCTGCTGGTGAGTCAAGATGAAGGACTCTCAGCTCCTTCTCCAGCACCATATCTGTCTGTAGCCACCATGTGATACCATGATGATAATGAACTAAACCTCTGAAAATGTACCCCAGTTAAATGTTTTTTGTTTTTTCTTGTTTTTGTTTTTGTTAATAAAAGTTGTGATGGTCATGGTGTCTCTTCACAGCAACAGAAACCTTGAGTCAGTGGTGCCACCCCTGGGCTGGTAGTCCTAGGTTCTATAAAGCTGAGCAAAGTGGGCTGGAGAGATGACTCAGAGGTTAAGAGCACTGACTGTTCTTCCAGAGTTCTTGAGTTCAATTCCCAGCAACCACATGGTGGCTCATAACCATCTATGATGAAATCTGGTACCCTCTTCTGTATACTGTACACAAAATAAATAAATCTTAAAAAAAAAAAGCTGAGCAAAGCATGGGAGCAAGCCAGTAAGCAGCATCCCTCCATAGCTTCTGCATCAGCTCCTGCCTCCACGTTCCTGCCCTGTTTGAGTTCCTGTCCTGACTTCCTTCAGTGATGAACAGTGATGTAGAAGCCAGATAAACCATTTTCTCTCCATTTCTTCTGTCATTTTATCTCAGCAATGGTAACCTTAACTAAGATATCCCTTTCAAGGTCACAGAGGGGAGCTGTTCAAATCAATCCTGGTTTCTTGTCTCCACATTCCATTGCTGCCTCTGTCTCTCTTGCACAGATACAGCTAGGGTTTCTCCAGGATAGCCATCCTCCCCAAGGAGGCTGACTGCTAGTACCTAGGCAGGACATCTTCTTTCTGAGGTCTCCCCGGAGTGGCTTCCTCCTAGAAACTTCCAGTTGAGCTTCCCCAACAATTAACACCCCCCTACACCTTGCGGGGAACTGGATGCCCAATGTCTACCTCCTCTCAAGGGTTCATCCCTTTAAGTCCCAATCATGTTTTATGTTCAGGCATACCAATTAAAAGATGAAAGCCTGGGAAAGGACACCATCTTAAGCTCATATTTCACAATACAATGTCCAGGTTTCTTGTTTAAGGAGGGGGCGGCGCTGGAGTAATAAAGCTGTCTTGCTCTCAGTGGTACCTTTCTGTGATGGCTGGCATACTTCACATGTCAGTCTTCATGACAACCCTACAGGAAAGGCACGTGGTAAAAGAGGGTAGAAGACTATCACAAAATTAAATGTCTAGTCCATGACAAAGCCAGATTTCAAGCCCAGGCCAGTCTGTCTTGAAAGCTAAGATTCTTTGAACCCCCACTCACTGTGCACCCAGGCAGTCTCCAAGGAAACCAGGATGATGCTCAGAAATGCAGCTGTGTGACCTTGAGTTCACTCTTTATAACTCTAGGCTTTGTGAGGGAGCTGCCCAGCAGAAAGGAATGGAGGATGTGGAGGAAGCAGGCTACAAGGTCCCCACTGCATCCAGGGACCACTGCCATGCTGTCTTGGTCCAGTGTTCAGGACACAGGTGGGCTGTTGGTCATTTATAAAGAGGAAAAAGGACCAAGTGTGATCCCCAGCTATTTCATGAAGAAGCAAGAGCAAGACTCCTCCCTCCTCTACCCTACCTTTTGCAGGGCAGCTCTGAGCTAGGTTAAGTAAGGCGAAATGTTTGTGACTGAGCTGCAGGACCGGTCCACAGGAAGCTAGATTCACCTACACTGGGAGGAAATACAAATATTATCAGCATAGCCTCTGCCACAACAGAAAACACACAGAACACAGAGAGGAGACATGACCATAGGAACATAGCTTCCAGAAAAAAAAATCAGGCAACAAGCATCAGCTAGTCTTTGCCCAGGAGCTATTACGAGCAGCAGCCTCTCATGTCACCATACTAAAATGTACAAATACAAGCTTGAACAAAGGCTGTTTCTTGCTGACACACCAGGAGCAAGAAAATCCAACCTCAATGAAGCAGACATCAACAGTGCTCCTAGGGTCAGGTCACTTGTTCCCCCCCCCCCCAAAGAAAGCACTATATCTATCAGCATCAGAAAAGAACACACTTGAACCTGCTTGCAACTGACATCTAGCTGTTCCCTCCACCCTGTCCCCAAACCATTTTGCTGCTGAGCCCCGTGTGCATCCCTGTAGCGGGTCACACCAGCAGTCAGTGCACAGAGTGGCTTCCACATAAGCCAAGGTTTCTCTCTGTGTCTACAAGTGTGGCTGTGCTTTACCAGGGCCCATTCATTGTATCTGTGGTCTTAGAGGCTCACTCCATGTTAGAAACTAACTCCTAGTGTTTAAAACTGGCTTCCTTGGAGAGGATGGTGACACTAAAAGCTCCAGCCAAAGGCAAAGAGTAGTGTTTTTTTTTTTATATGACACAGCATCTGCACTGACATTTATTGTATTTCTAGAAAGGTGAGAACATAGTGAGGTTCTGCTGAACGGTAGGGATGCTAAATGATGCTATTAATAGAAGAGATGTCAAGAATTTCCCTTGATACAAACTACTTTGTTCACATTGACCTTTAAAATTCAAATTAAAACCTTTCAACTCTACTAAAATGTTCTGTCATTTCTTTCTAGACAAATCACCAGTAGCACATCAACATGCCTTGTTCTAGAAACTCCGTTGAGTGGGGGTGGAGACTGTGGCATGTATCACTTTGTATTTTTTCTTTTAAGGTCCCCAAGTGATTGACCATGAAAAGCAGAAGCCACTGCCCTAGTCTCTGAGGTTCACAGCCAATAGCTCTTGTGTTTTCTATTTTTGGTTTAGTAGGACTGGGTTGTGGAGACAATGTCAGATCACTGTCAATACAAATACTCCAAGCCAAGCTTAGGCTCTGGGTTTAGGAAACATTTGGAAGAATCTTAAATAATTGTATCTCATTTTGTGTGTGTGTGTGTGTGTGTGTGTGTGTGTGTTTGTGTGTACACCTGAGTGCCTGAGAATCAAACTCATGTTGTTAAACTTGATGACAAGTACCTTGGCCTTCTGAGTCACCTCACTGGCCTATGGGAGTCTTTCATCATTCCATGGATGTTCATCAGTTACTCACTGTGCACCAGGCACTGGAGAAAGACCACTGAGCAAAGTTCCTGTCTTTATAGATCTTTTACCAGACCAGAAAGAAAGTGAATAAAAAAACGTATCACACCCCATAGGGAAAGCATGGGTGATGCTCAGCAGAGACTGAAGGGGGGGGGGACTGGAAGAAAAGCATGTGAGGCAGAAAGAGGTAGAGAAGAGTGAGCTGTGCCAGGACCCTGGGGCAGCACACAGACTGCCAGTGAGCTAAGAAGGTCCCTCCTCTCCAGAGCAGATAACACATGCCTGGCTTAGGGTCTGGTGGCAGAGCATGGCTGATTCTGTAGATCAGACCAGTCTCCCTTCCCTGGGCCACTGAGCAGGGGACAGCCTGGGCACAACCACAGGAAGCCTTTCCTATTAACACACACTGGTGACCTAGAGGAGCCACAGAAAGGCTGATACAGCTAGAAAGAAGATGGTGGGGAGAGAGGGAGTGGAAATTAACCATCTTAGCCTTTCAAAATCCCTTTCTCTCTCAAACCAAGCACTACCAACTAACTACATGGGAGAGAATTCAAAGCTCTGCCCCCAGTGCCCTCACCATGAATCATTCAATATCAGGACACCATCAACAATGAGGCAGCAGCAGGATTTTAAAATCATACCACATATGACAATAATACTCACTATAGAAGCTGGTGGCCATTTCCACATCTGGTTCGTAAGGAAAAATGTTCTCCTCCCTGACTAAATTCTTCATTGTTAGTACCTGTACTTAATGCTCGTCTACCCACAGCAAGACATTCTTCTACACAGTAAAGTCAACATGATCCAGCAGAAGTGTAAAATATTAGTATATTTAGTATTTCTAATAAAAAGAAAACAAAACAAATTAGATATTTCTCACTCTCTTTTTCAGGAGATTCCTTTTCTCTGTATGAGACTTTATATCTGATTTGTTTCAAAAGCTTTTAAATGGGCTGGAAAGACAACTGAGCCATTAAGGGCACTTCTTACAGCAGACATGGGTTTTATCCCCATGACCTGTATGGCAGCTCACAGCCATCTGTAAGTCCAGTTCCAGAAAATTCGATGACCTCTCTCTCCTCTCAGGCACCAGGCACACGTGTGGTATATAGGCATACTTGCAAGCAAAATGGTCATATACATAAAATAAATGTAAAAGAGAAAAACCCCTTAATATGTAGCTTTCATATCTCCATATTAAATTTTTTGGGAGCCCAAACTGAAAAGTAATTTGAGAACATAATGCACTGTGCTGTTTACATCAAGCAGCCCTGCAGTCCTTTGTCTCTCCTAAGTGGCTGTAAAATGTGTCCATTACTAAGTGTCTTGTCTGGAATGCTCCAAGTTTCCAGGCCTCTCTAGAGCTGGGAATACAGGATGGAATAGGAGCCCAGGAACCATTCTATTCCTACTCCTCTTCTTTCCCAGGCATCCTCCAGAAACAAGGTTAGTACAATCAGGAAGTCAGAGAGGTGCACAGATGGCCATTGGCGCTGTGTCAAGCAGGAAAGAAAGGAAGGAAGGGCCACTTGCCAGCTTCAGATTCACTTGTTAGTTCTGAGCGAGTGAGCCTGGTGCTTGTATGTCCAGCACAGGTGGGCACACTAGGAGAAGGAAGCCATTTCTCCAGAACTGACAGTTCTCCCAGGGAGGAGTGAGTATGGACGGACAATTCAGGTCTCTGAGGTTTACATGGTTCACACCCTCACCCCAGCCTTAGTCTCCATGAGGATAGGGTCAGAGATGGGTGAAGGTATTCTGTTTTTTTTCTTTTTAAGATTTTATTATGTACACAGTATACAGAAGAAGGTACCAGATGTCATCATAGATAGTTGTGAGCCACCATGTAGTTGGTGGGAATTGAACTCAGGTCCTCTGGAAGAACAGTCAGTGCTCTTAACCTCTGAGTCATCTCTCCAGCTCTTGCTTTGTTTTTTTAAGATTTTATTTAATATTCATTTTGGCACTTGGTGATTGTGTATCACAACCACATGTGAAGGTCAGAGGAAAAATACAGGAGTAAATTCTCTGTTGTGTGAGTTTCAGGGACTGAACTCAGGCCGTTCATTAGGCTTGTCAGCAAGTACCTAAAGCCTAATGGTACTTAGGTTGGTACTGAAATTTTCCTGATTTTTTTAGACCTAGGAAAGTCATCTTAGAATGGCTGTGTTAAAACATGGTGGGGCCATTTCCCTACAGCTGAAAACAAGATGGAGTCTTTATTTGCTCTACTGTGTCCCATTTCCACTCCATTCCTCTGCTCTTCCTACCACTGGCTTTGAACACAATGGTTATTGGTACCTGCTAAAAATGCTTAATATGTGTCCAGCAAATAACCCCATCCCAGCATTCAGAAGTGTGTCTAGACAGGGCATCACTTGTTCGGTAGACTGGGACAGCTACAGTTGAGACTTGGTGGAGGGGGAAAGAAAAGTAAGAAGGAAGGAGGGCTGGGAAGATGCTGGAAGGACAAGGCTTGGATCAACAGAATAGTTGGGTATGGTGGCACACACCGTGATTCCCAGAACTTGGGAGACACAGGCTGGGGGATCTCTGTGAGTTCAAGATCAGCCTGATATACAAATCAAGTTCCAGGACATCCAGGGCTGTTACACAGAGAAAGACAGTCTCAAAACAACAACAATAAAAGAAATGACTTTGGTCTGTATAAAACTCTGTCTTAAAAAAAAAAGAAAGACTATAACAAGACAAAATATATCTATTGTGACAGTGCTACCCACTTGTAACCCAGCAGCTGGAAGGCAGAGGCAGGAGAGAAGGCAAAAGTTCCAAACTAGGAACAAACAGCACACACACACACCCCAAACATACACACACACACACACACACACACATATACACACACCCCACACACTCCCACATATACACCCCCCCACATATACATACACATACACACCCACATCCACACGCATACATCCCCACGTATATACAATACACAATACACGTACACACTCTCACTTGCACACACACACAATAAAGCCCTCCAGCATTTATTTAATCGTAGACTTTCCAGAGAGAGAGAGAGAGAGAGAGAGAGAGAGAGAGAGAGAGAGAGAACATGGCTTCAAGGACATAGATTAGTGAGTGATCATGGGGGAAAAAATAGGTTCCTAGGATGAAAAAAGATGTTTCTTGTTCCCTGTGTACAAATGACAAGTGTGCAGAGGAGCCTCAAAGGTGACCCCAAATGCCTGTGGTTTGCATATGGGGCCCAAGGTGAATGGGGGATCGATCATTGGGCACATGATCAAGAAGTGGATTCGTATAGAGTGTGATATGCTTCTTAGTTTGGTGAATGGCACCTAGGTAATTATAACCATAAACATTTCTAACAGATACAGAAGCCATAGCAATGAACACTTTTGCATTCTACACTGAATGGAACCGATGGAGAATCTGAAAGCCAAAGCTGCCTTCCCCTAGAAGTTAGGCGCACAATGGCATTTTGGATGAATACTTCACTTCCTACGCTTATCAGTTGTGATAACTATAACATGCTAAATGTAAGGATCATCTATAAAGTTACAGTCTTCTGCTTGCCTCTCACAGCTATACTGGGTCCAGCCAGCCCCTGGGATCAACAATTCATTCATTTGTTCTTTATAGTAAACGTGCCAGGTCAGAATTCAGCCTTCACACCACATATGCACACATGCCTTGTTTGAGGTCATTCTTTTGGGGATTCTCTAGCCAAATCCAATGAGTACCTGTACTCAATAACATTTATGGCTGACCTTCAGGCCCAGATGCACCAGGATGTTGTTTTCATCAGCTGTGCTCATTTAATTATTAACAAGGCTTTCCAATAATGAAAAAGTGAAAAAAATTAAATGGAAGAGAATAAGCCACTTTTTCAAAAATGTTTGGGGCTAACAACCATGCATCAATTTCCCAGGAGGCATTGCTTTGTGGGGGCATGAAGGAGGGGCAGGGGATGAATAAGGATTCACTTCAGCTCTGCCACCTGCTGCCTAACTTCTCTGAGCCTCTTTTATTTTCTGTCTCAAAAAAGGGATGATGTATCCACCTTGCAGAGGGTGTTCTGAGAATCAGAGGTACAGGTAAAGCTCCCATCACAGTAGTTGAATATAGTAGATCAGTAAACAAAATAATTACTATGATGGAAAGTCAGCCCAAATGACTATAACTATTAAAGTGTCCCTACTCTGAGATTCTGTCTTAACCTTAAACTCATGCCTACATAATATGGAAAAAATACCCCAGTTGGGATGTGTTGGGGTGCTTACTATGTACAGCGTGTTTTTAAAAGACCTGTAGATAGTGAGGAACTTGGTAATCTACAGTCCACACTTGCCTGTTTCTCAAGTTAGGTAAATGGCAACCACCCAACAGGGCTGCACCAAAAGCAAAAAATAGCCCGCAATGGTAGGCTCCTCCCCAGAGGGTGACTGAAAGTGGGTTCAATGCAACAAATAAATATAAGGCCTTTGTAGAAAGAGAATGCAGGTTCTGGGCAGGAAAGGCAAAGGGTAGAACTGGGAGAAACACCCCAGACTGTGATCCCTAAACGGCCTTCTTAGGGGCAGGAGGGCAGAGTCCATTCTGAAAGAAAGAGGATGAAAGTAACACAAACAAGGGCAGCGGATTGTGGCGCCGAGGCCAATAACGGTTTTGATCTCTCTCCTTATCAGGCACCGTGCCGCTCCTTCCCCATGGCCGACTGTATTTACACATTTACGACATACTAAGTGTATCATGAGATCCTCACAGTACACACTGAAAATAAAAAGATCCATATGCACAGAAGTTAGGACACACTTCATCTTAATGAGTTGCTGTGTGCACCTTCTGGGGAGACCACCCACAGGGAAGGGGGGAAGGATCTGAAGAATGGCATTGACCCTGAAAGGTGAACATATTCTCAATAAGTCTTCCTCAGCTTAAAGATAACCCTGTTGCCAACTTAGAAGCAAGAGTTCCAGATAAGAGCCCAGCCCACTAAGGAATGCCCTCTCTAGACTCCAGTTCATCTAGATTTTCCCACTATGTTTTCTCCAGAGTCTGTCACGGGTACTCTCTACGCCATTAAGGGGCTCAGATACTATTATGCTATTGTGGCTTTCTCTGGCCTGGAAGAGAATGGAAACAGCAAAGCTATTTGTATTTTAGAGAGAACGGAACATCTCTGCTTAGCCTGAATGTGCAAGAGGATTCTCAAGCAGACTCTTGAGGGCAGTAAAGTGGTCGGTCCACAGGAGGCTTTTTGTTTAGTTGGTTGGTTCGGGACTACAGTGAAAACTAAAAAACGAAAAGTCCCCCCAGTCCTGGTGATGTAGTCCTGAAATTACAGCTATTCTGGAGGCTGAAGCAGGAGAATAGACAGTTCAGGGCATGCCTGAGCTTACAGAGTGAATACAAAGACCGCCCGGCTAATTAACACTGTGTTTCAAATAAAGTTTTAAAAGGGCTGGAAATTTAGCTCTGTGGTAGAGCATTTGCCTAGAATGTGCAAGGCCCTAGGCTTAAACTCTAGAATAGAAGAAAAATCACTCTGAAAATAGGTATATCAGAAAAGGGGCAGGTTAAATTTGCTAAAGGATTTTTTTGTTGTTTCATTTTATTCCAATAAAAAGACACTTGACAAAAGAAAATCATATTGGGAGAAGAATTAATCTGGTTTGCTATAGCTGTTACAGATAGTTCCATTCCCATGACTTCGAGAAACCTGGTTTACAATTTCTGTATTTCACCAATTAAAGGCACTTTTCTAGCCTCTGAATGCCAGCATTGGCTTTCTAGGGTCATTCCTGATGGTCTCTGGCCATTAAAGAGCCTGGTTCCCTTGAGGTGCCTAATCTATGGAACACCACTTGGAGTAGCAGTTGGCCAATAGCTTCTATCTGCAGTGCCAAGCCCAGTGATATGAGTATGCTTCTCACTGACAAGAAGCAGTTAGATTACCAGAGGCCAAATACAAAACCCAGCTCATGCAGAACTTAGAAAAATGGTTTCTTATTTCAATTTTAAATAGTAGAGAACCTTAGCCAAGTGGTGGTGGTGCATACCTTTGATCCCAACACTTGGGAGGCAGTGGCAGGCTGATCTCTGTTGAATTGGAGGCCAGCCTGGTCTACAAAGCAAGTTCCAGGACAGCCAAGGCTACACAGAGAAACCCTGTTTCAAAAAAGCAAACAAAAAATAAAACAAAAGAACTAGAGAACCTCTATTGATGGTTAGTAGTTAAGGAAAACTTGCATTGCTGTTCTGTTTGATGATGAAAACATCTGTTATAAGCTTTGCTGTTTCATTGATTCCTCTCTATACAGCTCTATCAGGCAGCAAGGACAGCTGTCTGGGCCCTACACCAGAGAACGCTCATGAATGCCACTCTCTCTTTGTAGCAGGGCCCATTTCTTCTTGTTTTGATGGTTTTGAAGGTACTCCTTGGGATTTGTATACATTTTCATATGCATGGTTCATGTGCCTTGCTCACAGTCACCTTGCTCATTATTACATCAGTTGGTTTTGTGCCCTACGTGGGTTAGGAATATGAAAGGAAGAAAAGAGGGCTGTGGTCATAAGACTTTCTGAAGGAAAAAAAATGTCACAAAACATTTTTGACTTTACAAAATACTAACTTTGTAAAAGAACACTATACTTCATTAGAGTGAATTCTATTTCTTTTCTTCCTTCCTTCCTTCCTTTCTTTCCTTCTCTTTCTTTTTTTAAGACAGGGTTTCTCCGTGTAGCCCTGGCTGTCCTTGAACTTGCTCTGAAGACCAGGATGGCTTCAAACACAGAGATCCACCTGCCTCTAGGTTCCAAGTACTGGGATTAAAAGATGTGCACATTACACCAGGCCAATTCTATAAGCCTTAATTAGAAAGGTAAATACTATTTACTTAGAGATTTTATACAATCACTTACAGTCCTCCCATTATTTTGTTTGAACTATTATTTTTTTTTAACATACAGAATAATGTTCCACTGTGACATTTTCCTAAGTGTGGACCACTGTGCTTTGCTCATACTCTCCCGTCTCCTTTTCTTGGTAGCACCTTCCTCTTCCTCCCTCGCTGACCTACTCTTCTCCCAGCCAGTCCACCAGCTGCTCTGATGGCATTTGCATTTATACCTATAAAAATCTAGTTCTGGCTAAGTGTACTGGCCCTCCTCTTTGATCCCAGCACTGGGACAGGCAGGGACTGGTCATCATCTAAGATTTCAAGGTCAAGGAGACCTCTTGTTAATTATAAAAGATCAGCTTTAGGTTAGACTTGTTCCTCTAGCTCTTTTTTTTTTTTTTTAAAAAAAACTTATTATTATTATTATTCTTTATGTGAATTGGTGTTTTGCGTGCATGTATAACTGTGTAAGGGTGTCAGATCTTGGAATTATAGACAGTTGTTAGCTGCCATGTGAATGCTGGGAATCAAACTCAGGTCCTCCAGAAGAACAGTCAGTGCTCTTAACTGCTGAGCCATCTCTCCAACCCCCCACAAACTCTTATAACTTAAATTAACACATTTATATTAATCTACATTTTTGCCTCATGGCTTTTTACCTTTCTTTCCCATTCCGTGTGTCCAGAGTCTCATCGGCATCTCCCAGCACCTAGATTACCTCTTCCATTCTCTCCCTAGAAAATCCAACCTATACCTTCTGCCTAGCTATTGTCCAGCTTTTTATTACACCAATCACAGCAAATACATATTCACACAGTGGACAAATATCTCACAATAGGTCTCTTTCTGTGTTTTAAGAGAAAAGAAAACTCATTTAAAAAAAAAAATGAAAAGAACAAAATGGGAAAAAAATACCAGCTAAATAGCTTCAACAAAACATAATTCATTGCAAACCCACTAACCAGATATGTGTGATAGGTAAGAAAGATAGAAGACCGATGTGCACCCTTGGCCTAGTTGAGCAAGCGTTTGCTAAATCAATGAGTGGAAGCTATTTCAGAGAGAAGATTGAAACTTCAAAAAGGACTTGAGTCATTCTAAACATTTACAATACAAAATGACAGTTTAGCTAGAAATAACTTATCCGTAACTTAGATCGTGTTGTCTATGAAAAATCTCCTTTAACTTCCTTACAAACTTGCTTTAATGATGAAGGTGGCCTTTCAATTTTAAAATGAACATGAAATACATTTTTAAAAATCCTGAAAGCCTTCTCCTGAGGGGAGGGTCATTCCTACCAACCAGCTTCCTGACTGAGGAGATTACTGGGATTCTAGTTTCATACATGAAATCTAAAAGGAGCCTGTCTGGGTTCAGATTCATCACCTGGGCATGCTCATTAATGGTCACGGTGCTGTCATTTCCTTACCTGAATAATGGAATAACTAGAATCTAAGATATTTCAAAGCCATAAGGCACCTAGTGTCTAACTTCATAAAATTTTAGATGTTATAATATCAAGGTAAAAAGATAGTGGTCTGATGAAACCATTCCTCGGGGTGTCCCGGAAGATGGGACTTGGTGAACATTTAAACGTCACAGGGAGACCCCATTTTGGAAGCTTATTTTTACACCACTGCCCATCACAAACCTTTGAACTCTTCAAGTATCCATTTCTTCAGGCCCCTTGCCTAAACCCAAACTACCCTGCCAGGTATTCCTGGTTAATTATGCATAGGTCTATCAAAGTCATTGCCTCTTTGTCTCTAGGAAAGCTCTCAACTCTCTTTTCAAGTTCCTCCTAGAAGGCATCTGTACCCTTCTCTCATCCACACCCTTCCTAATGACTCCTGAACAGTTCTGCTTCCCAATCCCTTTTAAATAAATTTCTCTGCTCCTTAGAGGATTTCTGGATGCCCCATGCCATCATCTTAAATTGTTCTTCAAAATCTGTTGTGGTAAAGACACAAAGCGGTGAGCTGGGACTCCCATGTTGGTGAGCTGAGCTGGAGAAGAGTCTGGGGACTGTCCCTTTGGACACCACAAAGAGAGAGCGACAGGAGGATAGTGACGCACCTGAATAGATCCGCTAGAGCAAAGGAGATAAACTAAGGCTTGCCGCGAATTGAATAGCAACACTCGCGCAAGCGCGCGAACACACACACGCACACGCGCGCGCGCGCGCATACACACACACACACACACACACACACACACACACACACACACACACACACACACAACGGATGAGAGCAAGGCAGAGAGGCAGCACCAGGTGTCTGACAACTGCATGGCTTGGATCCCGGCGCCGTCTCTAAGCGGGTATCTCAGTGCCCTTCCTACCAACCTAGGCAGGTTACGGTTAGAGCATCCCTCCGCCCCGCCCCCACCGCCGCGCGAACTCGGGTCCCCAGTGTCCTCTAGAACGCTGGCGTGACTCTCGCGCTTCGAACCCCCTGATCCATTCTCGCCTTGGGCACCGGCGACCGCGTCTCTGGCCAGCCTCCGGCCCCGCATCAATCATTAACGCGGAGGCCCGAGCGGCTGCAGCCCGAGAGGTGGGAGGGGGTGGGGGAAAGGTAGGCGACGCGAGACTGGGGACACCTCCATCCCCTGCCGCGGCGCAGACACCCTAACCTCGGGGGCCCCCGCCCTGCGCGGCGCCGCCCTCCCCCGCCAGCGCCTCGCGCACATCCCGCCTCCCGCCCCGCGCGCACGATGCCCAGTCACCGCCGAGCTGCCGCCGCCGCAGTCAGCCGCGCCACCGCCGCCACCGCAGCGCGGCCGCCCGCGCGCTGATAGACACGAGCGTGGCGAGGGCGCCGCCGAGAAGCCGCGAGCAGCCGCCTCCCGGTGCACTGAGCTCCCGGAGCACCCCTGCTCCCAAGCCGAGGTCGCATAGCCAACCCGCGACCGCGGTCCCGCGCGCGCGCGCGTGCACAAAGGCTCCGACGGCGGCCGGCGCCCGCAGTCGCCTTGCGCGCGCCCTAACTCAGCCCGGGGCACCATGCCGCGGCGCTTGCAGCAGCGGGGCGCGGGCGCCAAGGGGCCGCCAGCTCCGGCCTCCCGACGCTCGCATCCCGCCTCCGCTCCTCGGAGTCCGCCGGCGAGCGCCACCAAGCCGCTGCTGCGCTGGGACGAGGTGCCCGATGACTTTGTGGAGTGCTTCATCCTTTCGGGCTACCGGCGGCTCCCATGCACTGCGCAGGAGTGCCTGGCCTCGGTGCTGAAGCCCACCAACGAGACGCTCAACTTCTGGACGCACTTCATCCCGCTGCTGCTGTTCCTCAGCAAGTTCTGTCGCCTCTTCTTTCTGGGTGGCAGCGATGTGCCCTTCCACCACCCCTGGCTGCTGCCGCTGTGGTGCTATGCGTCGGGAGTGCTGCTGACCTTCGCCATGAGCTGCACGGCGCACGTGTTCAGCTGCCTGTCGCTGCGCCTGCGCGCCGCCTTCTTCTACCTAGACTACGCTTCCATCAGCTACTATGGCTTTGGCAGCACCGTGGCCTACTACTACTACCTGCTGCCCAGCCTGAGCCTGCTGGACGCCAGGGTCATGACGCCATATGTGCAGCAGCGCCTGGGCTGGCACGTGGACTGCACCCGCCTCATTGCTGTGTACCGCGCACTCGTGCTGCCGGTGGCCTTCGTGCTGGCCGTGGCTTGCACCGTGGCCTGCTGCAAGAGCCGCACTGACTGGTGCTCCTATCCGTTCGCCCTGCGCACCTTCGTCTTCGTCATGCCGCTCAGCATGGCCTGCCCCATTATGCTGGAGAGCTGGCTCTTCGACCTGCGAGGTGAGAACCCCACACTCTTCGTGCACTTCTACCGCCGCTACTTCTGGCTGGTGGTGGCTGCCTTCTTCAATGTAAGCAAGATCCCTGAGCGCATCCAGCCGGGTCTCTTTGACATCATCGGCCACAGTCACCAGCTTTTTCACATCTTCACCTTCCTCAGCATCTATGACCAGGTGTACTACGTGGAAGAGGGCCTGCGCCAGTTCCTTCAGGCGTCCCCTGCCGCGCCCACCTTCTCCGGTACGGTGGGCTACATGCTGCTGCTGGTGGTTTGCCTGGGGCTGGTCATCAGGAGGTTCCTGAACAACTCCGAATTCTGCAGTAAAAAGTGAGCCTCCACCCAGGAGGAGGCTATGGTTTACCCACCTGTTTGAGTGGAGTTTCTGTTGTTACTGTTGGTTTGTTTTCAAGTTCTGATGTTTCCTTCTTTGCTAGAGGAGGGTGCTGCAGACCACAAGAAAAGGGTCTGCTGCTAGTTGGGGATCCCGGTCCACTGGCCTTTGGAAGAGGGAGATGGGGATAAAGCAGAAGGAAGAGGGCCTCCTGAAGAGAATTAGGTATTGTCTATGATATCCAGGGATTTTGCAAAGACAACATAGAAACTCACAGATAGAACCCCGAGCAGTTGGGTTTTCTAACAGTCTTCTGTGTCCCTTAGTGAAGGAGGTATGCAGTAAAGAGGATAAACACAAATCCCTGGCTGCTTCCACTGCAGTCTAGAAATGCTTGGATTTGTCAAAAGAATGGACCTTTCTTTGTTGGGAAATGGGCACAAAGACATAAACCCAGGGCTTAACCCGCTAGACAATGCATGGAATGTGAACACAAGCTAATTATTTCAAAATGTTTATCAGATGTTATTTAAATGATAATATATACAATGATTTTTTTCATAATTTATAAAAAGCCCGCGAGATGCACTGAGTTTTCTGATTTTGCAGCCTTCTGCACTGCACACGTGAACTGGACATTAGGACAAGCTACTTGAGAGTTCTCAACTACATTTTTAAACAGTGTTTTCTGAAGGCCTATGAGTGTCATGATAAAACTGAATGACTACTTAGGGACCCTGATTAGGCTATTGGTGAGGCTCCAGGGGTTTGCATATGTCTCCAATTCCTACTTACTTTAATGTATTCCACAACACCCACCCTGGGGTTTTGTTTTGTTTGTTTGTTTTTTTAAAACTGATTTTTTTTCTCTACTTATTTAAGTTGCCACTAAAATAAATGTGCCTTTTGAAGCAATGCCCAAATGACTGGTCCTCAGACACGGTTTATTGTACTGGAAGAATAGCATTTTCTTTTCCTACTTTTCTGAAAATCACTGTTGAGCAGAAGGGAAGGAAGTTGGGCTTGGCTGTAGGTTTATAGTGGGACCAGAAATAGCTTAGAGGTATACAGAGCACATGGCTTCTGCAAGAGTCAGCCCTGTAATGTGGCCGAGGTTCCTAGTGCAACCAAAAGGGGTGGGAGGGAGGATGGTGATGCATGTATCCTTCCTTAAAATTTAAAAAGCAATCAGGAATACATGAGGCAGTTCTCGTATGAAACTTAGGAGCATGTTGCTTATTACTGAATTGTTTGAATTGACTATAATCGTCCAGCTAAACACCAAAGTCTCATTTGAATCCAGACTATGGAAATGATTGGCAGTTACCTCAAAAGGTTAACAACATGCCCTCAGATTCTTTCAATGACCCTATTGGCCAGTGTTGCTTATGTTAACCTGTCATTGAAATGGCAACTCTTCATATATTTAAAAATGCCTCACACTTCTTGGTAAGTCCTTCTGGCTAAGAGTCAATGGGGAGTCTTGGTTTGTGGTATAATCTAAGGCAAGCACATAGGGTACATGAACAGTTACCTCAGTACTGGTAGGATGGTGCTCCTGAAAAGATAGCTGTTCTGTTTATGCTCTTAATTGCTACTGTATTTGTAAATAGAGAATCTTCGCACAATTCCCTGGAGGAACCAATGTCCTGTGTGTGTTCACTTGCACACAGAAGTTAAATTCCTGTGTGTGTGTCTTGAATTTAGAGCATCTTAATGGGATTTTAAATACACTTTGCACAACCCCTGATAAATGTCAATGTCTCATCCTTTGATGCGTACTTACCACAGACACTGATCCTCAGTGAAACTTAATTCAGCAGGAGTGTTCAAGTGTGGAGATCAGTATACAGCCACATACACTTCCTTGCATGCTACTCATATCGTCTCAAAGAATGTTCATTCCTAAACTGGAGAAACAGGTTAAGGAATATTTTGTAGGATTTTGTTGTTTTGTTTTGTTTTTGTCAATTGGGACGCCCCCACGCACACATACTTTTAACAGAACTCTCAAGAGTATCTGAAAGGATCTGTGAGTGTACAGCTAGGAAGGAAAACCCAGAATTTGTCATCTTAGGCTTTGGTTGGAGGTCCTTTGGGTCCCCTCTTGCTGTGTGTCTTTGTCTTTAAGCAGAGGCCACTTGAGGATAAAATCATACCCATATCATTTTCAAGTGATTATGATGTGTGAGCCAATGGGATGACCCGCTTTCCCAGGAAAGGTCTCCCCACCCCCTTATGCTCCAAGGAGAGGGAGGATTCACCTCCCCTCTCCTCCTGGCATTTCTTCTCTCCAGGTACCTTTCCCCGCTTTATGTGCCACTACCATTGGCAATAGGACATTCTAACTGAAAACAAGGTGTCAGCTTCCCTTCCTGTTTGCAAATAGGTACCACGTACACCAATCAAGACCAGGGATGGCTCAACTACATGTTACTGGCTGAATTACATTATTTCCATTAAGGCAGATAATGCTGTTTTAAAGCAAATATGTACTCAAGTCTCCATTTGCATGGAGCTAACCAGGCTTATTACACATTTCAGGAGTAATGTAGCCATCAGAATAAAACACTTAAAAAAATACTTTTCCATGATTAAGCTTTGTTTTGCCACTTCCATTGTATTCAGTTTTATTTCATTTAACAGTTCAAAATATAGGACAAATTATAAATAAGAATTCACCCTACTATCTTTATATAAGCAATTTGGCAGTAAAATTTTGAAGCATATTATAAATCCATTGTATTTTCACTTGTTAGTCATAATCTAGGTGGCATCTCCAGAAGTAATCCCTTGAGTTCTGCCTGGGAAATGTCTATCTGATTCTGTGCCTGATGCTCTATGGGTTGGTCCCAGGACTGCCTGGCTGCCTAAGGTTTAGTTGGTTGGGGTGGGGAAAACCTTTTTCTGCCCTTCTTGCCACTCAGGTGAAGACAGTGACCTTCCCAGAGTTAGGAGGTAAGACTCCTTCATGTCATGACTGGCTTGTAAAAATAAACATGATCTTTTTCCACTGGCCATACACGTTCCATAAATAACCCAGGGAGAAAGAAAGTATGGGGCTACATAACTGTCCAGAGTGGCATTCATCTGCTTCCATTCATAAACCTGCCTGTAAGAGCCTGAAGTCAGAAAACCACTTAGCCTAATGTGTCATGCTACTTTATGTATGAGAACCTTTGCTAAGAATGTAAAATTGGTAAATGTTTCTGATATGGTGATGAATCTGAGGAATAACATCAATAAGCCAGGGTTTTTTTAATCTTCAAATCCCCTAGCTAGCTAATCTTTGTGAAGCTAAGGTAGATGGGTGTAGAAGACATTATTTCTCAAGGGTTTCACCATTGGCAGAATTCAGACTTCAAACTGATATCAGAAGTCAGGGATAGTTGTGTGCTAAGGTGTGTCTGTTAGTCTGCAGGGCTATGTTATATGGTCGAACATACAGATGCTAATTGGATATATAGTAGATAATCTTGGATAAATATATCTCTTTAACTGCATACTTAATTTTGAAATAGAACAAAAGAAGAGATGGCTACCTTTAAAATTAGATTATAAAATTTTAATGTTACTAGCCACTAGAGTGGTTTTCATCATCTTATTCTTTGTCTGTTAGGTTTGCTGTTGCTGATGTCCATCTAGTCTTCATGTAATCTCCCTAGTGATTATTGAACATCTACTGTATGTAAGACATTAAGCAAGAATCCATGCATCCATCCATATTATTACAAATATTACCAGAGTTAGAGAAGTTTGGGTTTTTCCTCCCATTAATATAAGATCAGTATGCTTGAATCTTATTTTAATAGCACATTAATTTATCTTCAGCTTTTAACTCTTTACTATTACCATTGAGGTGTAAGAAGTGTGTGCACGCACATGCATGTGAACAGAATTTAAAGTTTATTATCTCAGTAATGACACAGCTAATGGTAAGATATTGAAAGGTTATAGCACACTCGCCATTCTGAAGAGAGGTCCATCCAAAGTGCCTAAAATGAGATGTAATTGGGTGACTTTCATAGATGACATGATAAAGTCCAAACCAGACCCCTCACAGGTGTGAGTTTAAATGCTTTAATCTCCAAAAAGTATGTAGGTTTCTCCTTTTTAATATGATCTTTTAGTGGTAACTTTCAGAGAACATCTTAAAAAAATCATTTGTCAAAAGAGGGGATCATACATATGTATAGACACACATATATGTGATCAAACACACACACACACACACACACACACACACACACACACACACACACACACACGATTAGTAGAAGGTGTAGGAAAGATTAAGCAGGACTGGGTTCAAGCAGCCAGGATGGGGCAGTTGCTCAGTTATGGACAGTGTTACCTGGGTTTAAATGTCCCTAGAAAAGTATGTGGACTCAGAGGGTGTCAGTGCTCAAACAGGTGGCAAGAGATCCTATTTGGCATCTTAACAGCATCCCGTAGCTTTTGACTACAGCACTGAGTGCCAGGGGATATTTTAAGTTAGTACCTTTATCCCCTGGCTTAATTTGTTTCCATAAAATTGGGGCACAGGTCAAAAAGGCATTAGGGCCTAATTGTGAGCCACATTTTGAGTCATTTTCTTGAAGGATTGCCAGCATTTGTTGACATGTATTGCCAGACAAAAGCAAACGAGCTTAGACACCCTGAGAAAGGAAGCATTGGATGGCTGAAACTAGACATGCAGAATATTCCTTTATGAGGGGTCGGTCACAAACCTTCCTATTGAAGTGTTAGTGTCTTTGATATTGCCAATAGTTTTCTCTTAATTACAAAATGACTATCAGTCCTTAGTAATAAAAAAAACTAACATAAATTTCTGTTGTCATTCCAAAGAACAAATGTATTGCTTTTCTAGTTTGTAAATTTCTCACTAATTTGTAGCCTTTTTTTTTTCTTGCCTTGTTTTGATTTTAGTGTCTTATACAGTTCATGACTAAGCCACAGAACTGGATAGTTTGGTTATGGGTCAGGGCCCAAAATGCCCATTTAGCTAGTAATGTTGACAGGGTGTGACTTTTGGAAGCTCCAAACACACACCTTTATGTAACAATATGTAGTTCAAATTTGGTAAAGAATGTTAGCACCTTCTGGAAATCCCTGCTCCCATTCCAGGTCATGCTTCTGAATGTAACACAGAAGCCTTAATGCCTTTTGTTCTGAACATGACATTTCTCAAGGAACTATCTTGAGCATGCAAATTTATTCTCGGATGTGTAAGTGGCAGGCCACCATCCCCACGCCTTACAGCTCCACCCAAAATATGCAATGAACACTTGTACTCAAGGCAGAGTTGGGAGGAGTCTTCAGCTGGTTCTTCAACCATGCCATAAAGATCCTGTTTCTCATGGAATACCACTACACCAAAACAGGACACCTTGCAAATAAACCCTATTTCTGGGTGAGTGTCAGGATACACTTCTTATATTTCTGCTGGTTCCATCTCTATTTGGAAAGTATGGTCTTTTTTAACTTGCTGGATGAAAAACAAGACAACTCGTGGGAGCAATTTTAAAGACATATTTTAATTTTATATTCCAGAGGTTTGTAAGAGCAATCTGTTTGTTTAAAAAAAAAAAACAAAAAACAAAAAGACAAGCCTTAGCACATAGATGAGAACCAGGGCTTTTTGAAAAGCCTCATCTTTGGGCATTTCATCATTCTGAGCTTTTACCCAAATGATGAAGGCCTCTTAGGTCTTTCAAACTGTAAATATTGTGTAGTTTAAAAAAAAGATAATCATTTTTTAAAAAGAAGAGTGCATTAGCTAGGTTCTAAGTGTGTAATAAGGCTAAACTTAAAAGTCTTTTATACAATTCTTTACTAGAAACTTCACTAAATTTCCTCTCCTGAGAAGGCTCAGAGTAAAATCCTGTCTCTGCCACATTGGTTTTCTTTTCTGGGGCCATGAGGGAAATTATTCTAACCAAGCAAGTATGTACCAAGGCCATAAGGATGTGAGGCACATTTCATGTGGATGGAGTATCACCATATGGAATCATAGAGCCAGCAGGATGCTTAGCCTGCACACTTGTTTCTTCCACATGAAACTAGAAACCTCAAGTATTGTTGCATAGACAGGAAAGCTTTCCATTGGGGGACTATGGGAAGGAGTCTGTGGTGGCATCTTTTCCTTAGGCACGCTGTAGCTCTGAACTTGAATCTTCATTTCTGCCTTCCCAACCCATTTCAACCACCTTTGAAGCCTTTATTTTCCACAAATCCAGCCTTGAAGACAACAGATTCATAAAAGGATTCCCTGTGTGTTTAGGCATTTAACCATCTGCCTTTTGAGGGCGTTGCTTGAAGGGCTGTCTGTCTTCATGTTCTTTAGGGCAGAGGCAGAGGGGGGATTTAATGGACCAAATAGAAAGGTTTCATATGTTGTTTTTAAATCTCATGTAATGGTGGCAGCGGAGAAAGACAGGAATAAAGAATAATGTAGGCATGAAGAATTATTTCCACTGCTTGCTAAATTCTTTTTAGGCCACTCTGACCCTTACCCAAAGAGCTGCCTTAGTTGGCTAGAGAGGCATTCTCAGAATATTCCAGCCTGGATTCTAGGGTGGTTTCAAGGCCATGATCTATTCAAGTCCAATTCCGACAGAAGAATATAGCTTCATTGTAATTCCAGATTTCCAGAAAAATGAAGCAAAATCATCCATAGAAACAGACATTACATTGGTCAGTTCTGTGCATGTGACTGAACAAATTGCCTTTCATTTCTGTTGTACAGTTTGCTATGATTTTAGTTTTCTGGGACATTTGTTTCCTCCTGTCTTGAATCTAACAAAAAAGATCTGTGAAAATGATATAACTATGCATTTTTGCTGAAAAACAAATGTATGAAATAAGAATAAATGATTTGTAAGCACAGTACTTAGGTCTGTATTTGTATGTCTCTGTGAATGTTCAGTCTGTATTCTTCAGCTAAGCATTGCCAAACTAACAGTAAAATATATGGAAAAACTCAGTACTTAGGAAGCTGAGGCCAGTCTGGGCTACACAGTGAGTCCCAGGCCAGCTCAAGATATCTAGCAAGTCACTGTCTCAAAAAAAATAAAAAGCAACAAAGTATGTGAAATACTAATACATATAAAGAAATACGATAATTAGAAGAATATGGTTGCCCTGAAAAATTCTTAGTATATTCTTTTTACATTTGTTAAATGAAAAAGGAAAATCCCTAAGGTACTTTGAAACCGTATCTCCTATGATTCAAGCTCACTGATCTAAAAGGGTGTGTGTGGTCCATGGGTATTGGGCAGTGAACACTGTCCTTGAACTCTGGTGATGCTGGGAATTTTATCTACTAGGAAGGAAGAGGCAACTGAATTCTTTAGCTCTGAAGCATTTTAGAACTAAGCCTTTAAACTACACTGACTCTGTTGGAGGTTTTTGGTTATTAGGGACAGAATTTTTTCCTTTCAGCGAAGCAAGGTTTACAGAAGGAACAGGAGCAGTTCACAGAGTACAGAGAGCTGACTGGTCAGACAGACAGTGCTGGCATTTCTAGCTGAGAACATCTGCTTTTCACCAGAGGTGCTCTCCAGGGCACTGCTACCAGACAAGCCAACCTCAGCTGCTCTCTATTTTATCTATTCCCAAACTCCTGGGAAAGCCTACCTTAGATCACGTGGTCTTCTTAAAAGACAAAATATGGGTGTCTGTCATTTGAGCCTTTTTTAGAACCACCAGAAATGTAGAGAGTTTCCCAAAGGAAGGCTGATGGGCAGCCAAAACTACCCGTTGCTGCCCAGATGAAGGGAACTGCTAACCATTTCATTCCCCTCTCTGTTTTTTTGGTAGAGGCAAACCACAAGTCTCCATCATTGCAGAGCATGAAGTCAAGGCTGCCTTAAGGGAGGGTGAAAGCTTATGTCTGTGGGTTCCAGTTAAGCCAGTGTCCTACTATGCTGGGGTCCCCATTGAAGGACAGAAGGGAGGGAGGGAGGAAGGGAAGGAGGGAGGGAGGGAGGGAGGGAGGGAAGGAAGAAGAGAGCGAGGGACGGAGGCTACCATATCAAAACAATAGCAGCCATAGCCCAGCCTCCCCCTGGCTAGTACATACCCTTCATTCCACACAAGAATTTTTCACAGAATACAACTACTACATGGATGTTCCAACTCTTACAGCCCTCTTACCAAAGACAGCCTCAAATCCTGACTGGGTACTTAAGCTCCCAGAATCAGCCTCATTCAAGTAAAGATTCATGCACTGGGTAAGACATTTGGCCTTACCAACTTGATCTAAGGCTACTCCTAAGAGGGCTACTCCATCTGGCTGCCCAGCATCCCCTGAACCTTCTAGACACTCTCCTGTGCTTTCAGAGTCCCTTGCCACTTGTCCTTCACCCCTCTTTTAGGCTTTCTTGGACCTTTTGTGTAAGGTCCTACCAATGGGATGAGATGGCAGAAAACTAGATTGCCAGGAAGGGGGCAGAAGGCATTTTTCCCCTTCCCAGGCTTCTAATGTGTGTGTGTGTGTGTGTGTGTGTGTGTGTACATTTTATATATATATATATATATATATATATATATATATATATATATATATAATATGTATGTATGTGTGTGTATGGTAGGGGGTGTTGCTACTTTTTTTTTTTTTTTTGCAACTTCTAACCAGGTTGCTGTTATCAGCCATTGTCTAGTCTCAAGAGAAAGCAAGATAAGAATATCTCTAGCATGTGCAGTGGGTCAAGTGCAGTGGTCATAAGGAGACTGTTTAGTCTGGGCCTGAAGCCATATACCTTTGGATTTTCTCTTATAGGCCAATAAATTCCCTTCATTATAGGGTTCAGTTTAGGTTGGACTTACTGCTGAAACCAAAAGTATCTTAACTTTTCTGTAAGATTTGTTCACCTCAGTCATGTGTGTTAGGATTGTTATCAAACTTGGGGTCACAGTCTGCACCCAGGAAGTGAAGTTTGGCCCCAGATTCTTTAGAAGCCAATTAAAATAATCAAATATAATAAAAAATCAGGGAGATTTATTCAGTGTAGCCACTTTGGGAAGAGGGACCAATAAAACCAGTGCCATTACACACACACACACACACACACACACACACACACACACACACACACACAAAGTTCATCTTCTGGGTGACCCATCATTGTCTGGGTTTCAGTTTCACCTTAAGGTGAAACTAAGGTGACCTGACAAGCTTTTAGAACTGTGAAATCTCTTTTCTGGAGGCTGCATGCCGCCCCCACCACCACAGGGGCCTTTGCTTGCAGCATGAGATTCCTAGAGAAATTTCCTTTCGTTGGGGTCCATGGTCTCAATAGTCTGAGATGCAAGTGTATAGTGGGATTATGTTATGCTGCTCCTGCTTCCTGTCATTGTAAATATTTGTCCCGCCTATGGGTTTAATAAAAGCTGATTGGCTAAAGGCATACAGGAAGTGTGGGCAAGGCTACCAGGCTAAGAAAACTCGGGAACATCTCAGAGCAGGGACAGATGCCAAACACAGAGCCGCCAGAGAGACAACGCAGATGCCAGGAGGCAACACAGAGAAAAGAAGCTGAAATGCTGCTCTGAGCAAAGGTACAGAGCAGCATGGCTGAACAAGATAGCTTGAGTTCAGATGAAGGAGTTAGCAAATTATTTGCCTGGGCCCTAGGTCAATTAGCGTAAAATTAATGAAAGCATTTGTGTGACTCTGTGAGACAGCAAAACTGCGAGTCTGAGGGCTGAACCCGGAAAGTCTGGGACAGAAACTTATTACTACACAAGTGTCTTACAAATGTCTTCATGTCTGCCAGGTGGGTTACTAGATCACACAACCCCAGGCAACCTAACCCCAGCTAGTCTAATTTTTTAGTATCTGCATACTAAATCTGTAAAACTTTACTAAAATTTTTAAAATTACTTTTATTTATGAATTTATTTATTTATTTATTTATTTATTTATTTATTTATTTATTTATTTATTTATTGGGTGGGGGTTATGCCATAGCATATGTGTGGAGATCAGCGAACAATTTGAAGGACCTTATTCTTCCAATGCATTGTTGTGTAGGTTTCTGGTATAGAAACATCCCATTCTGCTGGGGAGCTCCTTAAACAGAAAAGTAAACAACTCAGAAACTTCAGGAAGTCCCTAAAACCAACCAGATTTACTAGGCTCCTCTTTGACAGAGTAAAATAATAAAAGCTGAGCATGCTTCCTCAGCAAAGCCAAAGCCAAGCTGCAATAAAGAGTTCTTAGGCAAGCAAAATTGTCACCCATGCTGGCATGGGTTTTGGTGATGCAGTTGTCTTTGAGTAATTTCTCTCTCTTAGCAGTAACCCCTCATCCATAATCATGTAAATAACATCATAAACTCACTGGTTCACAAAGTTGGACTTTGGTGAAATCTGTACTTTGGTCTGCCATGGGATCCCTATCTGGTGCATAGACATGTGTGTTGTGTCTCCCTGGAAAAGTTTTATCCCACAACACAGGGATTGAACTCAGGCCAACACACATGGTGAGAAGTTCATTTACTTGCCATCTTAGTGTTTCTATAGCTGTGATAAACATCATGACCAAAAGTAACTTGGGAAGGAAGGGGTTTGTATCAACTTATAACTCTCATGTTCCATCACTGAGGGAAGTCAGAACAGGAACTGCAGGCAAACACCTGAAGGCAGGAACCGAAGCAGAGGCCACAAAGGAACTCAGCTTACTGGCTTGCTCCTCATGGCTTGCTCAGCCTGCTTTCTGAAACAACATAGGACCACCTGCCCATGGGTGGCACCACCCACACTGAGCTGGGGCCAACCACATCAATCATCATCAATCCAGAATATGCCCCTACAGGCCAGTTTGATGGAAGCATTTTCTCAGATGGGAGTCCTTCTTCCCAGATACGTCTATGTTTGTGTCAGGCTGACCAAACCAACCAGCATACCTACTAAGCCGTTTGCTGACCCTGCAATACTTTATTTGTAAATGCAGATCTTCTGCATCAGTGATCCTCTTGTGATACCCACGGTACTTCCTTTCTCCATCCTGTCCTCCATTCTGGTGTTTCAAGTCTCAAATTTCACCTCTGGCCACTTCCCATCTCGCTCAGAAACCACACTGTATCCATCGTGCACTGCTCGTCAGTGTGTTTTCAGCTATTTCCTCCCGAATGAATTAGTCACAAGAGCATTAGAACATGGTCTGCTAGTGGCTTCCATTTCCCAGGTGAGACCATAGCCTTGCTGCCGTCCCCCAACCCCACCTCCCTACAGGCCTCTGGCCCACTCCCTTTAGAGCCAGCTTTTGGAAAGGTGCTGAGTGGTGCTCTTACTTTCTTACCATCCACTCCTCCATCCACTGTGCTCTGGGTCCATTAATGTTCCTACAGTCATTAACCGCTTCCTCATTGATCAATTAAAAGTGTGTGTGTGTGTGTGTGTGTGTGTGTTGTACATAGGGAAGGGAGGCATTGGATATGTGGGTGTACTAGACCATGCATGGATGTGTGAAAGCCATAGGTCAGTGTCTTCATCTATTATTTTCTACCTGAATTTTCAAGGCAGGCTCTCTCACTGAACCTGGAGCTTGTTGTTTCAATCAGACTGGCTGACCATGGAGCTCTGGGATCTATGCATCTGCCCTCCAGTGCTGCAGTTGCAGATGCATGCCACCATGTCTGTGTTTATTTAGGTACTAAGAATCCAAATTAGGTCCCCATGGTTGTGAAGCAAGCATTTTATCCACTGAGCCACCTCCCCAGCCAGCCAGTCAGCCAGCCAGCCAGCCAGCCAGCCATTTCTGAGACCCTCCTTTCCATTACTTTCTCCTGAGACTCTGTGTCCTACTAACCTTCGGCTGCTCTCACGTGACTTCCTTTGCCAGCTTCTCTTCACCATGCCTCCATGAAGAAAGCCATAAAAGAAGAACAGAAACCATCAACATCACTATACTTAGAGGTCTCAGTCAGCAGCTTTCTGATTCAGCTGCTAGGCATCAGCATTTCTGCTCCACCAGGGCTCTACTGTTCTTGTTCAGAGAACTTGAGCTCGACTCTAGATTCCTTTAGTTTATCCAGTGATTTTGTAAAGCAGCCATTGTGGGATAATCACCTCCTTTCTCCCCAGTTGCCTGAGTGGGTTCTGTTGTCTTCAGCTGAGTTCAGAATGATGTCCCTGGTAAGCAGAGAAAAAAGATGATCAGAAATTGTGCACAGAAGGATGACAGAGGAAGGATTAGGCAATTCTCAGCTACATACTGAATTTCATTCTTGCCTAGACTATATGCTGAATTTGAGGCCGGTCTGGGCTTCATGGGGCCCTGTTATAAACAGAGGTAGGGTGGGAAGGGATTTTGGAAACAGAAAGGCATAGCTCTGTGTTCCCCAAACCATTGGCAAGCATACTGTTGGGCTTCTAATTTTTTTTTTTTTAATCTTTAATTTTCTTGGCAAAACAAAGCAGGTTTTGTACCAGGCAGCCTCTTTGGGGAGTTTAATTCAAAGCAAAACAAAATCAAAATAATGAACATTAGGAAGATAATTACCTAGAAATTTCCTCCTTTGAGGGGAATTTTAAATCAGTAAAGAAAAATACAGCATGTATACCTAGAATGTTCGTCGGATGAGGGGCTGGTGAGATGGCTCTGTGGGTAAAGGTACCTCCTGCCAAGCCTGATCATTTGAGCTCCATCCCTGGCCCCACATTATGGAAGGAGAGATCAGACTTAAAATTGTCCTCTGAGCTCCACATGTGTGCAGTGGCATGTGTATGTGCACACACACATGATTTTTAAATAGAATGTATATCAAATGAAAGAAATTAAAATAAATACCATAAATGACAAATAGAGTTTCCATAAAAGATAATTTATATACTGTTTTATCAATTTCTTGCCCCAATAACCAGAAGGTCAGTAATGTTATGTCCTGGTTGGTTTTGTTGTGTAGGCACAAGTTTTCTGCTCATTTAGAAATCGGGAACTCAATTAAGGGAAAGGTCTCTATCAGATTGCCTCTAGGCAAGCCTGTGGGGCATTTTCTTGATTGGTGTGAGGGCCCAATGCACTCTTTCATGGCCTCTGCGTCAGTTCCTGCTTCCAGGTTCCTAGTGTAAATTCCTGCCCTGACTTCACAGTGATGGACCATCAACTGGAAGTGTAAGCAAAATAAACATTTTCCTCCCGAGTCACTTTTGACCTTAGTGTTTGATCACAGCAATAGAGACGTACTAGGACATTTAGGATGCACAACTCTTGACACTGGATGAGAATTCTGAGTCTTTGATCTAAAAGTTAACCATGGCCTGCCTGCCTTCCTGGTGGGGAGGAGCCAGAAGTGAGCTGGGCTTTTAGGAGCTTCTCACTTTCTTGTTTCGAACAAGGTGCTTATGTCTATACTGTGTAGTGGGAATCAGGCATTGTTCGCCTTTATCTAGAGGTGTGGTCTTTAGGTCCTGAGGACCCATGTACAGGGAGTGACCAGGCCAGTCTAAGACGAGTGCACACCATCTCCCCTTCCCCTCATCTCATGGGGCCTTTGCTCGGCTTCTATATCTCCTAGCGGCTTCCAGAACTTCCTCTGGAAAAGGCTCCTTCCCATTGAACCCACCAACCCTTGATGGGACTGTGTTACCAGGCTTAGGAAGGCACATCACCAGGGGTCTATCCTGACCTTGCCCCTTCCCCCTCCACACACATCTTCCTGCAATTCTTGAGCTAACCCACAGCCTTCCAACAGTCTTTCCCTTTTGGTTCTTCGTTTCCCTATTTCACGTAGTGGCTCTTGTCTCCTCTGGCTTCCTGGGTAGCGAGTAAGGAACTTGGAGGTTGTGACTTCAAGTAGTAAGCAAAACACTATCAAGAAGCTGAAATGAAAACCCACAACACTTCCCATATCTACCAGATGAACGAGGTCACAGAGCACCTGCTGTCTGGAAGAGGAGGTGGACCACAGAGCAAGAAGCAGTACAGAGGTTTGGGGTTGTCTTTGTATTTCATTCACCCCATCTGGAAGACATGTCTATTTTTCAACCAAAAAAAGTCATGAGGCTTATTGAAAAGAGGGGAACACCCACAGTTTGAAGACACACAGCATGCACCAGAATGAGGTTCAGATTTAGCAAGAACGTTGCTATCAGCAGACCCAAAAACAGTTGGGCTAAGGATTCCAGTGATAGAAGAAATCAATATTCCAAAAAGGGAGGTAATCTACATAAAGGGAGGAATTTAAAGATTCAAAGATAGGTGTAGTGGGGTATGCCTGCTCTCAGTAGGCATTTAAGGTCATCCAGGGCTAAATAATTTATCCCTGGCTCAAAAAAGCTAAGGGCTAGGTATGGGGAAAGGCCCTGGCTTTATTCCCAGTACTTAAAAAAACAAAAAGATTCAAACACAAACACACACGATAAAACAGTAAACTGATAAGAAAATACTAGGAAAAAATATCTAAAGCTGTGGACTGTTTGTAGCATGTCATGTACATGGATAACAGAATAACTAAGAAAGAATACTGATTCATCATGCACTCGACATCTGCAGCAAGCAAGGGAAGGGAATTGTTCCCACGGAACTGCCATTATTTTTCAACACTTGCAAATGATTTTCTGTCCTTCCTGTCTCAGAAATTCACTCTCAGTTTCTATCCTCCATTTTTTTTCCTTGCAAGGTAAAATAATTCCTTTAAAAAAATTTGGGGATTTACCCCTGAGACTGTAACATTTAAGGCTATAGTATTAGCAAGAGAGAACGCACACTGACCTGCTCACAGAATTTCCTCCTCTTCTGCCTAGATCCTCCACAACATAGAAAAACACATAGTAAATGTCCAGAGGGTGGGCATCATGTGGATGTTTATCAGTAAAAAATGTAATTCTCTTCAAGATGTAGTTATCACTTCCACATAGTTGCCAGGCACAGAGACTCATACCTGTATCACAGCACTTGGACTAAGGCAGGAGGATTGCATGAGTTTATGACAGCTTGGGTGGTGAGACCCTGAGAGGTTTCTTCAACCCTTCTTAATTTAGTGGTGGCCATTACTGGGTCTCCACCTCACTGCAGGTCTGCTCTGATGGCGATCTATAGATTTGAGCCTCAGTTCCTTCAGGCTCTGATTTTAATTCATAGAAACAAAGTGCAAGAGGAGGCTGATTCAGATGGCTCAGTGGGTAAAGGTTCTTGACGTCACACCTGATGACCTGAGTCCAATCCCTGGGACCACAGAGAGGAGAGAACTGACTTTTGCAAGTTGTCCTGTGACCTGCACACACAAACTGTGGCATGCACATGGGTACCTACACACACACACACACACACACACACACATACATGAGCAGATGTTTCTGCAGATGTACAATAAACACTCAAGTTTCCGTCTATTGTTATTGCTATTTTGATCTCCTCTTTTAGTTTCGATTGTCTTAAAATTCTCATTTTGGTACTTTATTTTGGGCAATCTTAGCTTCTGGAGAAAGGGTCAAATGCAAAAATGGCAGATGTAAAAGCCAGACAGAAGTCCTTCATTTTGGTTTCTTGCGTTCATTTTGTCTCATCAAATGTAAAGCTAATTTATAAGAGCCAGCTTAATATGTAAGGGAAATGATCTGGAGCAAATGATGTAAGTCCAGGCTTATCACATACATCCAGAAATGGCTCTGCAACGTGAACTCTTTACTCCATGTTCTTTTTATTTGTAATTGTGTGTGGGGGGGTGTGTAGCCATGTGCACATGAATTCAGGTACCCAGGGAGAGCAGAATATAAGTCAGGTCCTCTGGAGCTGGAGTTACAGACAGTTGCTAGTCACATGATATGGGTGCTGGAAATTCAGCATGGGTCCTCTGCCAGAGCAGTATACACTCTTAACTGCTGAGTCATCTCCCCATTTTGCTGTATAGCTACATAAATGGTTTCAGCAGAAGTAGCTGTCTAGTCACGGTGTCCCTTGGATCCCTTGGAAATGCTGGTGCAAGTTCACAACTTCTCCTGAGAAGTTGCATGCCACTTTGAAAAATAGGCAGCCCTAGATTAACTGCCTAGTTGTTTGGACCATGTTAGGGTCTTGAGTCATCCTTGTGTTGGGTACAGTATGGGGGTGTTGTGTTGTTATTGTCCACAATCTTATGTAGGGATAGAATGAAGTTCCTTACAACAAAAAGGAGGAAATTGTACCCTAAATTGGGGGTAGGTGATTTTTAAGCTCCATTGTCTCCCACCCCTCATCTCTCTCAGAGACACAGGGTTACTATGTTTATGAGAAGGTTTCTAGAAAGACCTCTTTCAGAACCAGGCTGTATAGCAGAAGGGAAGGGGTATAGATAGGAAAGGAAGGGCCGTGACTCCTGGATTCCTGTGGCCTCCATAAGGCTTCAGAATAAACTGTTGGGCAGGCCAGCAGCCTCTGGGGTGCTTTCCAGGAGGCACAGAGGACAGGAGTTGGCACGCCTGCTTGGTTAGGAGGTAGCCTCTACATCAGGGTCTAGCCTTCTCTGCTCCAGTCTTCTCTGGGCCTGTAGTAGCCAGCCTCTGACTGGTGTTGACCGTGTTCCAGGGTTTTCATTCCTTGCCTACTCAAATTTGGTTTGGTTTTGACTTCTCTCATTTTATACGATTACTTCACAGTCTTGTTCCCCAAAAGGAGCTGCCTTAGCTGTTTGGCTCTCCACTCCTCAGCTATAGAGGGCTAGGAATCTAGTTTACTTCATAACAGTGTGAGGAGTCAGGGAATTCCTGCAGTGTAATTTTGCTCAGCATAACACTGCTATTCAGTTCATTTTAGCCAACACACATTATGTTACCTCAGACTCTTACGAGCACTTAACATAGCTGGGCAGTGGTGGTACACCCCTTTAATCCCAGCACTTGAGAGGCAGAGGCAGGCAGATCTCTGTGAATTTAAGGCTGGCCTGGTCTACTGAGTGAGTTCCAGGACAGACAGAGAGACCCTGTCTATAAAACAAAATAAAAAACCAAAAACACCCAGTCCTTGTTTGGGAGAGGGGCAGAGGTTCTATACATTCTAGAAACAAGTAAGACTTGTCATTTTTTGTCAACTCTACACAAGCTACAACCACTTGAGAAGAGGAAATGTTAGCTGAGAAAATGCTTCCTCCAGACTGGCCTGTAGGCACATCCTAGAGACATTATCTTGATTAATGATTGATGGGGTCTGGGCCTCTGTAGGTTAGCCACTCCTGGGCAGATGGTCCTGTGCCATATAAAAATAGCAAACTGAGGAAGCCATGGGAGCAAACCAGTAAGCAGCTTTCCTTCATGGTCTGTGTATCAGCTCCTGCTCTGGCTTCCCTTCATGATGGACTATAAAATACTATAATCCAAATAAACCTGCCCAAGTTGCTTTTGGTCGTGGTATTTTATCACAACAACAGAAACCTAACTGGGACAGTAAGTGATGTTCAGCTGAAATATAATTTAATGCAATTTAAATATTCACATGCAATTTAAATATTCTAGTAGGCACTAATCAAGAAAATGCCCCGGATGACTTGCCTACAGGCCAGCTTGATGAAGGGTCTTTCTCAACTGAACTTCTTTTTTCCCAGATGACCCTGGCTCGTGTCAAATGGACACAAAAGTCTAACCAATACTCCCCATTGAAATCTAAACTACGGGACTATGAGTTGGGCCCTCAGTACACATCACAGTCCTTGGTGCCTTGTTGGAACTCATTTGTGTGTGTGTGTATGTGTGTGTGTGTACATCATATGAACAGATGAGTGAATGGCTAACTTGGAAGTCCTTATTGGAAGAAACAGTTTGACATGATAGAGTCTTGGTTTCTAAGAACAAAAACCTCTAACCAGGGGAAAGGCTACTGCCCCAGAAACAACCAAAATCAGCGCTTTCTCTACATACTTCCAAATGAACAAAGTAAGTAGTTTTGCTTTTAGGAAGTGAACAAAATTAGAGGCAGTTGAGAGTTTGCATGCTTCCTGAGACATTAAATTCTGAGGTCCCCATTAAGAAGGGTAGGTCTTTGTAGACCCTCAAATGAAGCTTCCAGTTGACATAAAAGCTGTCTTACTGGCAGTGGTGTGGCATTTGTTTACCGAAAGCAACGTAAGTTCCCAGATGGCCAAAAATAGACAAGCTAAACAGCATGTCTACCTGTTGTGCACACAGAATGACCCAATACCAATCAAGAAGGCATCTCAGCATGGAATAATACTATAATTGAACAACCCCCAGAAAACCAGTATGCACAGGGACATGAAGACAGGCTTCTATAAATTCGATGATTAATCCAAGACAATAACAAATGACTCAGTTCCCATCTTCATGCCAAGGCTCATTAGCTCAGCTCTCCCAGCTGTGATGACAGAGCCCTCAGATGTTCCTAAAGAATCACTTATTTGCTATATAGATTATCTGAAACTTGTGCCAACTCAGAGGCTTCTTGTCAGAGTCTGGCATGGTGGCACAAGGCTATAATTCTAGCATTTGGGAAGTGAAGAAGAAATGTGAATCAAGAGTTCAAGGTAATCCTTAGCTAAATAGTATGTTCATGGCCAGCCTGGGAATCACATGATCCTGTCTCAAAAACAAACAAAAGAAATAGAAAAATATATTTAAAGTGCTTAGTATTGGACATAATTTTAACAATAATCAACACTGAATTGGACAGACTCCAAGAAGACTCAATTTACTACATGTGGATTAACTTGCTGATTAGTTAGTGGCTCATGTCTATAATCCCAGCACTTGGGTGTCTGAGGTAGGAGGATCACTGTGAGTTTGAGGACAGCCTGGGCTACAGAGTGAGGCACAAGTCAGCCTGGGCCAAACAAAGAAAAACAAAGAGACTGTGAGAGCACATGAGTGAAGTGTGTGGGATATGGTGTGTGCCTATTCAGTTGAGATCATCTAATAATACTGCACTCTTGGTAAAGTTAAATATTTGGTCTATGAGCCAGTGACAATATTATTAAACCCGGGCAAGTAACATGATAAAAGTAATGAATGTATTTGTGACACTAGTTCTGGCAGATTCACTCAACTATAAAATTTGAGTAGAGGGCTGGGGCATGGTGGAACGTGCCTTTCATCCCAGCACTCCAGATGCAGAGGCGGGTGGATCTCTGTGAATTCAAAGCCAGCCTAGTCTACAGAGTGAGTTCTAGAACAACTGTCTCAAAAACAAATCAGATAGAAGTTTCCAGCACTGGTTTCATGGTAGCATTACCCAGGGAGCTTTGGGCTACTGATTTCCAGGGTTTGTCCTCAGGGAGTCTAACTCACACCATATCTCAGAGCTATGGAACCTGAAATTTAGAAAGTTTCCTTGATGACTCCACTCACTGGCCAGGTCTGGGGTCTACCCTAGAACCTTACAGAGTCTTCCTAGCCACTAGAGTTCAGAGTCACCCAAACCCCAAAGAAGCTCAGTGTCCAGGGCTCTTTATTTGCATGTTGTGCTTACAAAGTCATTGCAACTAATTTTGGAATTATGATTTTCTTCATTTTCTTTTTTTTCTTCTCCTTCTTCTTCCTCTTCTTCTCCTCTTTTTCTTCTCTTTCTCCATCTTCTTTGGAAGTACTGGGAATCGAACCTAGGGCCTCACATATGTTAGCCAAATGTTCTGCCACTGAACAAGATTCCCAGCCCTGCATTTCTTTTCTTAAAGTTCCCTAATTATAAAAGATTTAGTCTCCGTAAAACCTAAAATTTGCCTTTAACCAGAAACTAGACTAAACTTAGAAAACTATGGCCACAGGGCAAATTCTGCTGCCTTTGTATGGCCCACAAGCCAAGAATAGTTTTGACATATTTAGCTGGTTGAAAAAAAAATCAAAAGAAGACTAATACTTTATGACACGTGAAGCTTAAGCTTCAGAGTCCGTAAATAAAGTTGTGTTGGCTCTACTCATTCACTTAGGAGTTTTCTATGGTTGATTTGGGCCACAGTGGCAGGGCTGGGCAGCTGTAATAGAGAGGGAATGACATGTCAAGTTTGAAAACTTTACTATCTGGCCTTTAACAGAAAAGATTTGTGGACTTCTGACCTATAAAATCAAATTATAGCATAGACACATGGAAAAAAAATGATTTGAAAGGATTGCTTTATTTAATAATTTTTAAAAGCCTAACAGAAGAATTATTTAACACAACTAACCAACACTGCTAATTACAGAAATGAGAAATTTAGTTTATGAGCATTTACCAGTCATTAAATTTATGCACAAACATCTGAGACTTCATGGAACTATAGCAGTAGATTAAGCACCAGGTAGACTGAGTCATGTCTAGTCCGTAGATTGGAAACCACAAAGGTTAGTAAACTAATTCGAATTGGTCTGAGTAAAACCCCCACAAAGTGGAATTATAGGGAAAATCTTGGAGAAAGTTTGTAAAAGACATATGCAATTAGATTCACCACTAACCTTAAAACAGTATGTCTCTGGACTAGGAAAAATATAATGAAATGTTTCTAACGTTACATACCAAAGTTTCACTGTGAGGATGGATTAGTAAACCAGTCAGAACAGGTCTATAAACAACATTAAAAACAGGGTAACATGAATGATTGGCCGTACTGGGCAAGAATTGTGATAGATCATCAAATTTTCGCAACAAAACAGATTAAAAATATTGATTTAACTGTCACTCTTTAGAGAAATATGACAAAATTGTTTGCAGAGCTTCAAGGGCCACTGCGAAGGCCTGGGGCCTCAGAGAAGAGTCAAGGAGGAAAGTCTACATGGGCAGCCAGCGTGGCGGCAGCTGGTAGTGTGACTGCTGACCTGCAGTTTCTCTATAGGGCAGACAGCAGGTGGAAAGTTAGACCAAAGGACAAGCCAGGCAGGAAGATCATCCAGTGAGGATATGACTGGGTCAGGAGGTCAAAGGTAAAAGCAGAAGCTTTGTTATCCAGCTGATTTAGCAGAACTCATATTTCGATGGGCCAGAATCAATGACAGCCCTTCACTGACTCCAGGCCTGGGACTTTGAAAAGGTTCCTGTCGTCTGTTGTCACAGCTGGCTGTTTGGCAGGGATCTGATTTGTCTTTTGGAAGAGCCTAATTCCTATGTTCCAATGTCACCTGGAACTATCCAAACTAGAACCCAGAATTCCCGCCCTCCTTCTCCCCTTTCACACCTTCTTATGATGCCAGAGATCAAAGCCAGAGTCTTGTGAATTCCAGGGAAGTACTCTATCATTGAACTACACCTCCAGCCCCAACTTTTCTACCTTCACAATAGTAGACACTTAGCTGTGGGGTAAGAGAAGCACAATCCTGATGATTTAGAAGGCAGATGAGGAACAGGACGGCAAGTGGTGTTTAGAGCATCTGCTATATAGCAGGCACTTTGCATATATTGTTTGGTTATCTCCACTTTCCTTCAAAGTAATTATTGATCTCACAAAATTGTGGAAATAGTGTATGCTCCATATTCATAACCAGCAACTGATAGATGATGAGCTACAGAATTCAGAAGTACAGATGCTAAGGTATGACTGCAAGCCTCTCTGTCTATTAGTTTGTCTATCTGTCTATCTGTCCATTGGTCTGTCTTTCCAACTCACGATGCAGTTCCAGGAGTGCTTCCCTGGCAGAAAAATACCCACTCGGAAAGCACAGCATCACAACTATACTCTCCCACTTTCAAGGGCCACCAAAACAAAGTTTACCAGAGCTACAAAATAAAGCTGAACACACTAAGACACTTCACGAATTAACAATAGTCTCTAAGGCAAAGGCCACTTTCTTTACCTATGGCAGACTTTATTAAGGAATTTGGAATCTAGGAAACGTCCAGCATTGGGTGGCTCTGAGACTTTGCAGAATTAAGCCCCCAGGTTGGCTGCCAACGCCATCTCCCCGTGTGTGGACCATTTCCCTGTCCCGCCCGCTCCAGACAGCGTCCAGTCCGCACAATTCAGCGTCTTTCAGTCTTTCACCGCAGTCCAATTAGGGAAGTGGTTGCAGTTCTCAGCCCTTGCTCCCCTGGGGGTTTCTTTTCCCGGGCCATTAGAGTAATGAGTCATGTGATCGTCCCCTAGGTAATGGGCAGGAGCAAAAACAGCCAGTGGATCTTCAGTGTCACAAGCACCTTGAAAACTGCCTCCTGCACCGTGGCGGGAGTGGGGAATACTCCCTGCATTTGGAAATCCAGCAAGTCAACTGGCCAAATTGTAGATATTTCTTTAATCTCTCTCTCTCTCTCTCTCTCTCTCTCTCTCTCTCTCTCTCTCTCTCTCTCTCTCTCTCTCTCTCTCTCAAATGACTACTCTTTTTTCGAGCTGCAGTCAGTAATGCCACCTTCAACAATCCTGTCAGCTCTAAATTTAGACTTCCCTTGTAAACCTAGGCCTAATCTCAGATTAAACAACGCAAAAAGCAGCTAAGTAGCTGATGTCTTCACAACCTCGGACTCTTCACCAGAGCTGGCTTCACTGCAGCCAGGCAGCAGCCAGGCTTTCCTAATTTGCAGTTCAGGAAGCTGCCTTCCAACCTAGCAGAGGGAAAAGGAAGCCGTATTCCCATCGAAACAGCCATTCTGTAATTATAGGATTTGGGTTTTGAGGCACTTCACTTAATCTTTACATGACCCAGAATTCAACTCGGAAAATTAAAAGAACAACACTTTCGACTCTATTTATAAAAATTAACGTCTTAGAATTAGTAAAGATGAGATGGAGGGAGCATAAATTGTTAGGCAAAGTAACACTTTCTTATTCCAGTGCTGTTATTACCATTATAAGAAGTAATGCATGTATTTCTGGATTTGTACAGGAGGACATAATACCCAGAAGGCGACCCATGGGAGAGAAATATACTAGGATTCCACTCATGTAGTAACCCCAGAAGCTTATCAGATTTAAATAAAAGATTGATGATGATGCTGAGTTTAAAATTTAATGTCCAAGCTACCTATTAAATTTTACATGACAAGGCTGTGGGCTCTGCTGTAAATCAGTAAAATCGATTATGCTTTCATGTCTTCTATAAGATGAAAACTATGAAGGCTTTACTGTGTTTTCTCTGAAAGAGGCACCTTTACTTCTGTTCACTATCATTTCTCAAAATTTTATTTGTGAGAAAAATTTAAGAGTCATTAACATGTATGATACTTCATACATGTCACATTAAAATCCTATTCTGCTAATCTTTTTTTTTTCTATGAATTTCTGATGGCCACTAGATTTGCTGAAACAAAGCAATGAATCTACTCAAAGTCCAGGAAACTGGATCTACTCAAAGTCCAGGAAACAGTTCTCGACTTTTAATTATGTTGAAATGGATCCTCTCCCTGAAAAGGGAGCATCCAGGCAGCTTGGCATGCTGTGGAGAGACTGTGCACAGTAATCACAGGCTATGCACCTTCCTTGTAAATAAATGTTTAGTGTCTGTTGATACAACACTGTCGTTACTGGGCTAGTCTTTCCCCAAAGGCGGGTTACAATTCCTGGGAGCCCTCTTTGGTGAAGCCCATTTCTCAGATGGGTTAGTGACTATGGAGAAGGTAAATAAACTTTTTAAGTTTCTGTGGACAGGGAGACCCAGGCTACTGAAATGCCACTCCAGAGGCCGTGCTTGGCTTGGGACATTTACTCCCCCACTGCATTCGGTCTTGGATGCTCCCACTGATCCCTTCCTGCCCTGTTTCCCCCCTCTCTGAGGAGGGGCAAATAATCCTGAATAACACAAAAGTAAATACTGTATACCAATGTCATAAAATTGTTTCCATGAATGTATGAGATAGAGTTTTCAGGGTGTAGACTGTAGATGTGCAGTGCATTTGTAGTCTAGTCATGGAAGATACCACTGTAAGAAATGAAGCCTCAAACAGGACCACAGGTAATTATTAAAACACTGCAAAGTAAGGAAGAATTTTAACTGACTCATTAACTCACAATTAGAATTGAACAGATAAGTTGTAAGATCATTATGAAATAATCTAATATTTTGTGTAGTCAAGAGAAACTTCTGTGTCTTATTCCTAAATTTCTAACTGCATTAGTTTTTTGTTGCTGTTTGTGTTTTTTTCCGGTTCTTGGAATTGAACCCACATTGAGGCCAGCCTCTACCACTGAGATACATTTCCTAGTTCTCCCTGACCCAACACCTTTTATTTTAAGACAGGGTAGCACTAATTTTTCCAGGAGGTTCCCCAATTTTTTATATAACCTCTGTTACTGGGCAGGAACATGCCATCCTCTGGTTTCAGATTCCCAGGTATCTGGGATTATAGGCATTATCATGCCTAAATTGAATTAATGTTATAGGTACATCAAGTTATCTAGAAAAAAATCATGAATCTTATATACAAATGAGTGGATAATTTTTTTAATATATATGCATATATATATAAAAGCATTTTATTCAGTCATAAAGAAAAATGAAATCACCATATGTGTAGGAAGATAATGCAACTGGAGATCATTATGTTTAAAAAAAATCATCCAGACTCAGGCATATGCCAAGTTTTTGTTCATAGGTGTGTGTGTGTGTGTGTGTGTGTGTGTGTGTGTGTGTGTAAATAGATCCTAGAGGGCTACTGGAGGAAGGAATGAGATCATCAGAAGACAGGCAGGTGTAGACACCTAAGTATGTGTGAAAATGCCACAGTGAAACCCATTACTTTGTATGCTATCTTTAAAACTTAAAGCAATAATTATTTAGGTTTTTCTAATTTCAAATGTAAAATTTGATTCCTTTCCCAAGTCACTTATACTAATCCATCCTCCATATAAACCTAATACTTAGAAAATGCAGCTGTATGCTATTTAAATTTTGTAGAACTTCAATGATACATAAAATGTACACACTAGTTTTGGAATCAAATATTATGAAGATATTTAATGGAAAATTATTAATCTCCCTCTCCTAACCTTCCAAATTTAACACCTACATTTGATTGTATCAGAGGTATCCCACAAGCAAAATGCTTTAATATAAAGGTCCTGTTTTATTAAATCAAAATCAAATCATCCATATTATTGTTATTATTGGTTAAGACTCTTGACTGCAAGCAACAGAAATACATTCATGAGCCCAAGAAGGCTTCAAGAATAGCCAGATCCAAAGACTTAACTCAGCACTTGGCTTTATTGTCTCTGTTAGCCCATTTTTAGGTAAATCTCCCTCTTGATTTACTGTATTATTATTTTTATTAATTCCCATGGAGGGAAAGGCAGATTGGAATTCCTTTCTCTTAGTAGGACTGACATAATTTCTAGGATTTTGCACTTAGTGACTCTAGCCAAATCAAATGTCTGTGGCCAGAGAAATGCTCAGACTTACATGACCAGGACTGCCCTGATCAATAAAACCAGACAGTGACCTGAAGGGCAAGCAAGGCCTGACCTAACAGAAGAACGTGGCTGCGTGTACTGAGTCATGCTTTCTTCACTTAACAGCCTCTACCCACAGGGTAGCTGATGTGAATGATGTAATGTTAGTTATAGCAGAATAAAACTTTACATCCTGTAACTCTCTGTAAATAGCCATAAATACATCAATTTGTTACTGATGGATATTCAGTTGTCTTTCCCTCCCTGTCTGTAGAGTTCTATACTACAAACATTACTGAAAGAAACAGTTATGGTATGTGAGGTAGTTAGAATAAGAATGGCCTCCACAGGTTCATAGATTTCAAAGCTTGGTCACCAAGGAGTGGTACTATTAGGAGGTGTGGCCTTGTAAGAGTAGGTGTGGCCTACTTGGAGGAAGTATGTCACTGTAGGGTGGGCTTTGGGGTTTCAAATGCTCAAGCTAGGCCTAGTGTCTTTTTCTCTTCCTGCTGCCCAATGATCCAGATATAAAACTCTTAGCTATGACTCCAATGCCATGTCTGCCTGTGTGCTGCCATGCTTCCCACCATGACAACAATGGATGAACCCTCTGAAACTGTGAGCCAGCACCAATTAAATGCTTTCTTTTATGAGTTGTCATGGTCATGGTGTCTCTTCACAGCTAAAGAACATTCACTAGGACAGTATTGTCTAGGTTTACATGTGTCTAATCTTTTGACATTATGACACAATATTGTTGTCTGTCTTCTGTTCAAGAGCCATACCACAGAGCTATAAGTTTTAAAAATTCCCACGTAAAACCCCTCATAACATTTAAGTAAGTTTGTGATTTTGCATTAGAGTACATTCAGAGATATGCCTTTACAGCTGCTCACAGAGTGGGTTGGACAGGCCTGGTAGTATATTTATCTCTTTAGTGGAGATCCCAAAAGTGGGGATGAAAGATCAAAGGACAGACATTTTCACACTCAGTATTTTTGCCTCAGTTATATATCAAACCTTGCTGCATGCCCATCAAGTATGAAATTAAATATTCATTTCCTCATATTTTTTAAATGTTGTATGTTAGTATAACCTCATTGATATTCACAAATCTCTATGATGAATAATAGCATATTCACAAAGGAAAAATGAGGAATGGGCACTCATACATGAAAAATATTTCACATTTCTGTTTTAAAAAAAAAAAAACTCTGAAGAAAGCTAAAATTACAGTGGAAGAAGGAAATGGCTTCCGACGTGACAGACAAAGACTCTGGGTCCCTGGTGTGTGTTTAATTTCAATTTAATGACTCTTTAGTTTTCCATGTTTTTATTTCATATTTGTCTTTACTTTTTATGAACAGTTTCTGATTTTTTTCACTAATTAAAATGTTTATTTATGAGCTGAGAGACAGCTCAGTAGGTAAAGGACTTGGTGCCATGGCTGCTGACCTGAGTTCAATTCCCAGAACCCACATGGTAAAAGGAGAGAGCCAACTCTGGCAAGTTGTCCTCTGACCTCCACATTCATGCAGCACACACACACACATACACACACACATACACATATACATACACATATACACACATACACACACATGCACACACATACACACACATATACACATATACACATACACACATATACACACACACACACGCACACACATACACACATATACACACATACACACATACACACACATATACACATACATACACATACACACATTCACACACACATATACACATACACACACAAATAAAAACAAATTAAAAAACAACTTTTTACTTAAAACTAATCTTGGGGATGTATGCTTATTTTGATAGTATTACTTACCCTTAGTTGATACACTAAATCAAATTATATTAATATATTTCTCAAAGGTTAAATTCTTTATGGGACTACAAGGCATTATTCTCTCAAGTCATTTTTATATTGCTTCTAATTGTTTTATGTGAAATTTAAAAGTAGAGAAATGTTTTTCATTAGACATTATATTTATTGTTTGGTGATTTTACATCATGCACCCCATTAACCTCAGTTTAGACATTATATTTTTAAGCTTTCTTTCTCATGTAGGCATTTATAGGAATTCCAGAAATTAATCATAACATGTTGCTTTTCTGCCCTTCTGTGTCCCCTCCTCCTGTCCATCACATCTGTTTTGTCCCCCCATCTCCTCTTCACCTCCTTGTCTCCGCACACACACAGTGTGCTTCAAGGTTTTATTTCCAGCTAATATTGGTATAGAAGAAACTCAAAGGGACAAAATTAATGTTCTAGAGGATTTTGCAACAGATTTGCTCAGGAGACATTAAATCACACAAAACTGAATTTAGCTAAGGGAACACTGTCTCCAAAATACCCCAAGGATAAATAGTCTGCTAACCTGGCCAGGTTAGAGATATGCTAATTCTCTACTAACTCTGTTTCCCAGGACTGACCAGCCTGTAGGCCACATTCCTAAAGAATATGACTCTAACAGACAGCTCAAAGGAGCAGTACAGGGTCACCATCAATGTCAAGTCCTGGCGTGCCATACATACAGTTCTCCTCTTAAGAAAAGCATAATTCTGTCACGTGTACAAGACGACCCTGGGTAACAACCGTGGGAAAAGATACTGGTGTAATTAGGAAATAAACCTGGCAATGTCTTTGCGGTGTAAAACCCCCATCTGCTTAAGAGACCAGAATTGCAGTCTCCTGTCTCTGTTTAAATTGTTGAAAGTGTAACCTGGGGCTGGGACCTGAATGAGTTTTAAGGATGACAGTGTATATGGAATGCATATGCTTAAAATCTTCTATTCGAGCCCAGTCCTTCTTTGAGCATTAACCAGAGCTGGACAAACACTATTAAAGGATTTTTTCTTCATTAATCTCTAAGTGTAAGGAGTGATTTCTCAACAGCATATTATTTCTGTAACAATATAACCTCACCTTGAACATAAATTGTGTAGTTGTTTCTACATTTATCTTCATGGGACTGGAGAATGAACACACATATACACACTTCTATGAAACAAAGGTTTTCCTTCCCAAAACACTAAATATATTAAGAGAAAAAGCATCATGAGCAATAATAGAAGTAGAAGATACCATTATCATTAAAACATTCTAAAAGTTTCAGATATTAACTATCTCAGATATAAAGTATAATAAATAATGTGTTAATTTTAGAAAAATGTAAGACAATGAAAATATGAGCAGGCAGTGGAAAGCCACATTTAAATGTCAGAGAAACATATTTTACTTTATTTTGATACAGGGTTTCATGTATTCCAGGCTGGCCTTGAATTTACTATGTTAGTGAGGATGGCCTTGAACCTCTGATCCTGGGTCTCACGCAGACCATGATGACAGAGAGGGAATATGAAGAAGAGCTGTTCAATCTCATGGTTCTCAGGACACAGGAAAAAGAGACAGGAGGGGCCAGGGCAAGATAGAACATGTCCCCAGAAGACCTACTTCTTCCAATTAGGCCCCTCCTCCTGAAGCTTCTACTACTTCCCAAAATAGCATCATTAGCAAGGGACCAAGCCTTCAATACACCAGGCCTCAGGGGACATTTCATACCCAAACCATAGCAGTGATAACACATTGTAATTTATTCAAGGTAAGTTCTGAGTGTACACTTAGATTGTGTGGAGACACTGCTACATAGACTCATGTCTTAACGACTCTAAGACTAAGGCCTCTGCCTAGAAGAACTGTCTCCCATCTTCATTATAGCGGTGGCTTAATCCAATACACATAGTTAGAAGGGAATCCTCCCAGCCCTCTCCGCACTGGATTTGTTCAATGGGGAGTAGACCACAGACGATGGCTAAACAGGCCAGGTTTGCAAAGCTGACAATGCTGACGTAACTGGTTGAGAGCTTGGAGAGGGAGTGATGCTCAGAAGGTACAAACTAGCCTGTGTTTCTTCTCACCTGCCTTCCACAGCCAGGGAAATGTAAAGGCTTGTCTCAAGAGGATCCTGCTGCAGAGCACGGGTCAGCCCTGAGTCCTCCCTGGAACTCAGTCACCATGTGACAATTTCCTGCCTAAACTAAGAACCAGCAGTGGCGGCACTGGGCAGAGTTCAGTGATACCCTGTTATTGCTCAAACCACCTGAGAACGCTCACTGCCAGCACTCCCACATCAGCTGGGCCCTTCTGGGCCTAGTAACTGAAAGTCCAATTTAGATGGACTCAGACAACAATATTTTGGCAAATAGTTCCACTGGGGGTTCTCAAGTGTAAGCACTAAAATTTGATCCTGACTGATTAAGGGCACTACCAATCTGTCCAAATGCTGGGCAGAAAGGATGGCAGCCAAATCCCCCCAGAGAAGCAGTGCTGATGGCCAGGGTGATGTCTTATGTTCCTAGATGCAGGTACTAATAGCCATTCCTTGTCATCCCCACAAGAGCACTACTGCAGCCATGACTGCGGGCCCACCAGGATGAATCCCACCTCTTGACTGCTCCATTTCACCAGCCCAGGATTACAGAGCCCTGTCAGGGGAGGGAGGGTCTGGTGGCCAAGCAGTCATGAGTGCCTGTGACCTGACAGGAAAGCAGCCTGGGGCTGCGACTCTTTTTCTGGCCCTTGACAGATTCCACTCAAGGAAACATATCTGTCTTAGGGACAAGTGGTGGTAAGAGCATCATAAAACCTGGTGAGGTGTTCAGAAACAGGTCCAGGCCTCACATCTGCACCCCACAGAGTATCTGTGTCTAGGAAGTTACATACCATTCTGAGCCAGGTTCATTCAGTCCCTACACCATAGAAATCCTGTGAATTACAAGAACACACCTTTAAGCCTCTGGTTGATTTGAGCTAATTAGTGATTATTTTGGAGCTTGGTCAAAAGCCACATCATCCCACACGAGTAACTGGACTGTTGCAAAATGAGTTCAAGTTCATGGATGCTGTAAAGAAAGCATTGCCCCTCCAGCTACTTTTATTATTATTTCAAAACCTGTGTTTTGATTTTTTTCCCCTTCTCTTATTCTTCCTTTTGGTTTTAAATACATATAGTTACTATCTCCCCAAATGTATGTTCAGTGGGAATTAGCTTATCTTTAGACTCTTGGATCTTAAAAGCCCTGATGTTCATTCCTAGATCTTTCAAAAAGACTTATTATTATCATATGCTCTGAGACTTCGAGGGATTTTATGTGTAGAAAATGTTAGCTGATACAATTTAGGCATTTAATAAATAATAAAGATTGCTTCTTCATTGTTTCACTGTCAATCCCCACCACTGAAGTCAAATAAAAGTGAGTCAAAGAATTAAACGACTACTTTTTATCAGCTATTTTCATTTTTCTCAGAAACTCATTAAATATATATGCAACATAAGAATGAATACATTGCCTATTCGTATAACAAATATATGAGATTCTTCATGAAGGATTTGAACTAGAGGAAAGTCATTCATTATGTAAACGCGTTTTTATGTCTCGAAGAGCCTGAGAATTGTCACGAAAGGTCTTATGAGATGCATGGCTTTTGTTCATGGCTTACCTCGGGATTTATGTGTTCATTTCTTAATCTCTTTCTTCCTTCTTATCCTCAACCTATAGTATGATTGATACGGCTAGTTATTCAGAGGAGGCATTTCTTCAAGAGTGTGACTGGTCATTTAGTGCCCAAATTAGTGTCCTCTGGGGAAACTGTTTCTGTTCTTTGTGATTGCTGTTTTTACACTATTAAGCATCCAGTAAATTAAATTGCAAAAAAAGTACTGAAATACATGCGTGTGCAAGCTCGTGAAACTAACTCCTTCATCATCTGGAAAAGACCACTGGAGGTCTTTGTCCACTGGGTGTTAAATAGTAACTGGCATAAACAGGTAAGCTGGAAGTCTGCCAAAGCAGAACTTTGTGGATCCAATGTCTTGTTTCACAAGCTGCTATCATCAAGTCAATGAACAGTGAAAACTTTCCTCTGCTTCATCCCAGAGCTCTGGGGAAGAAGCTCCTGGCCTCTGCTGGAAAGTCATTGTGACTTTCTTGCTGCTCTGCTGTATGGCAGAGGTGATTGACAGTCCAATTCTCCATGTCTCCTTGTATCCACTCTCTTTGCAATGGGACTTTGCACTTTGCCTCCCTCACATTGGGTCCTGAGATGGGGTTTGGCCATGTGACTTTGCTTTAACCAACAATGCAAGACAGAAGTTCAAAGTTCACTAGTTCAAAACCTAGACCAGTGAGGACCTGGTGATCAATTTCTCAATTCTTAAACTACATATTTGATTACTATGTGCTTGTGAGACTTTAAGATAATTAATTGTTCACAGAAAATTTTAGTTGATCTTGATGGGCATGGTGGCTCACACTTTTAATCCCTGCATTCAGGAAGCCAAGATGGGCAGATATCTGTGAGTTCAAGGCCAGCCAGGTCTGCATAGCAAGTTCTAGGACAGCCAGGGCTACATAGAGAGACCCTATTAAAATATGCAACCTACCTTAAAAAATTATAATTTTATTTACCTTATGTATGAGAATGTAGTATACTGTTTGAACACTCATTGTGGGCATGGATGCCAAAGATGTCCAGTGCTCTGCTCAATCACTTTCTCCCTTATTTCCCTAAGACAGGATCTCTTGCTGAACATGGAGCTACAGTGGCTGGCCATCAGCTCTCAGTGACTCCCATCCCCATTCCCTCACAGTGCTGAGGTTGCAGATGTGTGGGATATCCTAGCTAGGTGTTTGTGTGGGAGCTGGAATTTGAAATGTCAGTTCTTATGCTTATGCAATGAGCACCCTTACCTACTGAGCCATCTCTCTAGTCTTTTAAAAAAATGTTCTGGGGCTGGAGAGATGGCTCAGTGGTTAAGTGCACCATCTGCTCTTCCAGAGGACCCGGGTTTGATTCCCAGCACCCACATGGCAGCTAACAACTGTCTGTAGTTCCAGTTCCAGGCAAACACCAAGGCAAATAAATAAATAAAGTTTTTTTTTTAAAAAAATGTTCTTATTAGTTCTTCTATAAATTTAAGAAATAAACACTGGGCCTGGTAATGTGAATCCATTGTCGTGGAATATTAGTTTAAACTGTGTCTCCTTTGCTTACGCTGTAGAATATTTGTTTAGTGATGCAAAAATGTGTTGCATTTGTTTAACTCTGTAAAGCTTCGTTACTTTGCCTGTAAAACACCTACTTGGTCTAATAAAGGGCTGACCAGCCAATAACTGGGCAGAAGAGGAAACGGCAGGGCTTCAAGGCAGAGAGAATAAATAAGAGGAGAAATCTAGGCTCTGGGAGGGGGGGAAGACAAGGATTGAGAAAAGGAGCAGAGGAGGACCCAGCCACACACCAGCCATGGAGTAAGAAGGGAAAATGGCATATAGAATAAATAAAAGCAAAAAGCCCAGAGGCAAAACATCAGAGAAGAGAAACAGGTTGATTTAACTCAGAAAATCTGGCCAGAAGCAAGTCAGGCTAAGGCTGGGCATTCATGAGTAAGAATAAGTCTCCGAGTGTTTATTTGGGAGCTGTGGAGGGCCCCCAAAGGGTTTTTTTTTTTTTAAAATCAACTACATTTTATAATCTTAATTTCTCAGAAAGCTGTGGCAGGAAAATCCCAAGTCCAAAGCTTCCCTGGGTTGCAGAGTGAGTTCAAGGATCAGTCTAGGACACTTAGTAAAATAAAGACTGGGGATGTGGCTCAGTGTGGGGAGAGAAATAAGGAAGGGAAGGAAAGGCAAACTGGGATATCAGCAAGATGATAGATTTTTCTATCCTCAGAATAGTCATGGATTATCCGTTTTGGCAGCTACCCAAGGAGAAAGAGCTATAAAACTCCTAACTGTGGAGTGCTGCAGTTCAGATTTAAAATGGCCTTCAAAGCCCATAAGTTAAAGGCTTAGTTCCCAGCATGGTACTCATGAGGATAGTGAAAAATCTGAGATTAAAGAGCTTCTGGCTCATAGGGGTGAGCCCTCCCCACCCTCGGTGGAGAGAGTGGTCAATTGTGTTTCTGTAAAAAACATGGCTAGTTCTTATGTTCCTCTAACTGCTGTGTGCTGGTACTGAAGACTGGGGCATGAGTAAGACAGGTCTGGTCCTTGCTGGCGGGCGTCACCCTCTTACGGGGTGGGGTGGGGGGGAAGGGGCTGGACCGATAAGTAGGTAAATGAGTAAGCCAGGATGCCAACTCCAAATAGTGATAAAAACTGAAGAATATAGGGACCCCCCCACTCCCAAACCCAGCCAGATGTTGCACCAGAAACAAGGAAGAGATGTACAGATCTACAAATCTATGCAAATTTAGGCAAAAACCACAAAAATCCCTAGGACTGAGGAGGGACAGCTGATAGCTTAGGGTAGGCAAAGTAGAGGAAGCCACTGTTGGCTGCAGTGGAGGTGGAGTTGCGTCTGTTTGCTTTTTCTGAGCACTATCTCTGGTGGATCATTGCCTGGCACCAACCTTGAGGTAACATATCTGGGGTAACATGGGGACAGTGCTCATGTTGGACTGCCTGGTAACAGTTGTGATGTCCGGAGTCCAAACCCACTGCTTTCCCACAACTTAAAGAATGGGGGATTGCTGATTGAGACAATACAAAAGGTAGATAATGGCAGAAAATAGTATAAGTGACCCACTGTGGGGCAAGTACACGGTGCCTGCTTTCTTCATTTGCAAAGTGAGAAGCATGCCTCCTCACTGGGTTGTGAGGACTTCTTGAATAAATGCATGTAAGGCGATTAGAATGTGTGTGTGTGTTTACACCTCTGTCCTGCATCTACATCCAGTCCATTCTCAAACAGGTCAATAGAAGGATAGAATGAGTAGCTTCACTATGGAGCTGCATATGAAATCGGGCAGTTGAATGCATCTCTGGAGGAGGGGCGACGTGCACACTACAAAAATACTAGGGGTTGGCTACAAGTGTACATAGGTGTATGACAAATGTACCCAGATCTTTAAACCTATAGTGGAACACATTGCTAGCAACTAAAGTGAAGACCTTGGCATACCTATGAAAACATTCTAAAACATTTAAAATGCCAAACACCTTCCATTTGGTAACATCCAAGGACATACATCTCAGCAGTGATGTGTAAACTGAATGGCAGAGAATGGAGATTGAGACCAAGGATGTATGCAGAAAATGTCCATGAAAGAAAAGGGATGACTACACTGAGGACTGAGGGATGTGACTGACTTCTCATGTGAGAAGAAAATAAAGAATGGAAGAGAGATAGGAAGGAGTTAGGTAACTTAATAGGTGGTTGTCTGGGCTGCAGGTCGGTAGTCACTAGTAAGCAGAGAGATCAGGGCAAGCCTCTTGGAGGTGATGACATATATGCTGAAGTCCACTGCGTAATTCAGTAATGCTCTGGGGATAAGACTTCCCAGCAGAAGGAATGGCATGTGATGACATCCTAGAACAAAACCACGACACATTAAAAAATGGGAGTGGGGGTAAGATGTGTGGTTGGAGCAGGATGAACTAGTTCTAATTTTTAAATCCAGTAAAGTCTATTCTCAGACACTGAGTTTGCATACACAGTTTAGAATAACTAGTTTTGGGTAATTGGCAATTCCAAGAAAAAGTTCCCTCTCTGCTTAGGGTGAGCTGCCTTGTGGTGGGGAAGTAGGAAATGAGCTCCAGGCAGCCTGATAAAGGAAGCTCCAGACTGCCGATTTCCATCCCCAGTGGCAGAAACATCAATGGATGCAGGCTTGACACAGAAGAGTAAACTTCTGCACTAGCGGTCCCTGCTATGCCCCACTGTGGGGTCTGAATGAGCAGGGCCCGCAGTGGGCTCATAGGCTTAAAGGCATGGGCCTCAGTTGGTGGAACTGTCTGGGGAGGATTAGGAGGTGTGACCTTGTTGAATTGAAGGAGACTTGTTACTGGAAGCAAGCTTTGAGTTTTCAAAAGATTCTGGCTGGCTCAAATGTGCTCTGCTACCTGCATAGGGTTTGGGATGTGAGCTCTCAGAGGCTGTTCCGTTGCTGTGCCTTCTGCTTGATACCACACTGCCCTGCCACAGTGGACCCTTCTCCTTTTGAAACTCTAAGCCCAAAATAAGCCCTTCCTTCTCTAAATTGTCATGGTGTATTATCACAGAAATAGAAAAAGTAGCTAATACTCACTCTGCTTCTGCCTCTGAGGCTCTTCCCTGAGACCTCTTACCCACCTGAGCCTCTGCCCTTTGGGCTCTGGACCTCCGTACTCTTTCCCAGAGACCAGCCAGTCTGCACATTTGATGGATCAAAGACACAAAGCCCCAGTCTTCATTCTGTCTGTGTCAGCCTGGCAGGCCTGCCAAGTGAAGACCTGTCCCTTTTGAAACAGAAACAGAGGGCAGTGACAAGCTGGTCGCCATCTTCGGGATGCTTGAACGTCCTGATCTATCTTTATATCCATTTTTCCTTGTGCTTAGAAAACAATCAAACCTACAGTGCCTCATAAAATGGATGAGTTAATTCATATATACATGCATGTTCACACACATATACAGACACACACATTTAAAATTTTTTTAAGTATATTGCTTTCTGTGGTAAAACTTTCAACTAGAATTTATCTGTCTCAGAATAACCATAGACAGCTTTAATCAGCACCATTTTTTGTTTATAATTTTTCTCACTAGGACTACTGTGAGTCATAATAGTAATATTTCTTTTTGTATGTACTGGTGTGTGAGAGAGAATGAGGATGCTCCAGTGTGTGTGGGTACAGATGCAGATGCTGCTAGTGTGTGGGGGGGAACAGAAAACAACCCCAGGAGTCATCTGTCCTTGTCCCGCACCCCCTGGGTCTCCCCTCACCCCCCAGGTCTCCCCCACACACCCCCGGGTCTCCCCCCACTCCCTGGGTCTCTCACTGGAACCACAGGCTTGCCAATTAGGCTAGGCTGGCTGGTCAGTGAGATCCAGGAATCCCCCTGTCTCTGCCTCTCTTGTGCTGGGATGACAAGTGCACACACCATGCCCAACTTTTTATGCAGATGTTGGGGATCAAATTTAGTCCTCATATTGCATAGCAAGTCCTTTACTGATGAAGCTGCCTCCCCAGCCTCATGATAATATTTTTTGTTAAATGCTGGATCCTGCCTTCTCCCATCTAAAATCTGCAACAACCATATAACTAATGTACTCACTATCCATTCTCAACAAAAGAGACACTGGAACTTTAAAAGATCCAATAACTTTTCAAATTTGATCACTATTGTGTGGGTACACATGCCACAGCATGGGCACAGTCAAGGACAATTCTGTTGCATCAGCTGTCACCTTCCACATGAGCATGGGTTCTAAAAATCCAACTCTGGTTACCAGGCATCTTTACCTGCCTGGGTCCCAAAAGTCAATAACTTGTAAGTGATAGCTAGAGATGGATCTTTAATCCAAGCTTAGCTCACCCAAGAATTCTAGGATAGATTTTTGGAATTCTGACCAATTTTACAAAATAAAAATGTTTTAAAGTTATTGACTTCTCTCCTGAACACGATTTATCTGAGACACAATCTTATTGACATCCATATGCTATAATGCGGCAGTCATGGTGACTTAATCAGCAATGAACCATGGCACCACAGCAACCGTGTAGAGTTATAAAGGAGCTGGAGGGATCAATTCTTCCCTTCCCCAAAAGAACTCTCAGAAAAATGATTCCATGTCTCCTACATGACCAGGAAACGCATCATACCCTAGAGTGATACCTTACACATGGGTTGGTGGTAATGCTTGTATGAAACACCTAACTGCACTGCCAGCTGTGTAAGATTGTAGTAAAGATGTTCATATATAATAATAATAATAATGCCATATTTGATATTGGTAATAAAGGACTCACAATTTTATGTTTTGCTGACTTTTTATCTTTAATCAACCATTTGATTATGCCACTGAGAATCAAAGCCAGGGTCTTGTGCTTGCTAAGCATACACATTGCTGCCTAGATACGCTCCCATTGGTTATTTTACATTTAGTCCTTTTCCCTCTAGAAACAGACTCTTGTAAAGCAGTTCCTACATAAGGCAGGTGTCCCAGGATTTGTCACGAGATTTATCTATACAGTCTAGTAAGCAAGCACACTAAAAGATGCGCACAAAAATGAAATCAGCTAACAATGCAGTCAGTTCTCATGATGCAACACATGCCTGCACATGGAGCAGTCCCTCCACCCCAGGGCATTCAAAGCAAAGCTTTTTTACAATATTGTAATCATTTAAAGCATAATACTTACACAACTGTTTTCAAATGAGCAGCAGAGAAAAAATGACGGGGGAAATAGTCAGGCTTCCTCATGAGCAAGTCTTGATTTAAATAGTTTTCTTTCTAGTTTCTAGCTATTAGAATTCCCCCACCCCCTATTTGTCATGCTAATGACATAATTGCTTTCTTTTTGTAGCTATAAGACAATGTCTGAGCATTGTGACATTTGGGCTGAGATAGATAGATAGATAGGTAGATAGATAGATAGATAGATAGATAGATAATAAAATTCTGAGTCTGGGCTTCCCAGACTGTCATCTGAGGCAGGATTGATTTCTAAAACTTTGTGAGAAGGGCTGTGTGCAACAGACAAACACGAACGTAAAGGAAAAAACAAGTGGTGGGGGAAGGGAGGGGACGCGCTGAGCTGGGCTCACTAGCACTAGGAAGTGGGTAGGTTGGTGGTCAAATTACATGGAAGTATTTTTCTAAAGAGTCCTTTGGGGAGGAGAAGAATTTACTCCTAGACGCTCTCATCCTCTGCGGATAAAGTTCATTTTAATATAAAGTAACTTATGAACCTCTGAACAGCGTAGAAGCAGCTGCTGGGGCATTTGCTCCGGTGAGCAGCAGACTGTGTAGTGAGCAAGCGCAGAAAGATGCGTTCTTACAACCTGAAGCCTCCCCGGTACTCCACACAGTCCTGCTGTATTCTGTACCTTAAGACTGGGGACTCCTGGGTGGAAGGCGGTCAGTGTAAGCAGGCGCTGCTGGCACTGGCCAGGCTGCCTGAGCTGGGAGAACTCTGTAGCTGTGGAGCCCGAAGACCTCCTGTAGCAAGGACCAAAGCGTCCTGCCAAGGGGTGAAAGGCGATCTTCCTTGAAGATCAACTTAGCGCTGAGTAGGACTCGGACTGGCAGAGCAGTCTCACCTGCATCTAATGCTCGCACAGAAGGTTTCTCTTGGTTGTATGTTTAGAAGTGTCGTGGCTGGTCATTGGGAATGCTCATTTTTACTTCACCGGTTTTGATCAGATTACAGACTTAAATAATAGCTTCAGAGAGTTACTGGTCACTGACCCCATCTAATTTCCTTTCCTTCCTTTAAAGGTACATCAAAGACTAGCCTTTACTAATGCGTAAAGGCACCTACTGATGATCTGACCTGTGTTTGATCCTCAGAATTCTCATGATAGGATAAAACCAGCTCCCACAAACTGCCTGCTGAGTCCCACATGTACACGTGCAGTGGCGTGCACAGGCCCTCATACTATAAATAAATAAATAATGTATTTTTAAAATGTACACCAGAGACCCATCTGTTGATCTATAAATTCATCCCAAGGGTGGCGGAATAAGCAACTATTCCCATTACAATCTGCTCTTTATTAAACTAGCAACCCATATCTGCTGCCAAATTCACAGGAAAGCCCAAAGTAAGAATTTAATGCCACAAGGCATTTGAAGAGAGAAGCTAATATTTGAATCCATTTTAAACCCCGAATTGTGCATCGTTCCCAGGAGAAAGCGCAGGTTGTATTTGATGGTCATTCCTAATTCTCTTTGCTGCCCTCCCTTCCTTCACCCTGTGTGCACACAGCCCTTCTCACACACCCCAACCCCGCAGACTCACACATCTCAGCGCTCACTTTGTATTTGAATTCGCCTAACAGGAAAAGAGTGTGTGCTCTCATTTTATAATCTGTGGACAATAACATCATGCAACTCCTTACCTCATGTCAAGATCTGGAGTACTCACTGGGGCTTAGTGAGGTTTCCATGGAAGCCTGTGACTACCTAGCCTACATTCATATGACTTCTACTTATAGTTTTAATACTATTTTTCTTTATTTTCAGAAGATTTTTTTAAGTTCTTATTTTATGTGTGTGTTCTGCCTTCATGTATATAAATAAACCCTGTGCATGTAGTGCCTAAAGAGGCCAGAAGAGGGCACCAGAGCCCCTGGAACTGGAGATATATAGGCTTATAAGGCACCATGGGATGCTAGAAATTGAGCCCCAAGCCTCTGCAAGAGCACCTCCAATGCCAATTTCCTCATCTCTTGCGGCATTGGTGTCCTTAGAGCAGTGATAGGTGTGGTCCCAGGGAATAAGGAAGCATGTTGACTACAGAGATTTTAAGAATAATGGAGAAAACTAAAAAAAGTTGGTCTACTTTTAATACAATTACACACTAGCAATCAGACATCATTCCAAACATCCTTCCCTCCAAAACCTTCCTTGACTTATCCTTTAAACAACTTCTGCACTTGCCATAATTTTGTAATAAATACAACTAGTCTATAACAGTACCCAACCTTAGTCAGCACTGTGTCTCTGGCTAACTCAGTGCAGAGAAGCCCTGATACAAATGGATTTAACAATATGAGGTAGTTTGAGAGCTGAGTTCCTAGTGGCTCAGGATCACTTATGCTGCTGGAGCTTGCCTTGGGTACATCTCCATCACCGGCCTGTGTGGTGTGCTCTGCTTCTGCACTCTAGATCTGAAGTAAGTCAGGGCAGAACAGTGGCCAAGATGGCATCTCTCTCATCAAATTTATTCTCTTGTAAGAGCTTTCATTAAGTGTTTGCTCAGGATTAAATTTTAAAACAGCAAAACAGTGTAAATTGCATGGTGTGATTTTATTTTTTGGCTTATTAATTTGAATTCACATATGATGAACTCCTGATAAGTTGATAGTGACTTTAGTAGTGATTACTATTAAGCTGTAATGTTACTAGTTATTTCTGTAGTCATTAATATGAAGTCATATATATATTATTCTCTTGAACAATAATAGTGTAATTAAGAATTATCAATTAAATTCACCTCTTGATATGTTAACAATTTATTTTATTACTTATATATTTTTTAAACTGACCTGCAAAGTGTGGACAATTCCATTTCTTCAGTTCATTCCATGACTATGATAGTGGGTTATGGAAGCCGGCAAAGGATCTGCTTCCGGTGCAGAAGACACCCAAGGTTCACCAGAGTGCCAGCTCCCTGACTACCCAGAGTGGATCTGAGGGCTCCTCTGCCCCCTGCTGTGAATTTGCTGATGGAGGGATGATTAACCCATGATTCACCTACAGCCTGTTCTACTGTTCAGAGATACAGACTTAACTAAGATGTCAACTCTCCAAGGATTACAACTTAATTGCATTCACAGAGAGCTTCCGAGCCGCTGTGGGCAGTTAATGTGCTTTTATTGAAGAAATGAAAGAATGTGGTATTACTCTACTGGAAAACTCATGCTAATACTTTGCTGTGTTTTTGGTTTGTTTTGTAGTTCTGGGTCTTGAAAGCAAGGCCCTGATACATACTGGATAAGTGCTCTGCCACTGACCTCTACTCTCAGCACATTTCTGTGTGTTTTGTGAGAGTGTTCACAGCACAAAGTGTGTGCCTTATCAGGAGCACACATCATAGACTACCTCTTTTGTGTTCTCCCCTTCCGCCCCCCCCCACATTCTTCAGTGTCAGAGACTCAATAATTGCAGATTGACAAGCCAGCTGATTTACAGGATCCAAGCAATAAAGACTCAAAGCCTCACTCTGACAAACTGAAAATGGCCAAGAAGTTAAAATTTGATAACATAGCATTTTTATTCTTATCTTAACCACATTAGATTTTAGAGTAGTGTGCTGGCTAAGTTTAACTCAACTTGACACCAGCAGTGATAGTCATCTGAGCAGAGGGGATCTTAATTGAGAAAATGCTTCCATAAGAGGGGCATGTCAGCAGGCAAGCCTGTAGGACAATTTTTTAAGTTAGTGATTGATGAAGGAGAGCCCAGCCCATTGTGGGTGGTGCTATCCATGGGCAGGTAGTCCTATAAGAATTCTATAAGAAAGCAGGATGAGTCGGGCATGAGGAGCAAGCCAGCAAGCAACACCCCTCCATGGCCTCTGCATCAGACCCTGTGTCCAGGTCCACTCTGTAGGAATTCCTGCCGTGGTGTCCCTCAATGAACTGTGACTCAGGAGTTTATGCCCAATAAACTCCTCTCCAAGTAGTTTTGTCCATGGAGCTTCGTCAAAGCATTAAGTAAGTCTAAGGTAGATTAGGGGAGTTACTCATTAAAAAATAAAATGTTCTCCTGGTAGTGATGGCACACACCTTTAATCCCAGCACTCAGGAGGCAGAGGCAGTTGGATCTCTGAGTTCGAGGCTAGCCTGGGCTACACAGAAAAACCCTGTCTCAACAAACAAACAAAAAGTAAAAATTTTTTAAAAAAGAACGTGTTCAACTTATTAAAAGATACTATAATATTAATGATTGCTAAATTTTAGCCATTTCTTTGTCATTCATGTAGAAGCATCTGATGTGTTTCACAATTACCAAGCACTATGGTTACCATTATATATGAAGAAAGAAGGATGTACCAAGGCTTTTAGAGCAGGGTCTCACTGTATGGCCCTTGCTGACCTTGAACTCACCAAGTAGACCAAGCTGGCCTTGAACTGAGTGATCCAACAGCCTTTGCCTCCCCAATTTTGAGATTAATGGTGTGTACCATCATACACCCACCAAGAATGTGACTTTTAAAGCATTTGCTCATGCAAGATATCCTTGCAAAAAAAAAAAAATACTGAATGTTAGGGTTAAAGATCATAAAAACTGAGCTGGAGAGGTGGCTATATGGGTAAAGTGATTCACACAGTGCGAGAATCTGAACTTGAATTCCCAGCAGCAGAGTAAAAGCTGGCAGGGAGGCACATCTGTGAACCCAGTGCTGCTATGCAGAGATGGAGGGTGGAGGTAAGAGAATCCCTGGAAGCTCATTGGCTAGTTAGCATGGCATACACAGCAATGATAAACAGAAGAGACACACTGATCTCAAAGCAAGATGGAAGACAAGGACTGACACTGGATGCTGTCTTCTAACTTCAGCAAACATGCTGTGGTATGTGCCTGCCTGCACCACACACACACACACACACATACACACACACACACACACACACACACACACACACACACACACACTTTCACTCCTACACAGTTTTGCAGTTTGTAAATAAATATGCCAGAACCCAGACAGCATAAGTAACTTCAGAAAAACATCTTACCAATGACTCAGCATCTGAGGATACTGTGAAGACCAGAAGCCAGCAATTTCAGCCCCTCCCCCCTCCTGCCATCACCTCTCATCCTAAACAACAGCACTTCCAACTGTCACAGCAAAGCTCTTGAGGCTGAGGGATCTCTGGAAAGAGCTTATTGAGCCTTGGATCAGCCAGGGAAAGAACCAGGTCGTAAGAGTGTCTCCATAGCTTGAGGTTGGATAGCAGCTAGAAATATGCTTGGCAAACTAAAAATCATAAAATATTTTTATAATGAAAACTTGTGAAGAGAAAACATTAATAGTTTACACTGGATCTACACTAGTTATAGAGATGAGAATTGTGCAAAACAGATCAAGTTTGTCTCTTTGGGTTTGGCTGGACTTAGCAGTGATCCCCCCAATGGGACTTAGGTCAGGGTTCCCACACATATTTGGGAACATGAAACAGGTTTCTATTCATTTGGCCCAGAGCGGTCTCATCTCTTTCTTCTCCTCTCACTTTCTGACCCCTAGAATTAAATGTAAAGTATCTCAGGATTTTTTTCATATCATAACATACAATTTGCTTAACAAAATGGAGTCTTAACAAACTGCCTAAATTATTTCAGATAAGTGCCTCAGAATTACAGCTATTTATTGGTAGCTTCTGACAAAGCAAAGAAAAAGAATATTAGGAAATTATACTGGCAGATAACAATTCTTCATTTTGGTACAGGCCAGGCCTAGTGGTGCACACCTGACCCAGTACAAGGAAGGCAGAGGCAGGAAGACTCACTATAACATGTACATTTATGGAGGAGGTGCTGTCATGTACATGCCACATCATTATCTCCTTTAGGAACTGACTGCTGTCAACATGCATACTGTCCGATCTGTAGGAGCAGGATGAAGGATAGAGACTGTCAAAGCCTTCCTGGACAGGATAAGACGTTCTCTCCCAAAACACACCCAAGAGATTTGTCAGACATTCTAGGCCTGTAGCCAGAAAGGTGGATGCTCCCACTGTACAGAGATGCCATGGCTGACTGTTCAGGTAGCTGACTGTCATTGTCCTCTCCTAAATCTTGGAAGTTACTCTCTCGTGCTTCCAACCTCCAGGTAATATAGTTTCCTTCTCAGGTCTTGATGGGGTTGAAGGCTACATAGTTAATGTTACTATCATTTTGTATCTCAGCAAAGAACATTCACTCATTATTGAATTCTTATTATTCTAGATACACAGCATTGAAGTAATCCCTGTACATTACCTCTTATCTACATTTGTGGCATTTGAGATACACCTTTTTTATGTTTGTTAGTTGGAGTGTGACCTTGCTTATGTTAGTGCCTTTCCCTCTCCTAGACACCCCAGTGTCAAGCAAACGAAGCAAAACAAACCTCCCAAAACAAACAACAACAGCAAAAAAATCACCAAAAATACCCATCTCTTATATTTTGTATTTTGGGCTTCTAAGGTCTCATTTAAAGAAAGAGCCATCAATTAAAAATAGCCTAAAAACCACTGCTCACCACCAGGGAGCCTCTTACATGTGCCTAGGTTTGTAATAATTCTGCATGCTCTTGATTCTGGTTTTTTTTCTTTCATTAGATTGCATTATAAATATCTTTCCATATTTCTGTATCTTTTTCATAATCAATTTTATAATCTGTTGCCTAGCATTGGTAAACCGTTAGCAAATAATTATAGAATTAATTAACTATGCAATATAAAAGTCATTTCTAATTTCTTTATACCTTCGGGCTATATGATAGATAACCTATTTTATTCATTCATTCATTCACTCATGCATTTACCTTCCAGGACACATTTTTGAAAGCATTACATGTACAATACTGGTAAATGAATGAATGCTGGGAAAAGAGCTTAAATGAAATGGCATATCCTTTCCCTCACAGATTCTGTTATCAAAAGGGAAATCTGGCCAATGAATTTGTAATCACAATCAAGAGAAAGCTCTGGAAATCAAGAGACTGTGGTAGCACATAGTAGAGAAACATTCTGGAAAGTCAGCAAAGACTCCCTAAAGGAAGACACTTATGGCAAAGCCTAAGAATGAACACAACAGCCTGGATCCTTGGCATTGGAGAGGCAGAGGCAAACCCATCAACAGAATGTCAAGGCCATCCTGGTTTGCAGGCCAGTAAGGGCTATGCACGAGATGGTAAAAACTTGACAGTTTGGGGTCCTACATAAAAGAAGCTCGGATGAGGAAGAGGGACAAGAGAAAAGGAAAGGAAAATGCAAAACCCAGCACTCTCTTTAACCAGTAGGGGAGAGATGAGAGCATGAGGAAGACTTCTGGGAGGGGAGGAGACCGATGGGCAGGTACAGAGAGGCTAACCCAGGGGGCCACAGAACCAAAGGTCTGAGTAGAAAGTCTGGCTGAGATTAGAAACTTCTGGAACCAATTACAACACTGTGAATAACTGTGAAAACTTTCTGTTCTATTTTGCTTTCTTTTGCTGAGATAAAACACTGGCCGAAAGCAATCTGAGGGTGGAGAGGACAGGGCGTACTGGAGAGGTGGTTCCGCAGTTAAGATCTCTTACTATCTAGAGCAGCCAGGCTCAGTTGCCAGCACCCATGGTGGACAGACAGCTCACAACTGCCCGAAACGCCAACTTCAGGGTATCTGGCGCCCTCTTCTGGCCATGGTAGGGATATAAACACTGACCACAGAAAAAACCTGAAGAAGGATCTTTGGCTTCCGGGTTACCGTCTAAAGTTATGGTTTATCACTGAGACCAAGACAGGAACTCAGAGAAGCAGAGGTCACAGAGGAACTCTGTTTCCCGGCTTGCTCAGCCCAGGCCCACTTGCGTAGGGATAGCAGCATCTACAGTGAGCTGGACTCTCATCCAATCAAGAAAATGCCCCACAGTCCCAGCCACAGTTCCTAGGTGTCAAAAGAAAGTGACAGTTCTGCTCGATCATACCCTAACTGCTGCCAACTCCTGGCTGCTCTCCATGGACATGGAGGAAATAGCCCAGGTAAGGTGTTTCCCTTAAACACTATATCCAGTCGGGAAAAAAATTCCACCCACTTGCACTTTTAATCTTAGTGCCCATTTAAAACAAAAGAGCAAAGCCGTTCATACAAACAAAATCTAGGGAAGCTTACTGCTAGGTGAGGCCCTGGAGAAATGGCTGAGGTTCCTGGTAACACATCAAAGCAGAAGTTGGCCAGGACAATCAGGGCTATATATGAAGACTGTCTTTTAAAAAAAAAGAAGAGAAAAAGGAGTTAATTTGGCTAGGCCTGTCAGTCTCCCAGCTGAGATGGGAAATAAGTCACCTGAAGTTGTATTACAGAGAGTGGAGGACTGGTTATCCTCTTAATGAGATGGTACACTTCTTTTTCCCAAAAGCCTCTCCTTTGAGGAAGCCATGTGCACCTTCCTTTAGGTAGCACGTCAGAGCCTCAGCTATGTGACCTGCCTGTGTGCATGCTTCCTTCCATCCTTCCTTCTTTCCTTCCCTCCCTCCCTCCTTCCTTCCTTCCCTCCCTCCCTCCTTCCTTCCCTCCATCCTTCCTTCCTTCCCTCCCTCCCTCCTTCCTTCCTTCCCTCCCTTCCTCCTTCCTTCCTTCCTTCTTCTTCCTCTTCTTTCCTTTTGACCCTAACCCTAGTCATGCTTCCCCTGATGCTCTGGGCCTCGACACTTGTTCCCTGACACACATCCCTGCCCTGCCCTATGCCCCCACACACACTTGCAGCCACTTCACTGCTTACCAGTATCTATTACAAAAGACACAGCTTCAAGGTCACCCAGTCAAGTCTCTAAACAGATCTATTGTCTTATTACTGACTTCCTTCAGCCTTTGTTTCTGATATCTCTGTGGTACAGATTTGACCTAGCATTTGTGAGGCCCTGGATTCAATTCCCACCACTGCACAACTGTGGTGATATGTTATATATTTAATAAAACCTGGAATATCAAGAGATCAACCCATAGTCAAACTAAGCAGAGGTAGCACACTCCATTAGTCCCACCACTTGAGAGTCAGAGATCATTCTGGATCTCAGGGAGTTCAAGGAATAACAGAACAGTAGTAACTTACTTAGCTCCGGGAGTTTTGGATCTCTGAATACAAAGCCAAACAGCTGGCCTTCAATGGCACACACCTTTGATCCCAGCACAGGAAAAGCCAAGAGTGGTGACCTATGTCTTTAATCCCATAACTCCAGAGACAGAGGTCTTTCTGTGTTTCTGTGAGTTCAAGGCTAACTACCAAATAGAGTAGCTCATGCCTTTAATCTTAACCTGGATGGGATACAGCTGGGCAAAGAAGGTATTTAAGGTGGTGTAGGAAAACAGCAGGCATTAGAAGCAACCAGGAGCGAGGCTGAGGAAGCTGGAAGATAGCTGGGTGAGATTTGACTGTGGTGTTTGATATTTCTGACTCTAAGTTTCTTTTAATAAAACTGGAATTCGTGCTACACACAACTGAAACTACTTGAACAAATTTCAGTGTAAAATTCACTCAAAGATTGCAAAATGTGCACTGTAGGAAGCTGTCAGCCTGACAAAAAGATCATCAAATCCTGCTATTTCTCTGTCTTTAAACTGTAGTGTGTAAACAGTATACGCCACAAGAACCTCCAAGAAATAGAATCAGTCAATGGAAAAGAAGATGCTGTCATAGTATAGAGAGGCATGAAGCTAAGAAGAATATTTTCCTCTTGGCATTTATTTGACATTTACTATTTAATAAATTCTGAATGTTGAACTCAGGCATAACTCTGAGTATCAATTTTTATGTAAAACCTTACATTTGTCAGTGATTATTTTCCTTCAGGAACATTCTTTTTGGTGACACAAAAATTAACTGGCCTTGGTTCTGTAAGCTTGTGAAAAGGACTCTTTTGTGTGGACTTGATTTTGTTTTTCCTAGCAGAGAATCATAAGAATAGCCCATGTCACCGCCCGCAATGAGAACTCTGCCCTCATTCCTCGGTTATGACCCGACAGTTGGATAGTGTCCTCTGCTTTAACAAACATGTTGTGTAGGCTTTTTCCACTCATCTACTGACATTACTCATTATTTCTTGACAATGATCATTTAACAACTCGGTTTTTCTTTGAGATACCATTTCCAATTAGATACTCATTACAATAAAAATTGAATTTTTTGCTAAAGAACTGTCTGAGATCCTTCATATGAGAAAAATTCTATCTTTATGGCACTATAAAGAAATTTGAGTTCCAGAACTATTCTGCACAAAAGTTTTAAAATTTAGCAATAGTCCCCACTTTGGCCAGATTTCCAACAGTCAATGTGCCTTTTGCCCAGACACTTAACAAATGACCAGTGGTCCTTCCTTGTTCAATGTGAAAAGTTTCTTCTTTGGCTCCACCCCCTTCTTCTCTCCAATCACCTGTCTTCCATCAAAAAGTATTTTGTGAGATTCTTTTGAAAATACAAGTGAAATTAAAAGAGCCATGTTTTGAGTTTGGTTTTTGTTTTTTTTTGGGGGGGGGAATGTTTTTCTTCCTCTCACAGAATTCTGGGTCATGCATGGAGAATTCATTTCCATGAAGATAATTTTATATTCCTTTATGACTAATTTATGATTTATCCCTTTTTACTTGATGAAAGATTCAGAAGTTGGTTCAGATCATTTTCTCAAATAGATCCTTGAGAAGAATCTAGCCATTGTAGACACTGTTAGGGTGTTGCATCTGTGGCTTTCAGAGTTCCAAGCTTTAGGGTTACAGGTGAAACATACAAGGGGGTTCAATGTGTGAGGCCCCAAGATGAGAGATGGGAGTGCCCTGGAGTGAAAGCATCCTGATCGCTCTCAGCTGCCATCAGTTCTGCTATGCAGTAGACCCTGATTTAAATGCCCTACAAGCTCTGTGGCCTTGGAGAAATCCTGAACCAATGTGACCCTATTAGAGTACAACCAGGAGACAAAATCCAGACCTGTTCTCTGAGCAGTGAGAATGAAGTACTTAAACCATTAATAACTAGGTGTGGTAGTTTGAATGAAAAGGGACCATAGACCCATAAGGAGTGGCGCTATTAGGAGGTGTGGCCTTGTTGGAGAAAGTGTATCACTGGGGGCGGGGCTTTGAGGTCTCAGAGTGTCTCCTTCTCTTCTTGCTGATGTAGATACCAGAACTCTCAGCTACTCTCCAGCATCATGTCTGCCTGTCTGCAGCCATGCTTCCTGACATGATGATAATGGAGTAAACCTCTGAACTGTAAGCCAGCTCCAACTAAATGTTTCCCTTTATAAGAGTTGCCATGCTCATGGTGTCTCCTCATAGTAATAGAAATCCCAACCAAGACTTTAGTTATGAGGCTATGAGGATACTAAAGAATAATAGCAGTAAAAGCTGCAGGAAGCCACTGTTGCCCCCAGAAGTGAGGTGGTGGGGTTGGGAATTGGAAGAGTAACCTAGGACCCCTGAGGATGGGGTAACAGTGCCCTGGTACCTGGAGGCGCCATGACAGTGGTCCTGCAAGTGAGGAGAAAACTTCCGACTCGATTCAGAAGCTGCTCCAGCAAGGGATGGAGGGGACACGGCTGGGGTGACATGCATGAGAACAGGTTCATTGAACCCACAGGGGCAGAGCAGTACCCTTGTCCTTCCTTTAGCCACAAAGTGTTCTGGTCTTTCCCATCAGCAGAGCCTTCCCCTCCCCCAGAACAGCTGATCAAACAGAAGTGTGTCCTGAGAGTCCCAGCCCCACCACAATGCTGCATAGTGGTTTTTGAACTGAGCATCAAAAGCCTATTCACTGGCATGGGTGCCGTTAACAAAGTGTCCCGTGCTAAGTGCCCTATCTGTACTTATTTAACTAATCATTGTATCAGCTTAGTGAAGAATCCCCATTTTACAGAAGATGGATGCAAAGCTGCAAGCATGGCAGGTGTATGACTTCCTAACTCCTCTGCTATAAACAGCAAGGTGTTTTCTCTGTAAGTCAATACCTCTTCCCATAGCTTACACGTCCTCACACCCTGACACTACATAGGGAATATTTGCAGAGCTTGGTGGGTAGTGGAGGGAGGCAAAAACAAAAATGTAGATTCAGGAGAGCTTACAGAGGAGCTGAGGAGATAAAGCTGGCCAACCAATGGCTCCTAATATATATGTAATGGGGTCTCAACGGCAGGCAGAAAAAATGTCCACTTTGCAAAGAGAGACTAAACTAATAGCTAAGAGGCTGTCATCATGTAAGGCTATGGTGCGGCTCCTGAGAGCCTTCCTTAGGAAACTTTTCATGTCTTAGGTTAATATGAGAGCTAAAATTATGTGACTGTGTCTGAGAGATCTATAAATAAAAATGCCTCTAACCTGTAAGCTTACTTGCCTAAGGACAGATATTTCCTAAAATGCTGGAGGCTGTTGTTGATGTAAAATAACAAGCCCTGGGTTTTCGATTCCCTAATCAAGTTTGTTTGACCCAGCTGCACCGGATGTGTTTGGTCACATACGAGCGGGAGGTACGAAGGCAGTAAGTATAAATCAGGATGTATGCTTGCCTTGATTAGACCTGGTGGGAAATATGTAGCCTTATGGTATTTGCCTTTGTAAAATGTGACCATTTGCCATTTTCCAGGAATCTTGGAATGGTCCATCATCTTGGCCAGTGTTTAATTAAAGCTGGCTTCCAATTTGGCTCAAAAAATATGTTAGTGCTCTTATTCTCCACCAGTACATTACCACTGTGATTTAGGATTAGGCACTGGATACCGGGAAGAGATTCATCCGCTAGACACAGGGAGAACCAGGACCTGCAGCCTCCAAGATAGCAGCTAAGGTGACAGGTGGCTATTCTCTGAGCATTCTGCCAAGTGCCTCAGTTTTAGAGGAAGATCTAGGCTGTGGAGATCATGCTGGACATGAGAGGCACCAGACTGGGCCAAGAGCACATTCCCATTGCCTGGAGTCCAGATCCCCGGACTAAGAGGAGTGTATACACACTGTCTACAAGGAGTCTCAAAAAGGCTGCTTTTTGAGACTCCTTGGGAAGGAGGGAAGGAGGGCAGCTGAATGGGGCGGGGGCAGCTGGATCAGAGGGAGGGGAAGCAGAATTGCCTTCCTGCTGTGACAGACCTCAACTGAGTGACCCTCAGATGGAACTCGGTCTTCCCAAATTGGGGTTGATCTTTTCATTCTTGAACATACCAGGTTTGGGTCCAATCCTTGGGGAGAGATGGAACCTTCTAGAGGAGAGTACTGGAGAGAAGCCAGCTGGGAGCCTTAGCAGCCAGCACACCCAGAGGCTGGAGCTCCTGTCATGGTCCTCACAGAGAGACCTTACAATATCATCCATCAGTTCAAAACACTTGAATTACACACACACACACACACACACACACACACACACACACACACGGGAGGGGGGGTCTCCTGTGCCTCCAGCTGCTCTCAATCTCACTATGTAGTGAAGAAGTCTGGTCTAAACCCGTGATCATTCATTCTCTGCCTCTCATCTGTGCTAGAACTATGAATATGTGTCACCATGCCTACCTAAAGAAAAATGCTTATTGAATAGCTGCTAAAAGCAGGCACAGGGGATGCCTCACTGCTTGAGAGTATCAGTGGCTGAGGGAGACTAAAGTCTGGCAATGTAGAACTATGTTTATACATTTCTTTGCTGTACTTGACCTCATCTGTAAATTATGGATAGTTCTTGACCCACACATTTGCTGTAAGGAACAAAGAAGACAATATATGTTAAGTCTGTAATACTTTGCTCAATATGAGATGCTGTGACTAAAATATCAACTCTGCATTGTCTGAAGATGACCTGAAGGTCCAGCAGGCCAGTCAAAGCCACCGCTATCACTGTTCCCAGGCATGTACAGTCCTTTGGGAATCCAAGGGACACTTGGAGAAGTAAACCCTACATATTCCCAAAATGTAAACTATATAAAGTGGTGTAGTATTTGAATATAACTTGTGCATGTCTGCATATTTTGGAACATCTCTAGATTACTTAATACTCAATCCAATGTAAGTGCTACGTAGACAGTTTTTGTACTGTGTTGTTAAGGAAATAATGATGCTGGAATGCAATGCTTTTTTTTTTTCTCCAAAATATTTTCAATTAGTTCTTGGTGAGAACCTGCAAATGCAGGGTAATCTCCCAATGTAGAAAAGTTTATGGTTCCCAACAGCCTTTCCCATACATTGATGGCCAGCCTGTCACCCCAGGTACTTAGGACAAAAGTGAAGAATATGTGACAACTCACAGGGCTGTCTGACTAAAATCTCCATGGGCATGAGCATGACCCCCCTCACCACGCCCCGCCTAAGTAGGCCAGCAGCTCTGGGTGAGTGAGTCACTGTGGGTTTTGCACCAGGCAATCAACTAAAGCTTCAGTCTTTCTCTTCACCTTGACGCTCCTCAACCATCCACTCCCCTTGTTCTCCACGTGAGGGCTCTGAGCAATTGCCCTTGATTTTACCACCACACGTCACAATGGTGTCTAACAGCCTCACCTGTTGCTTGTGTACACTACACTTGGGTTCCATTGGTCAGACGGCTCAGTGGGTTCCAGAAGGGGGAGCACAGAACATGAGCCTCAAGTGCAAGCCTTTGAGAGAAATGGGAAGAGACGCTTCGGGAGTTCCTGTAGCGTGAAGCATCTCCTCGGTCTCTGGAGGGCATTGGAGACCCTGCAACAGCATTGGTCTTGACAGCCACAGAAACACTACAGGCCACTGTGGCAAAGGATAGAGAGGACTACAGGCAGTGAATGCCAGCTAGATGCTGGCTGAACTGTTCAGACAGTCCACATGTGACTCCTCACTAAGAGACCCTTCTACAAGCAATTGTGAGGACCTTAGAGGAAAAAGGTCCCTATGCTGTAGGTGGGAATATAGCTGGAAAAATTCTACTTTTTATTTGTGTGGTCCCAATTGTCCCTCCCATCTGTCTCTACCAGTCACCAGCCTTGTATGGCCTGCAGTATTGAGTTTCATTTAGGTAGATGACACCTGCAGTTTGTCAGTTAGCCTCCATACTTCTGGTAACCACAGCAGAATTCCCCTCAGGGCTGTCACCAGCTCTGCTCTCCCAGTTCATAAAATTCTGGTGGGGTTAATTTACCCCTTGGCTTGTTGTATGGCAGTGTGACCGAAGTCTAAACCATTAGAAAGAATGGCACTTTTTATTATTACCAGCTACAATCTTATTCTTTGGAATTTCATCATGCATACAATGAAATCTAATGACATCCCCCCTTTATCTCCTCCTCCATCTCTCTCCTCTTACCCTTCCCAACACAACCCCAACTGAAACTGTACATTTATATATATGTAATCCACTAAGTCCAGTCAGTGTTGGTCTGTATGTGCGTGTGTGTGTGTGTGTGTGTGTGTGTGTGTGTGTGTGTGTGTGTTGGAATAAAGGTGAGGCTCCCTCACTGAGCAGATATCAACTGCCTGTAGCTCCTCAGTAAGGGATGGGCTTGAAGACCATCTACCCTGTAAGTGCTGGCATCTCTGAGACTATGCAGGTCACGCCAGCTGTGAGCTGGTGAGTAAGAGTCCTGTCGGTCCAAAAGAAGACACTCAGAGCTCTCCTCCTGTCCTCCCAATCTTACGTTCTCTCCACCTCACCTTCTACCGTGTTTCTTGATCCTTGATGGTGAGAGTGCAGGGTTTGGGGTTGAGAGAAATGTCCCTTTAGAGATGAGCAATGAGTCTCTTATTCCTAGCACTGACAAGTTACACTGGCTGCTGTCACAGAAGATTGCCACTTTTGGTCACAATAACTGGTGTAGGGATGGAGCAACATCTGAACAGAGTCAATAAAACTGGATGTGGTTTGTAAATAAGTCCCAGGAAAGGGATAATTACTGTTTCATATTATGAAACATTTTTTATTTAAAAAAAATTCTATACCCACCACTGCTCCCTCTCCTTCCCCTTCTCTCAGCCCTCCCCCAGCATCTCCCCTCACCCCCACTTCACTCTCCAGAGAGGGAAAGGAATCCCAAGATAAGTCAATTCAGTCTGGCATGTCCAGTTGGTATAGGAGTAAGTTCTTTTTATTTAGCATTATATCTGAGGTACCAATGAAAATAAAAAAGGAAATTAAAAATCAGTCCCACATTCTATATAAAAGCATTTAACACTGTAAAATTGTGCAGGTTAAAACTGATACCAAAAATACAAAATGCTCCATGTTTATAATGCATTATAATACAATATAACGTGATGGATAGAATATAGTATGAGGACTTCCTAGTAAAGAGGCATAGTTTGAATAGCTGTATCCTTCTGGTCCAAAGGTCCAGCTTTCTCTAATGCCAACCTAGGACTCTCAGGCAAGGCTAACAACTCTGAAGGCTCTGGGACAAGGCAGACTCTGAGCAAGCACAATGCTGACCCAGAGAAACAAGCAAACTGGCCTGAAGTTCAAGCAGAGCAATGCTATCAGCCCCAGAGAGCCCCAGCGCTTACATCACATAGTCAAGGAGTTAGTTCTATTTCAGCTATAATTTTATGATTATACAGAAAAATTAGTTTTCCAGATGCTAGATTCATATTATACATTTAATTATTTCAAAGTAAATTTGTACCTTTTGGTGAAGAAGGGGCCAAAATAAGAATTAGAGGTTTTAGAAATAAAAAACAAGATGCATTTGAAGTTAATAAACATATCAATGGGGAGGATAAAATTGGTTAATAAAGCCAATACGTACTCCCAAAACAATTAGTTCTTCCCAAGCTGTCAGAACAAATAAATCAAACAAAAAAAAATCTGAAAAATGAGAACATATAAGGAAATATTTTTAAAACCATAAACATCAGAGAAAGAAAAATCACTGTAGATATACAGTTTATTTTTACAAAAGGCTCCTTTAGTGTAAAGATTCTACAGAAGCAAAGTAAGAAGCCAGGAAAAAACAACCACAACACCAGTTCACTGGAAAGGTTTAATATCTTAATAATTTGAGACCTTTCACAAAAGGACACTGCAATTCTTCAGTTTATTACAAACATATCTTTAAAAAAAAGTCAGCTCTAATATTGAAGCAATGAAGTAGGTTTTAATTATTGGCACTATACAGTAAAATATAAAATACAACTATTTAAATTAAAAAGAATAATATTTCGTTGGACAGTATACACAATAGCTTTTTTCTCTTTCCATATCTACAGCCAATAATAATACTTATAGACTAGTTTCTAAACAAATGTAATTTTTTAAAAAAAATTTTCAAGAGCCATAATTTGCTCAAGAGTGCTTTTCACACATACATAGGTTGTCCTTTGGCAGATACCAGCTTGCCAAGTTTCAGATGGCAAAAAGCTTGGCGAGCTGGTATCTCATAGGTGCTTCTTGCTCTGAGAGATGATCACTCTGTGGCTACCACTTCTCTCCTTACAGTTGGATCCACTAAGTCAGGGCTTTTGAGACCTTAAGATGTGAGGCCTGGCAGAAGCCACCCACAAAGTGAATGGATATCATAATGTTATGACTGATAAATTCTGTTGCTTCTTCAACAATATTGTTGATTTCAGAGGTTGCTTTTTTTCTCTTGTTTTTTTAATCTGTCTTTTGGCTTTGTTTACATCTTTTTCAATTCTCTTCTAATTGATTTTCACAAAGCTGCCATGACTGGCAGTCTGTGGAAGGTCACCAACTGTAGTTGCTACACGTTTTCCATTCTTCTGGCATTAAATTTGCACCCCAGACAGTCAAACCGCCCAATTACAGCCTGTGGTCATGTACTCGGTTCCACCAGGGATGTCTTCTGGCATACACAGTTAAGTCCAGTACTACAGAAGTCCTGGAGGAGGGCGTCCCCAGGCTCTCTGATTCCACCTGCTGCTAGTTTGGAGGTAATCTCCTATTGCATGAATTCTAGTGAGCATGTAATAAAAACCTAGAGCCAGATATTGGGGAAAAGCTGGAATAACAGAGAGAGCAAACAGACCACAGTCAATTTTCACCCAGCTGACTTCTCAGGCCAATCTTCAAGGGTTCTCAGCCTGACTGGTCACTTCTACAGATTGCAAAAATTTATATTATCTTATAATATATATATACCTTCCCCACCCAGATGTTTCACTTCCAGTTCAACTCTGTATCATAATTCTAGAGATTAAAAGTGTGAGCTGCTACTGCTTGGCTATTAGGCCTTGAACTCACAGAAATACCAAAAAGATCTCTGTCTGCTGAGTGATGGGATTAAAGATGTGTGTCACCACTCTCTGACCTTTATGGCTTGACTGTGGGTGATTCTGTTCTCTGATATTCCAGGCTGATTATGTTAACTATTCAATATATCACCACAGTCTCACAATAACTGCTTCTCATCTAATAGGCACGAAGTCTGCCACTGCCGTAAACTTCTTGTGAACTGATGGGCAGTTACTTGAAATTGAACCAACAGGGAAGAAACAAAGGGGAGAGACTGGCTGGGTTCCAGGGGCACCACTGGGACTAAGACCCACCTTTAGGTTATAAGAGCTGATTCAATTTAGCTTTCCTTGTAACATTTTCTGGTAGGCTGCACCTTATCAGACAAGCAGCATGGAGTTGAACATAAGTTGACATAGTCTAATTTTAGGGATTTTTCACTTAATCTTTATTCTGGCCTTAAGATAGAACCAGGAGCTGTGGTTTTATTGTCTCATGAAGAGGTAATAAAATCATGTTCTTGTTATTTCTAATGACTAGCCCAAGGCTTGGAGTTTGCCACCTTCTGATTTGGGAGATAGAAAATGTTAAGCATGATGACACAGCACTTAATCATATCTATTTACACAGATGGTCTTGAGAATACTGTTAGAAAATTATCTGATGCATTAAATTCTTTCTACATCTACTAATGTATGTAATCTTATTCTACTTCTGGTCATGTTTAGTCTACCACACCATTTCTCATGTTAAAGAAGAGAAAGTTGCCTCTAATAAGCAAATTCAGTTGGCCAGTAAAAATGTACAAAATTCTGGGAAACTACCCATTAGCTTCCACTTATTTCTTCACTTTTTCCCCCCCAGAGCTTCCTATTACTGAATAGTCTGTACCCCAAGAAGTCAAGTTCAACTACCTGTACCCAATAAGCTAATTAAAACAGCCAAATTAATAATAAAAACAGAAAATGAAGATTTATTCAATATGGCCGCATTGGGAAGGGGACACAGAGATCCAGTGACACTCGGTTTGGCCATGTGCCCATTGAACTTCCCACCCAAGAGCAGAACTTGACAATAATTACTACAAAAACCAATGCAGGATTTCTTGTTCCCAAGCGTGGGAGCCTCAGCGCTGAGTAACACCCAGAGACATTCAGCCAGACTGATTCAGGCTAAGAGTCTAGATGGGCAATCTGGGAAAGAGTCAACCTCTGAGTCAACATGACATCTGCTGTGACCAGGATCCTAAAGCAGTTCAACACTGCATGCTCCGAGTGACTAGTATCACTCAGACCCTCCAAAAGCACCTGCCCATGGTGCCCATCAGCAGAGCCCCAGAAGGTTTCCTCTTTATTCCCATGGAGTGAAGACTAGCTTAGTTTCTGGAGGAAGCCAAAGAACATCTGGCATCTTGACAGACTCCCATAGGCTAGGGCGTGTTCCTTCTTTCTTCTTCTCTGCCACTGATTTCTCCTCTCTCTAGGCCCATGTTTACCAAGGCCAGGCCACCCCAGCCTTCTTTGTCCTGCAATACCTCATAGACTCTCACTGGGAGACAGAATGCCTATGGCTTCATTGGCCACCAACTACTGGATCTTCAAGCCCCATCTACTTGGATTCTTAATGGTTTGTCTTCTTTGTTGATTGTTTTTGCCTTAAATAGCTCTTTTTTTTTTAAATTTCCAAATTCTCTTGGCAGTAATTATGTTGAAGGTGGAATTATTTGTCTACTGTGCTGCTGGAGGAGATATTCAAGATGTTTTCAGACTTGCCAGAATTCTTTGACAAGAGGGTAACCCAAGGTTGGCTTCAGTCACGTGTGGATGGGTTACAATCATTCTGGAGCTATTCACATGGCTTTATAGTTTTCAAGTTCATTTTTGTTGCATGGTCCTATGGTCTCAGTGTTTGAATCCCTTTCAAAATATAGAAGTAAAAAGTGCTGGGCATGGGGGGGATGAGTACTTGTTTGTTTGTTTGTTTGTTTGTTGACACAGGGCTTCTTTGTGTAGCTTTGGAGCCTGTCCTGGAACTCACTCTGTAGGCCAGACTGGCCTCAAACTCACAGAGATCTGCTGCCTCTCTGCCTTCTATGTGCTGGGATTAAAGACATGAGCCACCGCTGCCTGACCGCTGGGATGGGTCCTTTTTGGAGTAATGGGATGATAAGGAATGGAGCTCAGGACTGGAATTAGTGCCCGATCTTACAAAATCAGGACAGTTGCTTTGCTCCCTCTGCCAAGTCAAGACATGGCCGAAAGTTACCACCCTTGAGAATCAGTCAACATCCACAGACTATTGAGACCCTCCATCCAAACTTCCCATATTCTAGACCTATGAGAAACAAATGTTTGCTGCTTATAAGCCACTGAGTCTATGGCACTGTCATTAAAGTGACTAGTCTTTCTTTTCTTCTATTACAATGCTTTTGGTTTTAATGATAGTGTAGGGAAGATTGGGTATTTATCTCTTTCTTTTTTAAAAATAAAAAAATGTAACCCAGAGTTGTCCCTAGATTTGAGACTCTAGAAGAAGCATACAACCTGAGCAGCTAGAGATGGCAGATGGTAAAGGTGTCCTCTGTGTGTTTAGTTCAAACCCTGACTCCTGGTAGGTGACTGCAATAGGACAAAAGTGTCCACTTCTTCGCTGCTGAGGCCAAACTTCTCTTGGACTGCAGGGGGGTCTGGAGCTCTCCTTCCCTTTGTTTCTCTGACTCCAGCCTGAGGTCAGACTTCTTGGAAGACTCAGGCTCTCTCAGAGGCATCTATCTTGCAAGTCTAAGTCTATAAAACCCACAATTACAAAATGAATGAGACTATTTGAAAAATAAATTGCCCTTTAAAAGTAGGGGGTAGAAATGATGGGAAGCCAAAGCACAACCTCAGATTTCATCCCTGAAATGTCATTCACCTTCTTTTCCAGACAGGGTTTCCCATAGGTAGACCTGGAGTATATTAATTAGTCTGGGCTGGTGAGCCATCGAGTTCAGGGCCCTTCTTGTATGTGCCACTATGTCCGGCTTTTCATATGGGTGCTGGAGATTGAACTCAGTTCCTCATGCTTAATAGGCCAGCATGGTAGTGACTGAGCATCTCCTCAAGTCCTAAAAAATAGACTTCACAGGCGTTCTTAACAAAGGAGTACAGGAACCAGGCCTGTTCTATTTTGTGCGGTGTATCTTCAGGGCCTGCTGTAGCACTTGGCACTGAACAGGCTGCTAATAACAGGAGAAACAGAAGGAAAGGAGGGAGGGAGGAGCGAGGGACTGAGGGAAGGAAGAGAGAAGATTTGCATTAGCCTGGACTGAAATCTAATGAAATGTTAGCAGATGTTAAAAAAACAATTCAAAGAGAAAATATGCAGCCAGATGAGCAATCCCAGTTTGGAATTTAGAAAAGGGATGTCCCAAAGTGTATGTTCCTAGCACTGTCTGGGGAACATAATAGGGCATAGACACATTCATCCCTCCATCTATATCTACATATGCATCAATGACAACATTCAGCAGATAGTACACAAAATATATATTTATATGCCTATATATTTTGCAAAATATTCAATACTTACAAATAAGACCTAAATATATCACAAAACAAAAGGGAAATGAGCCAGCAATAACAGCAGCAACAACTAAGTGTCTAGACACTACCATGGAAACATTGCCAAGTAAGAGAACAGAGCCAGCTGCCAGCTCCAGGCACAGAGGTGCTGTGTCTGCGGTGGGCGCTTTCCCTGTGCACTGTTAGCAGTGGGTCAGGATGCTGCTGTTGGTGTGTGGCCGACATCCCCCAGCTGAGCAGCATTGATCCTAATATCCCTGAGGGGGGAAAATGAGTCAAGGAAGAAGCATGTTCTGATTAAGTTCAGTCAAACAGGCAGGGCAAGCACCAGGATCTAAAGTGAACAACCATTTCAGACCCAGGATAAGTTTATGCTAATGTTCAAGTCTGTTGACATTGCTTAATATGTTCCTATGCTGAGAATGATGCTTTCCTCACATGTATCTTCTTATGCAATTATCATAGCAAAACTGTGCATTCACAGTTCTCCTTTCTTAGGAAACATGAAATTTTCATTGGGATTATAAAATACTTTCCAAATTCTGAGAGCAAAGGAATGGACATAAGCTTTAAACCTGTTTTATTGATAGTGTGGATTTATGGCTAAGTTCAGAAGCATAGTTTTCCATGTGAATATCTAAGTACACATACTTGCAAGTGCTGCAGGGTTTTTCTTTCCTTTAATTACTCCATTTCATGGCCCCAGCTCTTTTGTTTTCATATAGTATTTGTTTTGAATAATCCCTTTTTTTGTAACCCTACTTTTACATAAATGCTAACTCTAGAGCAATCTTGCAATGAAATAACAATCCAGGTTCAAATAAAAAAAATCCAAACTCCTTCACTCGGGTGTTCAGTGAGCAATGAATGGCACGTTCTTCCTTGAGTTGAAAATGAACAGTCAGGTCAATTGGCCAGATTGTCTAATTGTCCTCTGTGCCCTTGATGACAATGGCATTCTCCAAATAGCAGTTTAGAAAAGGGACGAGAAAACGGGGCCATGTGGTACCACTGTTTCTTCCTTCCTTCCTTCCTTCCTTCCTTCCTTCCTTTCTTTTTAATTTCCAGGTTTTACATAATGCACAGATGTGTTGGTTTGAAAGTGGCCCCTGAAGGGAGTGGGACTATTAGGAGGTGTGGCCTTGTTGGAGGAGGTGTAGTCTTATTGGAGGAAGTGTGTCACTGTGGAGGTGGGCTTTGAGGTCTCATATATGCTCAAGCCACATCCAGTGAGACAGACCACTTCCTTTATCCTGCTGATCAAGATGTAGGACTCTCAGCTCCAGCACCATGCTTGCCTAGATACAATCATACTCCCAGACACCATGCTTCATGATGACAATGGACTAGACCCCTAAAACTGTAAGCTGTCACTTCAATTAAATTATTTTCCTTTATTAGAGTTGCTGTGGACAGGATGTCTCTTCACATAATAGGAACCCTAATTAAAACAGAAAAACAGAAGTTATTTTCTTTATACTGAAGAATATTTTTACTAAGACACCCTACACACACACACAGAAACAGAGAGAGAGAGAGAGAGAGAGAGAGAGAGAGAGAGAGAGAGAGAGAAGTATATAGCTGAAAAGTCAGTTTGTTTTTATTCCTTAATGTGGTCAGGATTCAGGTATTTACACCAAACCCTGCCCCAACCCTGTAGAATCAGTGAGTGAAGAGAAACACAAGAAAGAGGGAACCCTGGCTAATGGCTCCTGTAAGTCTGAGTATGTCTTTTCTAGACTCTTGGCTTCTTCTCACCATCTAGCTTGGTGGCTCTTCTTTGCTGCCCCTGTTCTTATCTGACATAGTCCTGTCACACTGCCTTTCTTGCAGACAAATGCTAGCTTGCTATGAGTCAAGGTTATGAGTAATACTGAACCCAGTGAGACAGCCAGGCTAGTCAGCTACAAAATGTACTTGAGTCTGTGTCCATTTATAGGAGGATGCTATTCCCATGTGGTGAGTACACCTGTACAATAAGAAGATATGTGGTCCAGGCAGCTGCTACTAATCCCTCTTACAGGCCAGTCTGTCTCTACAAGTCAACACAGACAATTCCAGGGTATTTTGGCTTAATTCAGTGGTGTTGTTTTCTGTACTTCATACTCCTCATATGGTCTACATAATTAGCTTTTTTATTATTGTTGTTGTTATTTGCAAAGCTAGGGCCTTTCACATGCAAGCATTATACCACTGAGCTATATCTCTAAGTTTGATGGAGCCCAAACTAGCCTTGAACCCATGATTCAACTGCCTTTGCCTCCTGAATGCTGGGATTACAGGCATGGGCAACCATAGCTGGCTAGCATAGATATTTGATTAATGCTTTGATTATCCTTTATCCTCCATTTATGACTTCTCAGTACTACATGGTAAGTTTTCAGTAGTCTTTGTAATTCTTGGAACTCCAGCCTTATAAAGAAGGTTTATGTGGTCTGTTGTTATGAAACAGTGACCTCAGGTTTGGTCCTGGAGATGTTTGCTTACACACTACTTCAGGGGATTAAAGGGGAGACAAAAATAGATAATTGAAAACCTTGAGTGAGCTCACTCATTCAGTCCTTGGTCACATGCTCTACCTGGGTGCCCAAGTAGTGAATGGACTTAGTGTTCATGGAACCACAAAGCTCAAGCAGGGGTGGTTTTCTGAGAAAGGGATTCTGGGAAGGCAAACAGCATCTGCCAGTCCATTTACACACACTGTCTTTCTGTGCCCTGGCCATTTTGTATCCTGATAGAAGTTATGGCATGGTGGCCTAGCTTACAGTACTGATTACAAGCTTGACTTTTCAGTCAGCCTGGGTTCAAATCCCAGCTTTTCATTTATGCAAATTAATGGTGAACTGCTTCAAATCTCAGAATCTATGCCTATAAAAGGCCAGCAAACACTCTTACCTCACAGACTTGAAAGAGAAGCAAGTTAATCTTGTTATATTTTATTTTATCATGTTTGGTTGTTATCTCTTAGAAACCTGTTTTTTTTTTTTCTAATGAGAGATGAAAAGAGATGGGGGAGGGGAGGGAGGAACTGGGAGGAGTAGAGGGATGGGAAATATTGTATGAGAAAATCTATTTTTAACAAAAGAAACTAAATGAATAAACATAAAAAGGAAAAGAAAAGCAAGTGAAATGGTACTGCGCAGAACTCAGCACAGTTTCTGCTCTGCATCAAGTGCTCAGCAGAAGGTAGAGGTAATTTCTGCCACGATCTGACAGTGACAATGACAGTAGCAATTGTCATGGAGGGCCTCCACTGGAAATCAGCCAACCATACCTCATCTTTTGAATTCACCTTGTCTAGCTTCACCTGGCTGCCTTTGACTGACCCAGCCTCACCTGTGCAAGTGAATGCAGCTGCTTCTATTTCAAACATGTTACCTTGGAAATACACAGACACCTCTTCAGGGCTTTCCTTGGTGAAGAAGATGGGCTCATTGAGCTATGCAGATTCCTAGCATAGATGTCAATTTTCTCCTGCCTTCTCGTTGGCTTTTGAAAGGGGTAGAATTTCAACAGTGCATGACCCTCATTCCCCATGAATTTCAATCTGCTTTGGAGTTGAGATGCAGGCAGGTGAGATGCCTGGATGGTGACATGGACAGTTCCCATCCTATGCACTTAGAGTCTTTGGATCCTGGGCTGAGCCTTCATTCTGTGGAGGGTAAGTTCAAGTGACTGAGTTTAGTGCTCAGCCTTAGTGGCAGTGATGCTGATAGATCTCTCAAAGGACCTCTTGCCAGGTGAAATTCTGGCCATTATTCTAGGGCAATAAACCTTGAGTCTGCTCTCTACTTCTCAAGTTTTGTGAACTGCTTGCTGATCATGTTTGTGACTGAGAAGCTATTACAGATTCAATCCCTCTGTAACACCAGGTTTTGGTAGGAGTAACGGGAGGGAAGAAAAGTTTACTTTTCTTTCTAGTATATAGTCACAAATATGTATTTTTGAGTCTCTCTCTCTCTCTCTCTCTCTCTCTCTCTCTCTCTCTCTCTCTCTCTCTCTCTCTCCTCTCTCTCTTGCCCTAGCTGTCCTAGATCTCTTTGTGTAGACCAGGCTAGCCTTGAACTAACAAATATTTGTTTGACTCTCTGCTTCTAAATCAAAGAATTGAGCCATTATTCCTGACTAGTAACACATTTTAAAGTGAACTTTTGATTGTAAACTTGATGAATTCAGGGGCTTATTATGCTGCCCAATGTAGAGCACTTGACTGGGGGCACAAGGCTTTGAGTTCTACCCCCAGCATCAGAATAATAGTAACAATAATCACAGCAAAAGCTAAATGGAGAGATAAAAAGTTGAATCCAATAAAGACATTTTGAGCACTGTAGTATTAGTGTTAAAACTCTACACCATCTTATTTTCCCAAAAAGAACATAAGTAATTCTTGCTTTTATAGCTCTGAAGAATTTAAATTATCATGGAAACATCAAGAATGCTGTATTGCCATTAACTTAGCCTGTACAAAGAAAATATCCACACTAATAGCTTTCCAGGCCTATCTCTTTCTCATATTATAACACATATAAATCAAAAGACCAGTTGGAACACAGAGCACACCTGACCTCTTCTAGGTACAGCTTGAAACAGTAAGAGGGAGGAGTCCAGAGACTCTCATGGCCTCCTCCTCATCCTGATCCAAAGCTCCATCTGGACTGGTTTCAAGGCACCTTTCAAGAAAACCAGAGTAAGCCAGTGTGGTGGTTGGGGGAAAAAATGGCCCCAAAGAGAGTGGCATTATTAGGAGGTGTGGCTTTGTTGGAGTAGGTAAGGCCTTATTGGAGGAAGTGAGTCACTGTGGAGGTAGGCTTTGAGGTCTCATATATGCTCAAGCTCATGTATGCCCAGTGTCTCAGACCACTTCCTGTAGCCTGCACAAGATGTAGAACTCTTAGTTACCTCTCTAGTACCATGTCTGCCTGCACATTACCATGTCCCACCATAATGATAATGGACTAAACTTCTCAATCATAAGCCACCCAATTAAATGTTTTCTTTTATAAGTGTTGTGGTCATGCTGTCTCTTCACAGCAATAGAAACCCTAATTAAGGCAGCAGGTATCTGGCTTGCTTCCTGTTGCTGTGATAAACACCAGGATCAAATCCTTTTAGAAGAGGAAAGGTCTATCTGCTTACACTTCCAGTTAACAGTTCATCTTTGAAGGAAGTCAGCCAAGAAGTAAGGGCATGAACTTGGAGGCAGAGGGTGAATCAGAGGTCATGGAGGAACACTGTTTATCAGTCTGTCTTATAGCTTTTGCTCAACCATCTAATACAATCCCACCAAGGATGATGCTGCCCACAGTGAAATAAGTCTTTCCACATCAGTCATCAATAAAAACAGTTTCTTATGATATGTGTGATTCCAGCATTCTGGAGGCTGAGGCAGGAGGATTGTTGTAACTCAAAGTCAGCCTGTATACACAGTGAATTCTAGGCTAGCCTATAATCTTGTCTTAAGATAAAAGAAAAAAATGATAGAAATTACTGATATCACACCTGAGATTAATTGTGTTGTAAAAGTCCACTTATTTTCTTAAAATAAACTACAAATATTTATAGCATATATTGAAACATTATCGTGGGCTTTATCTTAAAATATGAAACCGAGAATTGGAAAACTGATTTGGTTTGTATTCACAAAATGTCCATTATATTTGAAACTAGTATTAATTCTCAAAATGAATGAAGATTGAATCACTATAAACTTCTTGGGGTGTATGTGTGTGTGTGTTTATTATATGTTATTTGCATTTGTGTATATCTGTGTGCTTCCATGTATGGCTAGAGGTTGATAACAGGATGGCTTCCTCAATAGCATGCTTCCTTGTCTGTTGAGACAGAGTCTCTCACTGAGCCTGAAGCTCACCATTTCAGTCAGAATGGCCAGTGAGGAACAGCCTGTTTCTGCCTTCAGTTTTTATGTAGGTGCTGGGGATCTGAATGTAGGTCCTCATTTTCCTGCCCAGTCATCTTCCCAGCCCCAATGTAAACTTGTAGTACGTAGTTTTCCTGCTGACACCACATAACAAACTACAGATCTTCTTCACACTTCTGACTCCTACTGTTGCTGTTTGTATCTGGAGTGGTCCCCATGGGCCTGTGTGTCAAGGTCCTCAGCCCATAGTGCTGCTATGAATTAAAAGATATAGGATTCTGTGGGCAGTAACTGAAGGCATACCTATCTCAAAACAGGTGAATGGATGGATCCTGGTCTCTTCTGTTTCTTTTACTTTTTTCTTCCTGTACAAAAGTAGTTCTCAACCTGAAGGTTGCAACCCCTTTGGGGATTGAAAAACCCTTTCACAGGGGTCACCTAAGAACATACTGCACATCATATGAATCTACATATGATTCACATCAGTAGCAAAATTACAGTTATAAAATAACAGCAAAAATAATTTTTATGATTGGGGTCAGCACACCATGAGGAACTGTATTAAGGCTCGCAGCATTAGGAGGGGTGAGAAGCACTGGCCTACAAGGTAAACAGTGTGACTTCCCCACCTCAGGTTTCTGTTGTGATATTTTGCTAGAGGTTGAAAGCAACACAGCCACTGTCCACAGGCTGAACAAAGCCTTTAAGAAGGTAAGACTAACCCTTTCCTCTTTGTAACTTGATTGTTGCAGGGGTGTTTGTTTGTTCATGGAGTATAACACTAACAATATCACCTCTGGAAAATCACTATAGGGATTCATTTGTTTCACAAGCTTTCTGTTAACACTTTAGTATTGGAAAACATTCTCGTGAGGTTGGCATGTCCCTCAGGGGTAAAACACATGCTTAGACTGTGTTGAGGCCCTGGGTCCAATCCAAACGGAGAGGAGGGAACACAAAATCATTGTGGAGACTTTTCATCAGTGACTTTCTTTAGTTTTTCTATTGTCCACTGAAGTAGCCCATCTAAGGTCATTCATCATATAAAGTTCATTATTGTTTCATTTTTGTTGATAACTTTGCATCCATTCATATATATATATATATTTTTTCTGGATCTTTTGTAAAGCTAATGCTGACCTGTAAGTGATTGTGCTAGAATTTATGATGCATTTTTAGATGTTTACAAAGTTGATGAACCAACCAAAATGAAACAGCAAACTCTAGATACCAGTGTTCTGCACAATGTGTGCTTATTTTCTGACCGGTCAGTTCACTGGTGATTTTGCGTATGTTCCCATGACTTAGATTCTTTGTGCAACCAGGCAACATCAGAAAGGGTATCACATACTGGGAGAGGAGGACCCGTCCCTCACTCTGCTGTCCTTCAGATGATCTACCCACAGGACTGTCATCTCTCAGCAGCTCTCTTCTGCTTCTGTACCTTCTTGTCCCATTTCTGTACCCTAAAATACCAGAAACTGATCTCACACATACGAAGTGTACACACATCTTCAGAGATCCCTTGAGTCTGTCTCAAATTTAACACATTAAACATCTCAGGACATTTAAGGTTTATAATTTTGGTTAGAACTGTAGTTCCAGGTCAAATGTGTGTTTTTAAGAGCAAATAACATGATTCTTAATAAACTTTTTAAATCACACGGTAAGATCTTTTTTATGAGTGTCAACAACAACAGAATGATCCATGTTAAAACATTTTACTTTTTAGTGAGATACAAACAAGGCCATTAGTCTATAAATTAAAAAAAAAAAAAAAAAAACTTGTGCTTATTTATGGTCAAGCATGGTTAACACTGATTTATTTTATTTTATTTTTTAAAATCTTACAAATGAAATAGTTTCAGGCATGAAAACTCCAAACCATTACTAGAAAATGAGTTGAGCAATATTTTCACTTTAGAATTCTAAATTGTGACTTTGTAATAAACTATCATCTACAAAGACGTGAGTTTTCTGATAATTTATTCTAGGAATGTGTATGAAATAAACAACTTATTTTTCTCTTGGCTCTTTTAAAGAATCTTTTACCAAGTTGAGGGTGTAAGTTTCAGAATATAATACACGCTGCCAAATTCTGTAATTCCTTTTACAAAAATGTCATACAGGGTGTGGTACATTTAGGGAATTTTTTTAAAGTTGTAATTCCTGGTGAAGTTTTATTGACCTTGCTTTTTGAAAAACAATGGTAAGGCTGGGGGGGGGGGTGGCTACAGAGATGATTCATCAATTAAGAATACCAGCAACTCTTCCAGAGGACCAGGGTTCAATTCCCAGCACCCACATGGTAGCTCACAGCTGACTGTAACTCTAGTTCCAGGGGACCTGATGGCATTTTCTAGCTTCTCTGAATAGTGCACAAGAATGATACACAGATATACAAACAGGCAAAACCCCCATATATGTAAAATAGGCATTTAAAAATTATTTTAAATGCTAATGCAACCTAAATTCTGAAGAAGGCTTCCAAATTTGAGACTATTGCCTATAGTTACTTGCTTGCCAGTGTTGAGTTCTTAACATTAATTATAAACTCCTTATTAGAAATTAAGTCTTTTTTTTTTTTTTTTTTTTAAAAAAAAATGTGTATGTGTGAGAGAAAGAGAGAGAGACAGAGACAGAGAGAACAGAGGCCAGAAGAGGGAGGGTATCAGTTCTAGGGGGGCTGAAGTTACAGGTAATTGTGAGTTGCCTAGCCTGAATGCTGGGATCCGAACCTGAGTCCTCTGAAAGATCAGCAAGCACTCTTAACCTCTGAGCTGGAGTCTTGATAAACACTGCCATGATTTTTTTTTTCCTTACAAAGGTGAAAATAATTCAAAAGGAACAACACTGACGAAGCCTCAAAGCTGAGTTCTATCTCCATGACTGTCTGTTCCATTCTGCTCCTGTTAGCCTTTTACGACTCTCTGGTGACATGCCATGATAAAGATAGGAAACTTTTCTGTCATTAAATAAAGCCTCGATGCCACAAGGCTAGAACTGTTCTCGGCCATCAATAAAGTTTCCTTTTCCAGCCGTTGGGGGTAACTCTTCAAATAACAGAGATGCCCACAGAGAAACACCATTTTCAGAACCTAACGTGGGTGGTGAGATGAGAGGATCTGACATTTAATGACAATTCACTCACAAATCGCTCTCTTGGAACCGCATGTTGAAATCTGCCCACAAAACTGTCTCTAGCCATTGATAACACTCCTGTGAACACAGGCTCTAGCGTGTCAGTATTTAAAGCAAGAATGGGGGCTGGAGGTCCACTATGGAAGGATCTCCTTACTTGTCCCTGGCTGCTGCAGTTCCAAGAAGACAAAGGAGGGGGGTCCCCAGCAAGTCACTGCCTTTTACTTAAAAGCAAGCTAGGGGCAACCCCCCACCTCCACCCCTCGAGAGTCAAGGCTGGCCCTGGGTACAGCTGGCTGGGCTCCCTTCCCCCGCGGCCGCCCCGGGGGACAGACCACGGCCCCTCCCGCCGGAGAACAAACGGGACATTCAGCCGCCGCCCGCGGCTGCCAGGGCGCGTCCCCCGGGGAAATTAGGCGTGGAGTCGGCCGCGATCGCCTTCAAAAGCGTCCCTCCCGCCGGCCGCGGAGCACTTGGTACCTGGCTGCGGGCGCCGAGCGGGATGCCTCAGTGAGCTGCGGGCCATGGGGGGCGCGAGCGCCTGCATCCCGCTCTGCCTGCTGCTGGCCGCTGCGCAGCTGGCCCGGCTGCAGACCCCAGAGAGGTAACGCCCTCCCGGCCCTTCCCCGCACCCCTGATCCCGCACCTCGCCACCGCCGGCTGCCCTGCTCCCCCGAACGCTGGCGCGGCCCCCGGGCCACCACGTGGCGCGGCTCGCTCTCCCTCGCCTCGCCTCCCCGCGGTTGTGTGTTGGTGCAGGGCACACTAGCGCTCGAATGTGCCCCCTCCTCTTCCCGGCTCTTTTCTTCCCAGCCCTGGTCACTAAGTGAGTCCTCAGCCAGCGCAGAGGCTCCTACAGGATGGCTATCTCCTGCATCACCGTGTCCAGCTGCCTCTGTCTCCTCTTTTCCCTGGGCACCGGGAGAGGCGCACTGAGAAACTCAAGTTTTCCGAAAAGAGGCGGAGAAAACAAAGCCTGTCTCCAAATCTGGGAATTTACAAACTTTTTATTTACCATGGCTTTTAAACCATGCAGCTCTCCCAGAGTGGCCCTCGCCACCTCTCCCACCCTCTCCAGTTAAATCATTCAATTTTTATACAACACTGCGAGTGAAATATTTTACTATAATGCACATATATGATCTATATTAAGTTAATTATGAATTTGGGCAAGTTATCGGGCTATGGTTTAAATATTCTAAGAGCTGGCAAGCTTTCAGATTTTCTTATCTACTGCAAGATTTTGTTAAACAATATGAACTCCTTCATATCAACAAGCACACCTTTCTGAAATTGACATTAGATTGCTAGACCGTGTTTCAATTTAAGTGTTCTCTCTTTTATCTTCCCAGACCTGCTTTCACATGTGGCGGCATTCTTACGGGAGAGTCTGGATTTATTGGCAGTGAAGGTTTTCCTGGAATGTACCCTCCAAATAGCAAATGTACTTGGAAAATCACAGTAAGCATTTATTTTAAAGGTGTTCTTCTGGATGTGGGTACTGGAAAGAATGCACACTGATGCCATCCCCCCACCCCCCTGGTGTTCAGGTTTGGGCTAGTGGCAGATGCCTGAAAACGTTCATCTGGGAGGTTTTTATTAAGAGAGCCGGTGGTGTCCTGAAGTACTGATTAGAAAGGACTGGAGATGATGGCTGGAGGAAGAAACCCTTCAAGTAGGTGTTTCTGAAAGCTCGACCTGAGTTAGTTGAGTTTTTATGAGACCATGATTAAGGTTGTTTCCAGTCAGAGGTCTGTTGTGAGGACCTTTGAAAGTCAGATGCTGTTCATGGCTGCATAAATCCCTCTCGGGAAATAAAAGATCAAAGTAGTTTTGGCTACTTTATACTCAGGAAAAAAAGGACAACAATTACCACCCTTGCTGCCATTATTTGTCCCTTCTTAGGAACCACCACTAAAGGCAGTAAGAATGGAGGATGCTGATGAGGGCTTAATAAAATGTCCATGGTGGTCAGTGCTGGCTGTGTTAGCCAGGGTCAAGGCAAGAAACCAGGTATAGATGCAGCTAATGTAAACACAAGTCTGGACTTAGATCAGCTACAGTCATGTTCCCAGTCATTGCTGAGGGAAGTTCTGTTGCCATCTTCATTTTGTTGTTCTTGGGAAGTTACTTGATAATCAAAAAAGTCCCTTTAGTCAGGATGTAACCGACCAGTTACAATTTGTCATATGTGTGTATTTGATGTTGCTGTAGGTTGCATCAGAGTCTCATACATGCTTGACAAGTACTCTACCACTAAACTACAAGCCCAACTCTGGATCATGTTTTAAGTACTTAAAAGTGCCAAGTAATTAACAAGCATTTCACTGAATCCACGGATCATTCGCTTCACCATTTTCCCAATTTTATCAATGGGAAAGCTGAGGCCTAACAGAATTAGACAGTGACACAATTTGATAAGCCTGATGTTGCCTATTGTGCTGTGACATTTGGCAGGTGGATCTGTGAGGATTCCTCCATAACATAAAGTCTGGCTTAAGTTGTGCATTGCTACCCTCTTGTAAAATTTCAGAGAATGGGGTACAGACTTCATTCTGCTGTTACAGCACTCGGAGCTAAGGGAGAAGTCCCAGAAACAGTTTTGAAATATTGATGTTAGTAAATGTGAAATAAGGCTGGGAAACACATGTAAAATGCATAGTTTTATATTGTAGTTGTCTTTTAATTATGACTCAGTGGTTTTGAGTTCTAAATGATCCAAGAGGTATCATGTGCCTAGCAAGTCAACATTCATGTTGGTTGTATATTTGGGGGATGTACCAGTCAAGTTGCCATGGCATCAGACTTTTTTTTTTTTAAAGATTTATTTATTTATGTATACAGTATACAGAAGAGGGAACCAGATATCATTGTAGATGGTTGTGAGCCACCATGTGTTTACTGGGAACCGAACTCAGGACCTCTGGAAGAACAGTCAGTGCTCCCAACCCCCAAGCCATCATCTCTCCAGCCCCCCACCCCCATCAGACTTTAATGAGGGAGAGAAGTGTCCATGAAAGAGGTTTCTGGATCAAGGAGGACTTTGCCTTGTGAAGCTGCCAGACAAATAAAAAGTTCTAGGGGTCGGGGTATGTGTGAGTTTTAAGGGGTGAAGTGGAGAAGAGGTTTAATTGCCTTAAGAACAACTTGGGGAGGTCAGTGTGGCTGGGACAGGATGAACAAAGACCAAAGAGGAGAAGAGAAAAACTGAAGCCAGAGGATGAGTTTGAAGCCACCCTGAAAGCCTGAATAGTGAGTCTTGGACTTAAAAAGATGTGTGTGTTGGGGTAGCAGGGGGTGAGGTGGGGTAGATATTGGGATGCTGTTAAGTATCCAGGAGAAGGTGGAGTTAACAGGGAATAACAACAAAGAAGAAAAGAATGTGGCATTGTTTGCCTTCAGGCGTTTCATAGGCAGATGTACATGCAGCCAGGTGTGTAGTGGCACCCGCTGAGAGGCCCATGTGCCAGCTTGTTTCCTTTGTGGTTCCTGTCCTAGACAGGAATGACCTCTGCTGGGACTTTACCTAAGGCTGTCTAGAAAGACTTTTCAATGCCAGTTGTATTAGACAGGGCTCTCTAGAGGAAAAGAACCAATTAATTGTGTGTGTCTGTGTGTGTATGAATATTTCCATCATTATAAAATGTTCCTTTGGACAGTTCTGGAGAATTTTAGGGATTAATTTCACATGTGTAAATTAACATTGAGACTGAAAGTATCCCAGACTGTATAGGTGTGCGTCTGCTTGGTCATTGAGGAAGCTGATATTAATCCTCCATAGTTGATGACTTAATGCTGTTGACTCAGCCTATCATTCTGGCCATCAACTTGTGGTGGCCTTAGCTGACTAGGTTTTAGTAATTAATTTGGCTGAGCATGTTATTTTTTTTAAAAATGCATGGCTAGACAAACTAGAGGATGTGAGGGTTATGAAATAGTTTGGCATTATGTAACCAGTGATGAGAGTGAGTGTTTCTTAACTTCCTGTAGATGTTAACTCTACAGGAAGTTAACTACAGGGACATTAGATGCCAGTCCCACCCCACCCTACCCCCAGTAAAGGGCAAGAATTGAGTATGATTCAACAGCTCAGGTCTTTTGAAAAGTGGAAATCAATCTTGTAAGTAGGTCTGAAATAAAAGATTGGGATGAGGCTGGCGTTACCCTGAGTGACTGAAGCATGAAAACCATGTGCCAAGCCCTGCAGCAAGAGATGAAATTCCAGACTTTGGCTCACTACCACCACACTTGGTTACAGTACTCCTTTGCAACAATGTGCAGGAGATGATTAGGGGGTATCTGAGATCCTCAAAGAAGGTAGCAATGAACCCTGTCAGCAAGGACTCAGCCAGTGTAATGAACTCGGTTTATCAGAACACTGTGAAGAAGCCGTTACAGCACCTCACCCCCAGGCAAGCCCAGATGGTGTCAGAAGTGATGTGAGCTTGTGGAGAGGGCTGTAAGGTTTGTGGCTAGTGAGATAAAGCCCACCAGGCCCCTTTGCTGCTTTATCTCTTCATCATCCTTGGCATCCAGATTACTCTCCCATTAATAGTTTCTGAATAAATTCAGCACAAACTTGGGGAATCACTGATTTGTGGTTCCTTGATGCTTTGGCTCATTGTTTGCTTCTTTTATAACCTCCATAGTAGAACTGAAGATACAACTTAATGATTTGAAACAATTTCACTCTTTTGTAGGAAAGTCAACTGCTGAATCTTTGCTTACAGAAACTGTAAATTACAGGAAACTTGAAGCCCAGAGCCTTCTGGGAAACCTTTGAACAAGTATAGGAATTGTTTAAAATTAGTTTCTGAACTAAAAAATCCAGCAAAGCATCTGAATGTGTAAAGGAGATGCAGTTTTCTGAGATAATGTTGGGTCTGCAGAGATGGATGAAAATAATTTTATTCTTAGGTTTTTAAGCTGGACACAATTTACACATCAGTTTTAAAGTAGAAAAGTCCATATGTGGAGCTCAGTTGTTACACATCACTATTAAAACCACAAAGTTTGCATTATTAGCAATTGTCTCGTTTATAAAAAGTATTTAAAGAGCATTAAAACCAGCCAGTTATTTAAAGCTTTAAATCTTAATTTCAGCATGAATCTGATTTGGGGAAAAAAGCAGTAAGTCTTTGAGCAGTTTACTTACGTTTCTCCAGCAACAGGACCCTCAGCTGCCTAACCAATATATATACTGACTTTTTATAAGCTAACTACTTTATCCTGGCCAGTTAACATTTACCATACTTTTGTAATTCATGCTACTAAGATGATAATATTTTCAGTATGCCTTCATGTATATTGAACCACTTATCTTGTTTGCATTTAATTCTCTGAGCTGGGTAAAACAAGCATTAATATACCCATTTCACAGGTAGTGAAACTGTTATCTAGAACTTTTGTTAGATTTGAGCTGGGCGAGTATGGTTGATTACACCTGTAATCTCGAGATAGAACACTGTAAATTTGGGGTCAGCCTGATCTATACAGTGAGATTCTGTACCAAAAAACCCAAACTAAGGAAAACTTGTATGTTGCCTAATACCATTGTGTCCATAAACACTATGAAAAGACAATTTTTTTGTCTCTGTAATGTAATTAGCTGTGTACATAGTTATTTATCTCTTACATAAACATTTACTGCAATTCACTGAGTGCATTGCACTGGCCCTCTGGGTAAAGAGACAAGGTATATTTTCCATCCCAGAGAGTTCAGATCTGGTAAGAAGGAGATAAGAGAATCAATGACAAGAATATCACTTGTCATTTTTCTGCTCCCTTTTAAGTAGCTTTATGTATTGAAAATTTGAAGACATTTTGTAAGGTTTTAGATTCACAGGTCAGTTTTACATGTGCCTTGGTTATTTCCACATCTGAATAATAATGAATCCTAGAGAGGTATTTCTGTACTATTGCCTTGAGGGTAATCTTATAACTTATGTATGTTAAAGTCATTGTACTGAATCTGTCTTCCAGAAGCCTAGTTAAATTTAAATGGCATTCACATTTTGTTTAGAGGATTTATAAATTAAAAAGGGATTGGGGCTTGTTTCTTCTCAATAACTTCTATATGGCTAATGAGAAAAAAAAATCAATGCTGGACATAGAGTTGTGTATGTCTAAAATATATAGTGATGTTTTAGGAAGACCAGTGGAAGATATATAATTTGAAAAAGCAAAGAATTAATTTGGGCAGGAACTTAGCATTTAAGTCAGTTAATTATACCTAAGCATAAAGGCTTCTCAAATCACTGGAATAGCCTCAGCAAGGTAGATAGAGGAAGGGAATTTGGGGTTTAACCACATATTTCCTGGCTTTTGATTGCACATAGGATTTAACATCATATGGAGACTTAAGTTCTAATCTTAAATATTTTTTTAATGAATGTATACATTTTTCCACAGTCATTTAGCTACCTGAACAATAATTTTACCCAATGCTAAAGTTAATATGATTTACAGCAGAGGGAAGTGCAGATGAATGAGATCACCAGAAAGTATCTGAGCCTTCAAGCTGGGGCGCCATATGATTGGGCTGAGGGGATGCAGCCGTTGCTTGTCTCACATTTTAAACTGGTAATTTCTAATTTGGAAGCTTTATGAGTCTTATAGTAGATAAATTCCTCCAGCCAGGGTTCATTTACTAGGACACTAGAATTACAAAGCTTTCCTGTTGCCTCCAGTCCCTTTTGGGAAGGACAAACATAAATCCTAGATAAATAAGCAAGTGGGTAACACTTTCCCAATGGGGCCCTAGTCCACTTTTTCTAAATTTGTTTAGTTTTCTGCTTGCCTTTGAGGGCTCTTGTTGCTCTTTTTAATTTTGTTTTCCTTTGCTCTTTCAGATGGAAGTTAAGTATGTTTTTATTGATTGGAAACCAGATGTTTTATAAATACACTTCTTTTTCTGCCTGTGTTTTTAGTGCAGTTTTCGATCCAATGCCTTTAAAAGGCTTGATGAACAGAGGGAAAACATGAAAATGAAGTCTTCATGGTTTTCTTTTTTGACAAAAATTCTTTCATAACAATGGAGAAGGCATTCAATAAAGATAAATACTCAGGGATAATTTCTTTAAATGTATTATCAAAAGGACCGACATATACTTTTACATCCCTTGCTATGGTGTGAACCCAGTGGCAAATCTGAATTGTTTCACAATGACTTTGCAAATTCCTTAAAAGCTATTAGTGGAAGAGAGTGGGCTCCTTTGCTGGGCTCCATGTTAGAGATTTCACAGTTTTACTTTTCTGTCCTTAGGGTTGGGTGTGTTCTTGCCGATGGTTGTTGTGTTGTACTATTCACATGGAGATGTTATGTATGGATTGCTGGTTGAGTTCAAGGAACAGCCTATGGAAGCATTCATTGCCCTCACACATTTACAACTCAGCAGTACAATTATGCCTTTGGGTATCTCTAAATTTCTTACTCTAGAAACTTGGGGAGGTGGGAACAAATGTTTTCTTCAAATACACTATTTGTTAACTCTTGGACAACCAGTGTAAACATCCTGGTTAAGCAAGAGACTTAGAGCAGTGTAGAGTTAGAATTGAAGTTTCTTAAAGCATAAATCCTGCCTCTAAATGTCACTCATCTCCCAACACCACACCTGAGGCTCCCTCCTCAAATGCTCACTCTTGACCATAACCAAATAGTGTTTTCTGAAATGTCAGGGGAAAGAAAGATCAGTTCATCAATGACTAGACCTGACTGAGAAGAAAGGTACATAGAAGCCGGGGGCAGTTTTATTGTGAGGTGCCACCAGAAATGAGTGCTGAGCTTGACTGCTAGATACAGACTTGCTAAACTCTCTGGGTTAGGGTTAGGGTTATAACTGAGCTCTTCTGCAGGAACCATAATTCATTAATTCACTACAGTTGTACCTAATGTGCCCGTCCGGTGCCGAACTGAATCTGGAAACTGTAATGATGGTTGAGAAATCATAGTCCTGAAGAGAAGCAGGGAGAGGCATGGTGAACTGGGATCAAAATGGCCAGTTGTTTGTGTGGCACTCCTTGGAGCCTAGAAGAATAAGCATTGGAGAGTCATATGGATGTGGGTTTTAGTCCTTGTTTACACATTTGCTAGGCATGTGGTGAAGTTTCTGAAGCTGGCATCCTCTTGATGTGAGGACTGAAGTAGGACCTCCCTAGATGGGAGGTCCCTTGGCACAGTGCTAGAGGTGATGTTGATCTTTTTAAACCACTTCTCCAGGCTGTAATAAGGAATGAAAGTGTGGCTTTTGTGTAGAATTTGCTTGTAAGCCAACTGGTTTCAATCTGTATGGTAATCCCTTGGGGCATGGCAGAGTCCCATGGGAAATTTCTCACTATGTCCTTTCTTCATTTAAAATACGATCTTTCATAAGATTTCATCCACAGAAGTACCTTAACTCTCCCTTCCCAGCCGCTCCCACCCCAGCACCAACTGAAGGTTCCTCATGACTTGAAACTGGGATATTTCGAATCAGAGAAAGGCTGTCAGTGGAACTTAGATAGGGCTGGGATGGAAGGGCATTCAGTGGAAGGGCAAGTGTCTACCTTGTTCAGGGCCCTGGGTTCTGCCCCCAGGACTACATTAGAAACATTGCAAGTACATTTCTGTCTTTAGAGAGATAGAGAGAGAACCCTTCTTTGGAATTTCATCACCCAACAGGCTCCTAGTTATACAGACTTGCTAAAGGCTTCCCAATGATGACATACCATGTCCTAGTGTTTAAGGTGTAGTTTTTAGAGCCAGATGGCTGTGGTTCATCACCAGCCTTGCACTTGGAGTCTCCTAAGATGAGCCTCTAATTGCCATGCCTTCTGACTTCCCAGTGTCCCCCAGTAGAATCTTGAGGGGGTCTCAGGTCTTCATTCTAGGGAGGGAGGAGTCCTGGCTTCTGGCCAAGTCCTTTGTCTTTTTTCTCTTTCCCCGTCCCCTCCCTGCCCTCCCCTTCTTTACCCACCCCTCCCTTCTTTCTCTTCTCTCTTCCTCCTCCATCCCTTCCTCCCTCTCCCCTTCCTCTCTACCACATCCCTTTCTTTTCTTTCTTCTTTATGCTGGGCATCAACCCAAGAGTCACTGACTACTTCCTCAGTCCCACCTTGGTTTTTAAAAATGTACATTTTAGAGCCCAGAAGGTGGTGGTATATGTCTATAGTGTCACCGTTTAGGATACTTGGGCACTAGGATGGTGAAATTAAGGGTAACCTAGGCTATATATGGAGTCATCCTGGGCTACATAAGAAGACCTAGACAAATAAAGTAAATAAACAAATTCAAGTGTATTTGGAGCCCGAAGAGATGGTTATTTAGTAAAGTGTTTGAGCTGCAAGCATGTGGACCTGAGGGCAGATATTCATCATTCAAGTTAAAAACAATCCTGGGTATAGTGGCACCTCTGCCCATCACAGGGAGGGCAGAGACATGAGGCCTCTTTGGAGCTCACTAGCCAGTTAGCATAGCTGGGTCAGTGAACTCCAGGTTCCCTGGCTCAGAAAAGATGAAGAGTGATTGAGGAAGGCACTTGAGTGTTGGTCCAACTTCTACAAACATACACACACACACACACACACACACACACACAGACACACACACACACACACATACACACCAGGTGCTTTCGTAGGACCATCATTCTGTATGTCTGTGGAGAGATGTTCAGGCAGCCTTCAGCAGTTGTCTTCAAAGCTGACTTATCAGACTATTAGTGAAAAAGCCACCGTGGTGGTCCAGGCCTTCAGAAGAGTAAGTGCTTTCTGCCAATCACAGTAAATGCAGGAAAGAATCAAGGAAGAACCATCTGCCTGAGGCCAGTTGGGGTGGTATGAAAGAAAATGACTCCCAAAGCAAATGATACTTGTTGGAATAAGTGTGTTCTTGTTGAGAAAGTGTATCAGTGTGGAGATAGGCTTTGAGGTTTCACAGATGCTCAAGATACCACCCCAAGTCTCAGGCCACTTCCTGTTGCCTGTGAGTCAATATGGTGGACTCTTGCTATCTCTTCAGCACCATATCTGCCTGCACACCACCACGCCCCACCATGATGATAGTGGACTGAACCTCTGAACTATAAGTGACCATCCCAGTTAAATGTTGTCCTTTAATAAGAGTTGTTGAGATCATGGTGTCTCTTCACAGCAATAGAAACCCTGAGACACCAGTGAATCCACAGGAGAATATCATTGTTTTAAGCCATGAGGCTTTGGGGAATTTTGTTATGAGCCATAATTACCTAGACAATTACCTCTCAGCTGTATGACCTTGGTCTTGTTAGTTACCCTCTTTGTTCCTGGGTTTCCTTATTTGTAAATGTGAATAGTGTTATTCCCTCATAGAAATGTGTTAGTGTTACATTATTACATGGATGGCATTAAGGACAGTGCCCAGGGGTCTAGAGGTGGCTCAGGAGTTAAGAGCACTACTTGCTTCTCCACCAGATCTTCGTTTGATTCCCAGCACCTATATACTTACAACTGGTTAGAACTCCAGTCCAAAGGCATCTGATACCCTCTCCTGGTTTCCACCAGCACCAGACATACATGTGATATACAGACACACATGTGGCCAAAACACAGCTACACATGAAGTAAAAGGGTTAAAAGGCACAGCATCTAGTGCATAGCAAATACTAAAAAAAATATTTTTCTGTGAAATATTTATTGAGCATTATTGTGAGTCAGGCTCTGCTATATCCTTGGGTACAGTAGGGGAGATCCCTGCATTGAATAGTGCTTGCCTAGAAGCAGTGAAATGGGCTGGGACCAAGGGGTAACAAGTGCTGTGAAGACAGCATACAAGTCATGTAATGAGGACTGAAATGGTATCAATGATGTGGTGACATCTGAGCCGAGATTCAAATGTCACAGATCATCTTCTTTACTGATGGTACTCAAGAAACTTGTGAAATCTCCACTGCTTCAAGTGCAGACAATTTAATCTGTGGTCCCTCTCTGAGTCTCTGTCCATTTAGAGTAGTGTACAGCCAGCACCCAGGATATCTGTGAACAAAAGGCTGTGCTTAGGGCTTATGGGCCCCAGACCGTCCAAAGAGAATCTTTGTTACAGCACTGACTGGTCACTCTGTGCTCTTTGTTCACTAGTGTCTGTTCCCTGCTAAACTGTAAAGTCCTTAAGATCATGGCCCCTGTAGTTTCTTTTCCTCTTTGGAACTTCCTGCCCTGCAGAGGATATGGAGATCTAAACACTCCTACTACTTAGTCCTCTCTTCAACATCCGAAGGTTGCCACTGAAAGCAGAAAAGCAAACTGAACAACCACAGGGGTGTGTGTGTGTGTGTGTGTGTGTGTGTGTGTGTGTGTGTGTGTGTGTGTGTGTTTTCAACCAACAAAAGACTCTCCATATGTCAGTCTCAGCATAGAAACAGCATGAAAAACAAAGATGACACATCTTCTCCATGAGTTACAAATACCCTAATAATGTTACCCAATGAAAATCACCTTTGAGAACTATCAAAGAACTCAAAGGAATGCCTTATGGAAACTTTATCAGCGCAAAGAAGACCTGAGTGTACTCTAAGAGAACAAAAGTCAAGAGATAAATTAGATGAGGAATCAATCCAATATGCAAAACCAGAATTCAACAAAGAGAATTGCTGAAGAAAAACCTAAAATGAAATAACGCTGGCAATGAAAAGTCCACTAAGCCAACAAATGCCTCATGGAAAAGCTTGACCAGCAAAATGGATCTACAAGAACTGGGTGGATTTCTAGGCACATATAACCTACCAAAGTTAAATCAAGGTGAAGTAAATAATCTAAACAGACTCACAGCACTGAGATGAACTCAGTAATTAAAAAAATATCCCAACTAAAACAAGCCCGGGGCCAGATGGATTCTACTCAGAATAATACCAGACCATCACGAGTACTAACACCAGTACTTCTCAAACTATTCCATAAAATACAACAGGAAGAAATACTTCTAATTTATTTTTATGAAGCCAGCATTACCCTGATACCAAAACCAGAAAAAGATGCCACCACAACCCCCATAGAGTATAGGCCAATCTCCTTGATGTACACAGGCACAACAAAACCTCAATAAAATATTTGCAAACCAAATTCCAGAATGCATAAAAAGATAATCCAACAGAATCTAGAAGTGCAGGAATGGTTCAACATATGTAAGCTCACAAATGTAATTTATCACATGAACAAATGCAGGGACAGAAATCACATGGTCATTTTACTATAGAGAAAGCTCTTTGACAAAACCCAAAATCCCTTTTTGCATAAAAGGCATACCATAATATAATAAAGTGCAACAAGCCCACAGCCAACATCACTCTAAATGGAGAAAAACTTAAAGCTTTCAATTAAAATCAGGAACAAGCCAAAGATGTCTACTCTCCCTATCCTGTTCAATATAGTGCTTGAAGTCTTAACTAGAGCAATAAGACAAGAGAAGGAGGCAAAGGAGATACACACAGGAAGAAAGAATCAGATCACCCTATTGCAGGAGATATGATTCTATATATAATAGACCTAAAGGCTCCAACCAGAAAACTAACAGTTGATCCAACAGAATTACATGAGATCAGTAGCCTTCATATATAACAATGGTAAGCATACCAAGAAAAAAAATCAGGGAAACATTCACCGTAGCCTCAAAGAATCTTAGAATAAATCTAACCAAAGAAATAAAAGACCTTTACAGTAAAATCTCTAGAACTCTGAAGAAAGAAGACACCAGAATATGGAAAGATCATCCATGCTCTTGGGTTGGTAGAATTAGTACTGTGAAAATGCCATCTTCTTACCAAAGCTGTAACAGAACTCAGATTGTATTGAAAGTGACTCAGAGCCTCAGGGAAAGGCTGAAATATCAGAGAGAGGAAACACCACCGTCAATTCTTACCCAGCTGTCTTCCACCTTCCTCAGCCTTGCTCCCTGTCACTTCTGCCCCTGCTGGTTTCCCACATGGCCTTAAATACCCTTCTCGCCAGCTGTATCCCATCCAGGTTAGGATTAAAGGCACTACTCTATTTGGTAGCCAGCCTTGAACTCACAGAAACACAGAAAATTCTGTCTCTGGAGTTATGGGATTAAGGACTTTAATCACCTGGGAGTCACCACTCCCAGGCTTTCCCTGCTGGAATTAAAGGTGTGTGCTATTGAATCCCAGCTGTTTGTTCTTGTATTCAAGGATCAAGAAATTCCTGAGCTGTCTGTCTAGGCTTTGACTTGTGTGTTGTCTCTGGATATTTCAGGTTTTATTAAATATGTAACACATCACCACAAAAGCAGTCTACAGACTGAATATAAGCACCATCAAAATCCAAGTGCAATTTTTCAGAGAAATTAAAAAAAAAACATTAAAATTCATATGAAAACACAAAAGACCCAGGATAATAAAAACAATCCTGAACAATAAAACCATTGCTGAAAATATCACCATCCCTGATTTCAAGTTACACTATAGTAATAAAAACAGCATGGTAGTGACATAAAAGCAGACATATTGATCAAGTAATAGAACTGAGGACCTATATGTAGGTTCACACTCTTGTAGCCTCCTGATTCTCAACAAAGAGGTAAAAAATAAGAACAACAACAAGAACTGTAAATGGAAACATCTCTCCTGATGACCTGTTTCCAAAAAACACTCAGAGGCTTATATTAGTTATCAGCGTTTGGCTGATGGTTCAGGCTTATTACTAGCTAGCTCGTATATTTAAGTTAACCAATTTTTATTAATCTATCTATCACCACATGGCCTGTGGCTTATTGATTCTTTCACATCTTTCTTCTTGGGCTTCTCACAGTGTCTGCCCTGACTGCACCCTTCTTCATCTGTTTTTAATTTGAACGTACCACCTAACCACATTCTGCCTGGCTATTGGCCAAAACAGTCTTATTTATCAACCAATGAAAGCAATACATATTCACAGCATACAGAAAGTCTCCCATTGCAAAACACCACATTGGAGAAATAACAGCATTGTCCACAAATGGTGTTGGTCAAATTGCATAGTTACATGTAGAAGAATGAAGCTAGATCTTTATCTGTCACCCTGCACACAACTCAATAGATCAAAGACTTCAGCATAAGACCCCACATCTGATAGAGGTGAAAAAAAGGGAAGTTTTAACTTAGAGGCATCGAAAAGGAATTTCTGAACAGGACTTTGGTAGCACAGCCCATAGACAGACAAGTGAAACCTCATGAGATTAAAAAGGTTTTATACAGCAAAGGAAATAGCCTAGATTTCCATCAGCTGGAGAATGGGTAACGAAAATGTGCTACATACATAAATAGAATACTATTCAGCTATAAATAAAAATATTATATTTAACATATATAATCTACATATAGGCATATGTAACAACTCATATTTCAAAGCAACAGTTTAAATGGGTAGATATGGAGGCTAGCTCCTCCAAAAGGTATATTTTAATAACTAGGTGCTATTATTGTCTAGCCAAATTGACACATCAAATTACCCATGCCAGTGTTTCTTCACAGCAGTATGACATAAAGCGACCTTTCTATCACAAGGTCTCCTGCAGCCTAGGCTGGGATGACTTTGAAATGATGATCCTTCTACCTCTTGCTCTCCAGTGCTGGGATTAGATGTGCGGACCACCACTCCTGGTTTTATGCATTGCTAGGGATTAGACCCAAAGTATTTGTGCACACTGTTCCAAATGAGATGCATTCTTAGCTCACAACTTGTGCTTTAAAAGAATCTCCTGGATGCTGTGTGGAGAACAGACTGTGGAAGCTAAGAGGAGAGGCCAGTTAGGAAAATGGACAAAACATGAGCAACACTTCTTAGTGCTAAATGTTGCCAGGGTTCCCGTCACAGACGTAGCCCAAATGGAAGCAGCCAGGCTTGTAGATTGCCAATGTGATATGTTCATTAGCAGAGCATTTGTGGAATGCTGGATTTTGTAAGAAGGAATGACACCATTACTTTTGAGTTCTTATTTGATTCAGTTCATCAAAACTAACTGAGGAAGACAGGAAACACATGTAGCATTCTTGACATCTTACTGTTTTAAATTGTGAATTTGTAGGGATAAACAGCAATAAAAACTTTAAGGGTTGAATGTTGGCTCAGGTTTAGAGCTTTTCTGATGGACCTGGGTTCAATTCCCAGAACCCACACGGCAGCTCACAGCCACCCGTAATTCCAGTTCCAGAGGATCTGGCTTTCTTCTGGCTCCTGAGGGCACTAGGCATGTACATGGTACACATACATACATGCAGCCAAAACATCCACACATATAAACATGAAATTAATTAAAAAAAAACCCTTCTTTGAAGTCATTAGCAGAAAGACTGGAATGCATTAGAATCATTCCTTGCTCTTGTGAACACAATACTGTGTTCATTTGAAAATATGGCTCAGTTAATGTTTGTATTAAAAGTGCAGGTCTAAAATGATGGGTTGTGCATGTTAAAGTGACCTTGGAGACAGTTCATTGACATTGTCCCTAACGTTGTTCTGGAGGGCAAAGAAGCCACACTTAGCCTTCTCCCTCTTCTCAGAGCCCAGTCTGTGACCCAGCACAAACAGGAACAATGCTCAGCAAGTGTTTGCTTAATTATTTTTCTGAATGACTTGCTTTCACAGGGAAGTAAAACCCACAACTCCCCATTGTTTCTTGCCCTACCCTCAAGGAATTGAGTTCATTCTTAAAGTCTTCTTGGTTTCATGACCTGGTTCAGTTTTTTTCAAGCCTCAGTGGTACTTTCTAGACTGAAGCCAAGAACCAGAAGTCTGGCTAGGGATGTAGCTCAGTATGTGTATTCAGCATGAGTGAGACCTTGGGTCCAATCCCCAGCACCACACAAACCTAAAATGTCACAACTTTTCACACACACACACACACACACACATACACACACAAATCTATTTTAATGTCATTCTATATGTGCTGGAGTTGGATCTCCTGGCCTTGAACATGCTTGGCAAGGGCTCTATCACAAAACTGTAGCCCTTCCACTGATACATTTTTATTTAAAGAATTTAAAGCAATATGTGTACCTGTGTATGCCTGGTGAATGTATGTGCACCCTATGTGTGCGGGCGACTGCAGAGGCCTAAGGAGGGCTTTGGATCCCCTAGGACTAGGGTTATAGGTGTTGTGAGCCATCTGATGTGGGTGCTGGGAACCAAACCAGGTCCTCTGCAAGAGCTATGAACTCTTATAACCTCTGAGCCATTTCTCCAGCCTCCACCAATGACATGTCTAGCTTATTTATAAATGGAGTCGTGATTATATTAAGGGTACAGTTGATAAAATTAACAACATATACTACACTGTTTGTGATACATAATGAATTACTGAATTTTTTGGGTGGGTAGCAAGAAGGCAGACTGAGTACATTTCAGGAAATTTGTTTCACAGATCAATATCAAACTGTTTCAACCTTTTCTAAGTAGCAGGTTTCAAGTTAGCAGTTAACAAGTGGCTTTATTGTGATAGATAATGTTTTTTATTTATTTACTTCTATTTTATGTATATGGGTATTTTTCTTGCATATATGTCTGCACACTACTGTGTGCAGTGCTCAAGGAGACAGAAGAAAATGTTGCATTCCCTGGAACCCAAGTTACAGATGGTTGCAAGCCACCATGTGGATGCTGGAAATTGAACTGGGATCCTCTGCAAAAGCAGCCAGTGTTCTTAAACCACTCAGCTATCTCTCCAGCCTCCATAGTAACATAATGCTAGCCAGTCTTTTTCTACATTGAACAGCAAGCACTGATCTGAACCCAGCTGACTGGCAGATAAATAAGGTTATTACATTATACAGGTCTTATCACCTGCATGGTGGGTGGTTGGCTCTCTTCTCTATGACAAAATAGCTCTGACATCAAGTTCAAGGAAAGAAGATCCACTTATAGTCACAGTTTCAGAGGTTTCAGCCTGTGGTCACTTGACTGCTGTTTCTGGGCCAGTGGTGAGGCGGAAGGGCGTCATGGCAGAGCCCTGGGTTGCTTGCACGGTGACAGGCAGGAAGGAGAGAGAGAGAGAAGAAAATGGGAAGGGAGGGAGGTACAAAGCTCGCCCTCAGTCACTGCTTCTTCTAGCTCAGCCACATCTCTTAGTTTCTCCCACACTGGGACAGAAAACACATTTCTACAGTGGAAACTTAAGATACTGAAAAAAGAAATTGACAGAGGTACCTGGTGACGGAGAGGTCTCCTGGGTTGGCAGATTTAGGATTATGAAAATGACTATTGTTGGGTGTCAGAGTGATACCTGCCTAGGGAGCAGGAGTCCTGAGGTCAGTCCCCGCCCCCAACCCCTCAGCCCCACCATGTGTTTTAATTCTTGTTCCTCATTTTACCCTCTGGAAAGCAGTAAGAGGAAGTCCTTCTTTCTTTCCTTCCTTCCTTCCTTCCTTCTTCCCTTTCTTCCACCTGCCTAACTTTTTTTTTTTTCCAAGACATGGTTTCTCTGTGAAGTCTTGCTGTCCTGGAACTCACTCTGTAGACCTGGTTGACCTAGAACTCAGAGATCTGCCTGTCTCTGCCTCTCGAGTGCTGGGATTAAAGGCATTCGCCACTATGGAGTTGTTTCTTTTTTATCTCTTTAAAACTACAGCCAGTCATTTTGAAGCATTCCATGTTTTTGGCACAGGTAACCGTTTTTACTTGTGTGGCCAAGGCCTGTGAGGTCAGACCAGGTGGAGCCATTGACTGCCGGAGACACACACTTGTTTTATTGCGACGTGTAATAGAAAAAATGAACAGCATTTATTTCCCTGGAAACACCTTCGGCATTAGAATTGGCATTAAAACAAAACAAAATTATGGCTGATTGAGGAATAAAAGGAGAAGTGATGTTAGGACTGGGGATTCTCTTTGGGGCTCTGAGGTCAGTGTTACTGTGGATGGAGTGATCTCATTAAGGAATCCTCCTGGGGGTGCTCTGCTTCTCTCTCCCTCTTGGCACAGAGTGAATATACAGACCCATATTTGCCTTGTGCCTCTGATGTACATCTTACTGTTGATTAAGTTTAGATTCTTTTTTTGTACTTTTAGAAGAGCTCAAGAATTGACAATTTAGAAAACACAGATCAAAATTTGAGTAGACTTTAAAAAAAAAGTTTTAATTTGTAGTGTATGGGTATTCTGGTATGTCTGTATACTACATGCATACTGGATGCTTTTGAAGGCCAGAAGAAAGTGTCAGATCCTCCTGAACTGGAGTTTAGGCACTCGTAAGCCACTGTGTGGGTGCTTAAAAAAAAAATCAAACCTGCATCCTCTGCAAGAACAGCAATTGCTCCTAACTGCTGACCCATCTCTCTAGTTGCTTGAATAGACAAGTTATCAAAAGGTAAGTGAATGGCCAGTAGGTGTGTAAAAAGGTGCATAGCCTAATTAGCTACTGGAGAAATTTAAATAAAAGCCTCAATGTGTGCAAAAGTTAAAAGCACAATTGTCAAACACTCGAGAAGAGTCAAGACAGACAATAGGACGGGCAACGGCTGTCAGTAAAGCGCTTCCCATTCGAGTGTGAGGACCTGGTTTAATCTCCAGCACCAGCATAAAGTGCCAAGTGTGGGGCAGATCTGTATATAATTCTTGAGCTGAGGAGGCAGAGACAGGAGGATTCCTGGGGCTGGAAGCCAGTGGGTCTCAATAAATCAGTGAGGTTCAGGTTCAGTGAAAGTCTGAAAAATAAAATAGAGAGAACAATGGCTGCAGTTGGCACTAGAGATCTTTTGGAGGCAAATAACAGAAATGTTTAGAGCTGGATGGTAATTGTAGTAGTAAAACTGCAAAAATTTACTAAACATCATTGACATGTTTACTCAGAATGAATGAGTTTATAGTTGCTAATCATACCTAAATAGAGTCGTTTTTGAGGTTAGGAAAGGAGGCGGGGCTTCAGATTGAAAAACTCTGGCCTAACTAACGTTTGAGATATCAGGGGACTGTGGGACCCAGCGTAGGGCTAGGGGTGGGGTGAGAACAGCAGCATCTCCCTGTGCGTGGCTTCCTGGGACTAAGAAGCCCCACAGCACCCTTCACCAGCAGTCAGCTTCTCAGGCATGTGGGCGTGTGTGTGTGTGTGTGTGTGTGTGTGGAGAGCTGAGTAAAGGTGCTTTACTTCAAAGTCAAGCTCTGCGGTTAAAGAATGAAAAACATGGACACTCAGAGAGGCACTGGACACGCTGGACATCATTCCCTGCACCCCGATGGCCTGCCCAGCCACGTGCATCAGACCCTGCACAGTGACAGTGCCGAGCCTCCCTGTTTCCACTGGTGTCCTTACATTTTTTTCCCCTAAGCATGTCATTGTCACTGAACATTTAAGAACACTTAATTAAAATGTCACACTGTCTGAACAAAGTGACTCACTTTGCCTCGCGAGTTTATCCACTTTTCTTCTGTTTTTAGGGTTTTTTTTTTTTTTTTTAAGCTATTTGGGTGAGGCTGTCTAAGTAGAAGATAACTGAATTACTTTGAGGAGAATTTATAACATTATCTAGGTTTCTCCCTCACCTCCCATGTCCTCTCTCTTCACTCTTGGTTTTTGAAACAGGGTCTCACTATGAATGTAGCCCAGGCTTACTTTGTAGTCACGATCTTTCTGCCATGGCTTCGTAGATGCTGCAGGTAAGGCATTGTTCTTTCCTTTCCTTTCCTTTCCTTTTCTCTTTCTTTCTTTTTTCTTTCTTTCTTTTCTTTTTTTTTTTTTTTGAACATGGGGACTCACTGTGCCCTAGAACTCACTATGTAGACTAGCTCAGCTTTGAACTAGCTTTTATCCTCTGCCTCTGCTTCCAAAATGCTAGAATTATAGGTTTGTAATCGAAGCATCTAAGCATCCTGAGCTACTGGCAAGAGCTTTAGAATTACATGGGGAGAAACAAGAGCCATGCACACTCAGTCATGGCTGGTCACACTGGCTGATGCATTTCTCCCGTCTGCTTCTTTGGGGCTCGACTGACCCCACAAAGTCCTTATTGCCCAGGAGATCGGTAATGTGGTTCTTGTCATGACATCATTGTGTGGAAGAATCACTACTCTTGTAATTCAAGATGAATTGAGGCAAAAATGACACCCAGAAAGACAGAGAGGGTTAGGGAGCCAGAACTGGAGGTAGACCAGGCTGGGGCCATGTGGCAGTCACTCTAATTGCCCTTAGATGTTGTAGCTTATGCCTGTATAACATCTTAAGCTCAACGTTTTCATAAGCTATTGTGCCTTCAGCCTCTCCGCGTTGTCTTCTAAGGTAAAGTAGCAGGCACTCCTCTTCTCTTTACTGAGATTCTATTTCTGATGGTGCCCACAGGCTTGCCACCTCCAGGGTATCTTTGGTGAAATGTTCCTTACCTGACATCATTCTTCTGGTCTATTATCACTTTAAATAAGCTCAGCTTCCCCCCTCCCCCGCAATGACCACAGTCCACTCAAAATAACAACAATGTCTTTCTTTTTTTTTTTTTCCTTTGAAATGTATACCTGTACCTACTAAAGTGGCACATATTGAAAGCATTCAGTGTAGGAGAAAGTGCTGAAAATAGGAATTAGGACAGATTGGGCTGAGTAGATGAGTTACTGTGTAAAAACACTCTCTGTGTAAGCCTCATGGCCTGAGTTTATATCCCCAGAACCCAACTAGAAGCTGGAAACAGTAATGTAAGCTTCTGCAGTTCTAGCATGCTTCTGAGAAATGGGAAGTGGAGACAAGAGAAACTCTAGAAACTTGAGGGCTAGCCTGGTTACTCTGCCATCATGGGTCCATCTCAGGCAAAGTGGAAAAGTAAGGACCAACTCCCAAACTCACATATGCATCTTATGTCCCCATACACACACAAATAATAGGAAACTAAAACAAATTATTCTCAAGTCTTGAGTTCATCAAGTTCTATGAATCAATTCTGTAGAAATATTCCCTTAAACATAGGATTGGTATAATTATATATATATAATAAGAGGATGCTTGTTCCCAAGGAGGAAGTGGAAACCATGGGCTGCTGATGCTTGTGTTGGGAGCATTTAGTGATAGAGACTCAGAAAACCACCACCGTAGGGAAAACAAATTCCATGAGAAATATAACACGTTAGCTCCGCAGTGAATGTTTACACGAAGGTGGTACAAAGCATTTTGAATATAGATTTAACAAGAAATTTGGTGGCGGGAGATGGGGAGTTATGGGAAACAAAAAGATAATGAGCATAAGAGATACAGGGCAGGCTGCTCTTAGTCAAGGAGGGGCCAACAGAGAGTTCAATAAGTCACCTCCAAGGGCAAACACAGGGATGGGAAGATGGTACAGACTGGGACGGCTCATGAAACCCTGTAGCTCTGTTGTAGACAGTAGACAACAACATCAATTTGTACAAAGACATTAGATTTTCAAATAATTGGGTTCTCTCTTGAGGCAACTGCATGCAGCTCCCCAAAGCCCTTTTACTCATGGAGAGGACGGTGGATGCTCGTTTGTAGATTCTGTTCTAACTACTCACTTACTTTGCTGTGACTTTCCCATCTCAGAAGGGAAGGGTTTTTGTTGTTGTTGTTTTTGTTTTGAATATCATTGTAATTTTATATTCAGGATCCATTATAGATCTATCCAGTTAAATTTCTGATTCAGAAGTATTCTTGAAAATAACATTTCAGGTTTTCCATCCTTTTCTTTAGGTCACTGGCTAGAAATAGGCTCTGCCTTATAAAGGTTTGGAGGGATTACACTTAGAGTCCTTTAAGAAGGAAGCATGGGAGGGTTGGTGAGAACACGAGTAAACAGTGCAGAAGCTAATCCCTGGAGCCCATGGGAAAAGCCAGCCATGCTCTCTGGGGCTTGCTGTTTGGTCAGCACAGCCTAATTGGAGAGTCCCTGGTCCCAGTGAGAGGGACACTGTCTCAAAACACCAGCTGGACAGCTCCTGAGGAACTGGGGTGACCTGTGGCTCCACATGCATATGCACTTGCAAACACAGATTTGCCCACAAGCGCATGTACACATACTCAGAAGCATGCGCACTCATGTGTGCATGCACACACAAAAGAGAAATCTTCAGTGCTCTATGAAGAAGTAGACTCTCCTGGTAAAAGACTCTTCAGGCTTTTATTTCTGTTGTGCTTAAAAATAGCTATAATATTAATTGTTTAATGTAGGGGACACTTTTTCCTTTCACAAATCTCCACCAATCCTGTTTACATTGTTCTAGAATCACTCATTTTGACAACTTCTGGAGACAGAAAAGTATGTCCTCTTCATCTTTGAAGATAAAGAGAAATCAGCTTGCTCTAGTTTTATGACCTTCTGAAGTCTTCCATCAGGAAGCCTAATTCAGAAAAAGACATTACTGCCCCTGCTTTTAAAGTTCACAGCCCTGTACACATGGACTGGAAGTGTGTAACAAGGGAGGCCCTGTGGGACAGGCATGGCAGCCTAGCCTTAGGTACCACCTCTCATCTCAGTGAGGTCCAGCCTGCTCCAGAAAGGTATTGCCAGGCTCTGGGTCACATGGTTTCTTGAGGTTCAATCCTTTTTTCTCTTTTCTCTCTGTCCTTCCCTGGTATTTAACAAACACTTGTTGATTTGCAAAATAGATAATCAAATGGCTCAGAAAAGCCTAAAACTACACTCACCTTGATCAAAATAAATAAAATGAAGATAGAAATGTTTTTCCCATTACCACCTCACCTCTTGACCTTCTCAGCTGTGTGGGCCTCTGGTGCTGTGTTCTGCTTATGCAGACAGATCTCAGAGGAGAACTGTCTGGCTGTGTGCTGTGAGGCTGAGCCCATGCCTAAGATCACAGTGAGACCTGTGGTAACTGGTTTCTGCCAAGAGGAGAGTAATAGTGATATGGCCTGAGTCAGGTTCCTAGAGATTTTGGAGGTAAAAGTCAGTGGTTGGAGATGAAGAAAAATATATTCCAGGGAGGGAAAATATTCATGGGTAAAGAGGAAGAGGGATCAATTTATGTCAAGAAACAGCCACTGGATGCCTCTTACCCCAGCTGTCCACATGGTGAAGGAGTCAGGTAATGATGGTGGCATTTTAGAGACCAAGTTTAGAGCTATTGCTATATTCTATAGTGTGGATCTTGAACATGCCCTGAAAATGCATGTATTGAAACCTAGGGTGTCATTAGGACAGTGGTTCTCAACATGTGGGTCGCCAACCCCTCTGGGGTCACCTAAGACCATCTGCCATATCGGATATTTACATTATGAGTCTTAACAGTAAGTAGCAAAATTACAGTTATAAAGTAGCAACAAAAATAACTTTATGGTTGAGGTCACCTCAACCTGAGGAGCTGTATTAGAAAGGTGCAGCATTAGGAAGATGGTGGACCCCGGCACTAGGGTATGGTGGAACTTTTAGAAAGTGGGGCCCATTGGAAGGAAATTATGCCAATGAGGCCCTGATGACAGTGGCATGTTAACTTGATGCTGGCTGAGTCGTTTGGGAAATGGGAGCTTCAACTGGGACAATGCCTCCTCCAGAGTGGCCAGTGGTGTTTTTAACTAGTGACTGATGTGGGAGGACCCATCCCATTGTGAGCAGGCAGGTGGTCCTAGAGTTTATAAGAAAGGCAATTGAACAGGCCAGAAAGAGAACCCTTCCCTCCATAGCCTCTGCTCTGGTTCCTGTCTCCAGATTCCTGTTTTGAGCTCCTGCCCTGATTTCCTGGGAGAACAGATATAAGAGGAAATAAACCTTTTCCTCCAGTTTGTTTTCGGTGATGTTGTTTTATCAGGGTACTAGAAATCCTAACTGAAACAGGGTCTTGGCCTCCTTGTGTTTCCTTCTTTTGCTTTCTAGAAATGGACCCAACTTTGCGCTACCCCGCATTCCTGACCGTGATATGCAACTTCTTCACAGACTGAGAAGCAACAGCATAAGCCTGTGCAAGCATCTGCACAAATAAACACTGTCTTCTCTTACAGGTCCATTATCTCAGGCATGTGGTCACCAGGATAGAAAGCTGACAAGCACTGTGTGCCCCAGTTATTTGGCATTGTCTCATTTTTGTGATTAATTCAAAGAGTCCACGCCCCCTGTAAAATAAGTCGCTGTTAATAGAATGCTGCTTGCCAGTACATGATACATAGTTGTCATCGAGCAAAGCTGTTTCTCTCTGGGCTATTTTCGGAACCTGCTTTATCAGGCACACCAAACGGTTTGCTTATAAAGAACATACAGACACCTAAAACAACAAAGATGGCAGCTGCATGTCACAGAGGTGTTGGTAGGACAATCCACACATGCCATCTAGGTCACTAACAGAAAGTACTAAGCTTCCTAACAAGCAGCTCCCCAAATCCCACGTAGCTCTCCTTGATCTCCATGGCTGTCCCTGTGGGGCTGAGCTGTCTGTCTCCTAGGACCTCCTGTTTCCTCTGCTGAATCCCTTCACTAAAGACAAAGCAGAGTCCCAAAGGGATCATACAGAATATCTGGTGCATCACTTCTACTGATAGCTTGCTGGCCCAGATCTCTAAACATGGCCGCATCCTACCTGCAAAGGAGGCTAGAAAATGTGGACTTCCTGTGTGTCTAGAGAGAGGAAATGAGCTTAAGAAGCCTCCCACAGTCTCTACTACAGCTAGGTCATGGGATACACTGTGAGGGTCTTCTTTCCTCTCGGCCTGTCAGCCATCAGTCCAAGAAGAAAAGAGGCGGAAGGGATGACAAAAAGCTCTGTACACGGTCCACAAGCATGAATGGGGACAGCTTTAAGCCAGGAGACAGAGTTCAGAGAGCCAGCTCAATTTTATTCCATAGTGTAAGGAATATATAGAATTTGGGAGTCTGGGGTGAGACCTTAATTTGCACCAAGTGACACACTCCTATCACAAGGCTTAGTATGTGTCAGTGGGGTCCCATAGCAGACCTCCTAACACAAGGCTTTCTATCAGAGATCTGTGCCAAGGGTCAAGGTAAAGATGAATGGAATATCTGTTTCAGAGACAGCTTTTAACTAAGGTCAGTCCTCCAGGCCTAAGGACATCCTCCACTTAAGGCTTGATAGAGAACAGGAAGCCTTCACTGGTGGGGGGTGAGGAAGGAGTCCTTCATAGTGCCAAGCTTAGAGAAAGCTGCCAAGCTATGGCAGGCTATGACCTCTAACCAGCCAGGAATGTATTCCAACAAAACACAGCAAGGAACAAAGCTCAGGCTCTGCCACAGACTTGCTAAGTGGCCTTAGACAGGCATTATATTTATAATGGTTGTGACATCTCTTCCTATTCCTAAGATTTATAACATTTGCTCCATACCTTTAAGGGAGTTTACATTTTTTTATATAATTGTATGCATAAATAGTTGGAATCACAGCCTGCCACTTTATTTTATTTTATTCTTTTAAGATTACCAAGGCGTAGTCATTTACTCAATGGATATTTTCTGAGCACCATGCTGGTTGGCTGTAGGTAACTCCTGCTCTCGGTACCATGCCTACTGGTGGTAACATCGGTGACAAATAATCTTCAAAGAAGTGATGTAGCTGGGTGATGTACATCGTCAGTATATGGTGCCTGGAGGACTAAGGTGGACCTCTGGGAATAAGAATCCTTGAGCCAAGAACTAAGATAAAGTGAGTCAAATATAGAGTATCAGGAAGAAGCATTGGCCAAGCAATGGGCCCTGAGGTAGCTGCCATCTTTGGGGTGTTCCTCAAACAGTAAAATGGCTGTGTAGTAGCCAAACTATGTGAGAAGATACAGGACATGATCAAGGGCTGTATCCTGCAAAGTCTGGACCTCTCTCTACCTCCATTAAAATCAGCCTGGGCTAATCCTGGCATCAGCTTCATGGAATCACTAGGAATGGTTGTAGGAGGTAAATAACATGTATAGTGAATATTAATGTTCCTGACATCTGAGGTTCAAGTTTATTATGGTTCCAAAGGCAGTGGGGAACTTTAGTGATTCCAGCAGGACAGTGTAACCAGCTTTCTGTAGACTCCAGTGGATGGATTTTCTCACTCCTAGATATAAAAGGAGTTCAATTTTTTTTTGGTGAAATTCCCAGGAACAAAAGAAAATGTTCACAATATTGTGTGTTATTTCTATTAAAATTGTTTTATTTTCTAAATATGGTCAAAATTTCCCTTAGAATAGTATTGAGTTATGCATAGGCTATATGTAAACAAGACTTTATAAGATTTATTCCCATCTTGAAAAATAGACAAATATTTATTTATACTTTTATTATAAAATTTTCTGGATCACATATGGGTGTATGTACAGGGTAAGAGTGGATTCCCTTTCTTCTTAAATGGTCTGAGCATCAGAGCATGAATTATCATGTCTGTTTGTAAAAAAAAAAAAAAAAGAAAAAAGAAAAAAAGAAAAAAAGAAAAGAAATCCTAGAAGCTGGAAATGATGTTTAAAAACAAAACAGATATGCTGCAGAAATAGATCTTTCCTCTCAAAATAGTAGATGATGCGTTGGTGGAGGAGAGCTGCAGAGCCAGGAACAGAACCACTTCACAGACATCCTCCACAGCAAAGCTGGCTGTGGATTTGCATTTTTCTCATCCTTCCCTGAAAATGCAAACCACCAACTTAGAATGCACTTCCCTGTTTGCTAGCAGGAGCCCTGGCATCAAGTGACTTGGCAAGGGTGCCTGTGACAATGAGAACATCCCAGGGGCTGTGGGTGAACTGAGGTCATTGCTGCAACCATCGGCCTTGGCCCACACAGGACTCAGCTGTTGATTGGAAAAAGCATGGACATGGGATTGTTTCTCCTCCAGGCAGATAATGAATCCCCTAGCCAATATCATCTCACAAAACAACAGCGTCATCTAATTGCCACCAAAATAAATAACTGTCAACTGTCTGCATCATATGTGAACATTTAGAGAAGATTTGGAATAAAAGGTTTCTAAAGAGCATTTGTGAGAATCCTTAAACAGTAAGCTGCATTTTCTCTTAGGTTCTTAGATCATATCTGTGGAGTTTCTGATATTTGCACTATTAATACAAATATTTAGCAATTACAATGCAATCAGGGAGTGCTGGGATATATGGCTTAGTTGGTAGAATACTTGCCTGGTGAGCATAAGGGCCTGGGTTCAATTCCTATCACATTATAAACCATAGCCTGATGGCACATGCCTGTAGTCCCAGCCTGTGGGACATGGAGGCAGAAGGATCAGATGCCTGGACTACTGAAGACCTTGTCTCAAAGTGAGGTATAAGTGTACAGTGTGGGTGTGCTGCCCCTCTTGGAATTTTTCCATGTCAATTTCCACTGTGAGTTATATATGGGCTTGACAGAAAAATTAAATGACATTAAAAATACAGTATGTTACTGTAGTCAAACAAAATGGGCTCTGAAAAAAAAATGTTAATGTTAGTGTATCTCTGGCCTTCAATTCTGAGGACCTCTTACACTTGCAGATATGCATTTCCAACACTGACCTTTTGTCATTTCATGAGTATGTCTTTACATAAGAAAATCCTGACAGTGCTGGAAAGATGGCTCAGAGGTTAAGAACACAGGCTGCTTCTCTAGAGGTCCTGAGTTCAATTCCCAACTCACAACTCTCACAACCATCTGTCATGAGGTCTAGTGCCTTCTGCTGACGTGCATACATACATGCAGACAGGACATTGTATGCATAATAAATAAATCAAGAAAGGAAGAAAGAAAAGAAAATCCTGACAGTGAACTCATGTGGTTGAAAATATAAAGCACTCAATCTGAACTTTAGGGCAGAATAACTTGAATAAAGAAAGTAAAAGACATGTGGCCGAGCCTGATGGCCAGTGACCCCACTGAATGCTTTTGCAGACATTTTCTTCTTCCTCCTCACAGGACAGAGAAGGGAGCATCTTAAGAATCATACAGAGAAATTACAATAGAGAAAATATGACCAAGGGGAAGGTCACCTCTTCAGTTTCTGTGCTTAGTAATTCAGGGTCACCTGGCAAAGACACTTGCCACCCAGGGAAAACAAATATAAATGTTTTAAAACATAGTGATTTTTTTTAGAAGAAATAAATCAACAAGTATCCATTTAACTTAATATCGATTTTGGCTCATATTTTTTCCTGGACTCAACTGAACTATCTAAAAATTAACTATACAAGTGCCAAATAAGCCTTTAACTTTGAACTTCACAGTAGCTTACTATATAGTGAGGTTATCATTTCATTTACAAAAAATAAGTGATGTTTCAAAGTGTTTCTTTGCCAAGCAACATGTCTAGGTAGCACAGTTGTGGTGATATATTACATATTTAATAAAAATAGTCTGGAATATCAGATAACAGAGCCACCTACAGAGCCAAGCAACGAAGGTCAGGGAGGGGTGATCTGTGCATTTAATCTCATTACTCTGGGAGGCAGAGATCCAGGATCTCTGTGAGTTCAAAGCCTAACAGAGCCTGCTGCTACCAGTGGTGGCACACACCTTTAACCCTAGCTCTTGAAAAGTTGAACCAGGAAGTGAGACTGCTGGAGAGAAGGGAGGAGTTCAGCTTCCTCTGCCACTTCCCTTTTGAGCTGAGGATGGAGATCTGAGGTCAGAGCATTTGTGGGGTTGGCTGGGTGAGAAGTGACTGGCTGTGGTTTGTTCCCTATCTCTCTAATAGTTCAGCTTTTCCCTAATATCTGGCTCCAGATTTTTAATTATAATACCAAATATAATTCACAGCATTTTAGAATATGTAAATATGCACTAACAAAACCAGTGAGAACTGGTACTCCTTATAAACAATGACACTAGCTAATGAGATCTGTTCAGTATTCTGTGACTTTGTTGAGATAAATTCTTTTACACAGTATGGTCATGTTCCTTACAGAATTGTTGAGCTTAGCAAAGGATGGTAAGGACTTGTGTTCTTATTCCGAAGTAGTGTGATAGAAATTCATCCTGGCTTAGCACAGCCCTGAGAATGAAATCACCTTGGGTCATTTCATTATTCCTTTATGAGTATGAATTTCTGGGATATAACCCAGTGCTTCATATATACTAGGCAAAAAACTGCACTGATGCACACCTGGCCTGGTAGACTGGGCTCTGACACTGCACTGATGCACAACCTGGCCTGGTGAACTGTGCTCTGGCCCTGCACTGATGCACACCCAGGCCTCCTGTACTTGGCTCTGCTGTCTTCAGTGCTGACAGGCCACAGATGTCATCATTTCTTTGACACAGTTTTTATTTGGCTTTTTTTCTTGACAGGTCCCTGAGGGCAAAGTGGTCGTCCTGAATTTCCGATTCATAGACCTCGAGAGTGACAACCTGTGTCGCTATGACTTCGTGGATGTGTACAATGGCCATGCCAACGCCCAGCGCATCGGGCGCTTCTGTGGTACATTCCGACCTGGATCCCTTGTAGCTAATGGTAACAAGATGATGGTACAGATGATTTCCGATGCCAACACTGCTGGGAGTGGGTTCATGGCCACGTTCTCTGCTGCTGCACCAGACGGAAAAGGTACCCGTCACACAGGGACAATGACAATAGTCATGGGGATTCATTACCTACTGTGTGTCGGGCGCTGTTCTTGGGACTCTGTTCCCTCCTTTAAAGCACAATAGCAGTACTGAAAGAGCCAAAGAATGCCAACAAGTCACCAAGAGAACATTCTAAAAAACCAATCCTTTTTAGAAAGTCCACAAATATTCTTGTAAAAAATCAACTATAGAAATCCACGGGGTTGAATGAAAAGCTTAAATGTATTTTCACAGATAGGTATGGCCTGTGGTTTCTGAATCTTTCCATATTCACTTACATTCATGTACTTTCACAATAAGTCTTTAAAAACCTATGTGAGATCATATATCATTTCATAACTTTCTCGTTTTACTTAACTCTGCATCTTGGGATATTTACATGTCTGTTTGTAGGAGCTCTTCAGGAAAGCACTTTGAAGAATGACTGCAGCAGGCAGGATTGCTAAGTCTCCAGCCCTCTGTCCGACAGTACTTGAGCATCTACCCTGGGTTTGGGTGATGGCACCACATGACAGGATTGAGGGCTGATGGTGCAACCAGAGCATCAAGGGAGAAATCCTAGCAGGCTGCTGCAAAAGCAGAGTTCAAAATACACACAGAACATCTACTCACATCTTTGACAGCAAAGCTACAATTTCAGAACAAGCCTGTTGACAAAAGGCCCTGACAGACTGAATGTAGCTATATGTCTATTAGGAGAAAAATAATTTTCATAGGAATATAACAGAATCTAGAATATAATGCAGCCATTCATGCTGCATATCCATAGTGAAAAAAGTCAGTCAGTAGAAAGACCCATCATAAATCAGAGGTTGCAATTAGCAGATAAATGTTTCATTTTTCAATTGGGCTGCTTATTATATTTATGCATTGGTGATTTTTCTGTAGAGAAATAAACCAGCAGAGGACAAGTAGAAGTATAAAGAAGAGACAGACAGACAGGTTTGAGCACTTTAAGCAGCTATTGTGAATTTATTTCCTGAATCTCAGCCACCCAGGGTTACAGAGCAGAAACTTTTATTGGGGGTAGGGGAGCATGGAGGTGTGGCCCAGTGGTAAACTGCTTGATTAATGTGTACAAATTCCTGGGCTCAATTTCCAGTATTGAGGGAGGGAGAAACATTTCAGGACTTTTAAGGAATTCTAGAACAAATATAAACAAGAAACAGAAAACATTAAAAGAACAAGATGATAATTTTAAAGCTAAAATATAGAAAAATACAGAATATCTTATATTTTACCCAACAAGTAGCACGGAGGTTACAGAAACAGTTCCTATTAATACTAAGTTACCAGTCTGAAGCACCAACACAGAAAAGCTTGAAAAAAAAGTAGAACAAGACCAGCGATAGTATTAAATTACCTAACATATGTGGAAGTCTTATCTCTGAAACAATGATTATTGTACAGAAACAAAAATGTAAAGAAAACTGACTTAGCTGCACCTAGAACAAAGTACATGAATTGATGCAGCCAAGACAATAAAAAACTCTAAATAGGATGCATAAAAAAGGAATATAAAAAATAAAGAAACTTAGTCCATTATAATTGAATTACAGAACTCAAAGGATACAATTCCTACAGCCAAGCACATAAACGGAAAGAATAACTAGGAGCTGAGCTTGGCCTTCTGTTGGGAGAAGCAGAGGATGCAGAGGGCAGTGTCACAACCTCCTTCAAGAGCTGCAGTGAGGATGCCAAGCATCCTCTATAGCCACTTTCCAACATGAAAGTAAGAGAAAAACACTCACAAGTGCTTTGAGTATCTCAGACATTATTATATCTGTGCCACAGGAAATGCTGAATGCAGCACTTCAAGTCAAGTGAAATGATAGCAGGGGCTACCCTAAGGCAGTGAAGGGTGTCCACTGTAGTGAAGGATGTCCACTGGGAATTCTCAGCATAGAAGAGCTCATGTTATGCTTGGGTTTTTATTTCTTTTCAAGTGTGTTCATGACTAAAACATGAACATTGCATTATGGAAGAGATAATGTCTTACGTTTGAAAACAAAGAACGGCTAAATACCTCCCCACATACACACACATCACATGAAAATGCTCAGAATGATCTCTGCATAGGTTATAATGAGGTAAGTGTGTAGAGCATCCATTAAAACCTGAAGACCTATGACTAATAGACAAAAGATTTAAATATAATACTAAAATCACCCACTTAAAGAAAGCTTGAAGGAAGAACACATGTAAAAAAAAGGTGAGAAAAAATTTGAAAAAAAAATAGTAACAGGCACACTAAACCTAAGACATCTATAAATACACTGAATGTAAGGGATTCAATACCTAAATAGAAGAAAGTTATTGTTAGGATTGATTAAAATCTTGATACAATCTATACACATGTTTTCTATCAAAGACCACTTGAAATACAAAGACCAAATAGGCTGAAAGTAAAAAGATGAAAAAGACATTTACCATGTGAACTTCATTAAGATTTAAACTGATACTTATTAAACTACACCATTACAGATATGCACAGGTAATCCATACCACTAGAGGAATTATCCACAACATTGTCAGTTTATACTCAGAATATATAAAAATAACACCCAACAATAGAGGAATCTCAATAAATACAAACTGAGTGAAACACTTGTACAAGCGTTTCTCAGAGGATGCTATGAATGGCCAAGTATCATTAACCATCAGAAAAATGCAAATTAAGACAGTGAAAGGATGCGAGATGACTCAGTGATTAAAAGCATTGTCTGGTCTTCTAGAGGACCAGGACCTGTAACTCTAGCCCTAAGAGATCGGATGCCTTCCTCTGGTCTCTGTGGTCCATTTTGGATGGTGGGTTTGGGCAATTATTTTTACTAGTATGCTTTCTTGTACTTCAGGCAGTTTATAAACATGCTTTTATGTGGGTATGGGTGTGCATGGTCATATGACCCTCCATGTATGTGCACATGTATTTGGAAGCTAGTCATCACCCTCAGGTGTTGCTGCTCCCCAGGACGAGGAGCCTCTACCTGGTTTTTGAGGTAGGCTCTCAGACTGGCACCTGGAGCTTGCTGGCTGTGCTAGACTGGCTGGCCAGTGAGCCACAAGGATCTATCTGCCTCCGCCTCTCCAGTGCTGGGATTATGAACACAAACTACCTTGCCTGGCATTTTTACCTGGGTTCTGGTATTCAAACTAAGGTCCTTATCAGCACTTTATCAACTGGGGTCTGTCCACAGACCTGTAAATATGCATTGTTTTTATGAACTAAGCAATCTTTGAAATTTATTATAAAGTGTTTCTAAATGTTATATAGTGGTTACATATGTATAAATATGTATATATATAGAGAGAAAATACTAGATATTAATAATGAAAACTATAACAGGTAATTTTAATTTTGTCCATAGGACTTTAATAAATAGCCAATGAACCAATGCCTTAAGAGTTCTTAGAAACTGATTCACTGCACTGTCTACAATTCTAAATTAGTGGAAATTTTTGTTCAAAAAAAGGGGGGGGGAAATGGAAACAGAAAAGCTGTGGTTCTGAGTCTACAGCTTCCCGCTCTTGTTGGCAAAGTGCTCAGTGAACTGGCTGTGGGGATAACATGTCTGATGTGGAGGCAAGAGGACCAAAGCCAGACTCAGCTACATAGTGCATTCAGGACTAGCCTGTACTATGTAAGAGCATCCCCAAAACAAACAAATTAAACATGTGGAGCAGCTTGTGTGATCATTTTTTTTTAAGAGAGACCTGGAGTCCCCACCATTGCCTTGATGTGCGGTGACATTCCTAATATTCTCATACCTCACCTCTGGGTGATTGTACTACTGTGACCTATGTAAGGGTACAAATGTGTATGTTTTTCATATTTAATAACTTCAGGAGACAGGTATTGTGGAGGACGCCTTGAAAAACCTTCCGGCTCTTTTAAAACCCCCAACTGGCCAGATCGAGATTACCCTGTAGGAGTTACTTGTGTGTGGCACATCGTAGCCCCGAAGAACCAGGTGAGGCTCCAGAAAATGTGATGGAAGTGATTATGTGTGAATTAGCTACAGTGTGAACTTTGGGGTTTAAGAGTCAAAAGCAAAAGCAAGGAAAGCCCAGGTGCACACCAGTACTTATTCTTATGAAGACCCAGATTAAAGTTACCCTTGGCACTTTTTGACTTGCAAAGTCATGGATTTGATTTTCTCTTACGTGATTATAACTTTCAAAACAGTTTCGAAAATACAAATTATAAGCAAATTCCATGTAGGACTCTGTAGGCCTGGGGCAGATGTAAAGAGCATAAGGCTGCAGGCATCAACATCTAGCAGTGTGGGGATGAAGGTCCTAAGAAACATGCACATATCAGCATCTCCTTTGCTCACTTTGGCCCCACCTCACCCAGGCCAGCAAGGCCAGCAGGACCAGCAGCTACAGCAGCTACAGAGCCTTCAAGGAACTCTTGTCTCTGGTGATGAAGGGTCAGCTTTTGAGTATTAGAGTTGTTTGAAACAAAATGTGTGCAAATTCCTTATCTGCTTCTCTAGATCAGTGGTCCTCAACCTTTCTGAGGCCCTGGCACCTTAACACAGTTCCTCACCCCCGACCAACTATAAAATTATTTCATTGCTACTTTATACCTGTAATTTTGCTACTGTTAAAAAACGTAATGTAGATATCTGATATGTGATCCCCAAAAGGGCTGAGACCCACAGTTGAGAACACTAATCTAAAATAATCAGCTGAAATCTAGTTTTCCAGAATTTATTAATATGTGATTATTTAATTTTTTGCCATTTTTAAGGAACCACCACATATCAATTGTAAGACAGAATTTGATGCAAGAATAGATGAGTCTTTCTTAAAAAGTGTGAAGTTTAAAAAAAACCCGAATTTGTAAAATTATTCTTGTTTCAAACACTACTGACTTTAGTCTAAACACTCTCTGATGAACATCACAATACTGCTTTTTAAATTATTTTATTATTGATCTTTTATTTCCTGTATGTATTTTGTCTGCATGTATGTCTGTACACCATGTATATGCTTGGTATCGATGGAAGCCAGAAGAGGGAATCTGATTCCCTGGAACTGGAGTTACAGATGAATGGCCATGTGGGTGCTGGGAACTGAACCCTGGTCCTCTGGAAAAGCAGTCAGTGCTCTTACCCACTGAACCATCTCTACAGCCCCACAATACTTGCCACTTATTTGTTTTTAACAATTATGACCCAGGCAAATACACCAGGAAAGACTCTGAGGTAAATACACATACACATACAAATACAAACATCCACACTGTGGCCATATCTCAAAATTCAGTCTTCATTTCGAGACTAGAAATATAACCATTTATAAATGAAAGACTGAATGTCTGTTAGAGGGATTATAGTTTATCGTAATATTTAAAAGTATATTTTTAAATACTTAAAGCCATTATGTAACTCTTGAAATTGTGTTGATCATTTGTTTGTCTATGACACTGTTAATATAGCTGACCAAATAAGGTCAATATTATTAGTTCTAAATTACAGTTCTGCGTTTTCTCTCATGATTCTTCTGCCATTACTGGGAGTTTTGGGTTTGTTTCACTCAGTTGAATTTTTCACCAGCATTGGGGTGTTTGGAACTTATGGGCAGTTCTGCCCAAAGAGGAAAACAGCAGGGCAATTAAATCCTGAAGAATTTCTGTGCAAGTCTCTGGAATGTTCTCAAAAGCACTGTCTCTGGATTCTGCCGCAGCTTTCCCCTTCACCCTCTTAGCACTTTTTATCTCTTCCAAAAGCTTTTTAATTTTAGGGCAAGAAAGTTCAGCCAATTTTTAAATGGAAAGTATTTTATTAGATGCTGGTGAAAAGTTAGTGGCTCTCCAAAGGAGATTTTTAAACATAGTTGAAAGAAATTTTTAGCATGAGTAAGACATTACTCCCATCACATTACTCTCTGGCTTTTTAAAGGTAGGTAAATATCTACATGTCAGGCACTTATAATCCAATCAAAATTGACCTGTATGTCCGACTGTAATATAACTGTAATTCTTTTGCTCAGATTAATGTGCAAGTGTCTTCATGAGCTGGGAATGAATGCCCTTCATCTAGTGGGAATTTTCCTTAATCCTCCCTGAATTAGCAGACAGGGTCCCTGGCAACCTGTTGCCCAGAAGCTAAGGGCCATGGTGTTAATGACCCAGGGAGATATTTTTAGATTTACATACTGAAAATGTTCCTAACAACACTGCTTGCAAGGAGGACAATTGTTGGCTTATGAAATTAAGATGTGCTGTTCACATGAGTGATTTAAGATACTGTTCTTAGTACTAGAACAACAAAAACCTTCTTGAGAGGTCACTAGAATTGAGAATCATTAGAATTTAAGGGCCAGTCCCCTAGCGGATTATAAAGATGGTACAGCACTGTGAAGTAGACAGACTGTCTCCCCTTTAACCTCACACTTTGTATATCAGTGCTTCTATGTAACCTTTTCAAAAATCAGCTGCACTCCACATGACTGTGCTTGGAGTGTGTACACAGTGCATGTGCATCACTCTTTAGCAACTCCAGTTAGTTCCCACATCCCTGAACCCCTCATCCCAAACTGACTCCTTTTCATGTGATTAGAATGTGTCCCCTCAGCAGGAGAAATCTACACAGGTTATTATTATACACATCATGCCCCAGGTGCAATGCAATATGAGGTACATCTTAGATAATGCTTTTTGATTTTTGTTAATTTTTCAGAGAAGAATAGATTTGGTTTACAGGTCCCTTTATTAACACACACCCAGTTATCCAGATAGAACGCCCTCCTTTTTAACTCTCTAGCTTTATTGAGGTATAGTTAGCAAATAAGAACGGTATATATCTACAGTACATAGAGTGATGCTTTGATGATGCACATACTGTGAAATAGTACAGTAAACTAATTAGCATATTCTTCACTTAGCATAGTTACACTGTGGTTGTACACATTGGCAACATGTAAAATCTATGTTCTTTGTAATTTTCAAACTCACGCCATTATTATTTATAGTTGCCATAATAGATCTCCAGTACCAACCACAAAGGGATTTCCATCAAGGTTATTCAGGTTATTAACGTTTCCATGCTGTGCTTTCCCTGAAGCTTATAGAGTTAAAGTTTGAGAAGTTTGATGTTGAGCGTGACAACTACTGCCGATATGACTACGTGGCTGTGTTTAACGGTGGGGAAGTGAACGACGCTAAAAGAATTGGAAAGTACTGTGGGGACAGTCCACCTGTGTAAGTTGTGCCTATTTGCATCCCTAATATTTTAATGACTCTAAGCCTACATCCTACTAAAGTCCCTAATTATCTTCATTTTCTGGAATATGTTATGCTGTCTGTTGGCAAGGCTTAGGGTCCTGTAACAGTGCACGGCGACAAAGACCAGGCAGACACAGAGTCCAGCAAACACATGGACAAACAGAGGCTGTGTTGGTAGTGCCCACAGGCAGATGCTCCACCTATGCCACAGATCTGATAAAGGAGCTCAAATCTGGAGAAGAATAGGAACGTCTGAGAAAAAAAGAAAAGTCAGGGGCTTATTTCCCCTAGGAGGATCGACCTTGAAACACCTGTTCCACAGGTGTTTGTCGGAACTCTGGAGAAAAACCATATTGACTTGTGTTAAGGGTTAACTGACTGAATAGGCAACTCCGTTAGCCAAGATGAGAGTATGTAGGCATTTTGCCCCTCACCTAGTCATGCCAAGCAAGGCCAGCTACAGACTGGGGTAAAGGTCTGGCCGGTACTAGTAACCTGGGAACTTGGCATGCCCCATCCCCACTGCTCTGCTGTATGTATGTGGTTAGATGTTCCAGACACGGGAATGTGAAAGACTCTGTTTGCTGCCCCAGAGCACCCGTCACTAAAGCGGAACTTGAGCTATTCTGAGTTCCGTGTAATTCTGCCATCTGAGGCTTATGCCCTTTTCTCTGCTTCCCCATTTGAGGGGTATATAAGGAACTGCGATCCTAATAAAGTCACTGGCTTGGGTCATCAGCCCCTGCAGCCCTCCTGGCCGCAGCTTTTAACTCTTTCCTTTTGTTATCACTTCATCCCTTTTATCCCCAGGCCTCCCCTCCCCACCAAGACTGCTCAGAACCCCACTAGAGCTGATCTAGGTCAGACTTCTTTCCTACCTCAAAGGAAAAACAAGTCTACTGCTTAGACATCTTACATGATTTCTATGGCTTTCTCTTCTGCATCCATTTTGGATGAAAAGAATATGTTTCCTCTATTTGCTGGACACAGTGTCTCTGTCGCTAGCCCAACCATGCTAACTTGGTAGCAATGGGAGAAGCTGGACCTCAGACAGATCTCCATCAGATAAAACATCTGGATTTATCATAAGCTTTTGGTTTCTCTGCCCATGTCTGGGTGAGGTCTCATCTTTCTTCCTAGTTACTCATAACATCAACTTGTAGATACAGCGCTTGATCCTCAGTGTGCTGAGGTCCTGTTATATTTCCACAAAGGGCCACAACAAAAGTCTACTTTTGTTACTAAGATACTCTCCCTTGAAAAGAAAATTAGTTTGTGATACAATGTCTCCCAGATAGTTCAAAGAAAAGCCAGAGCCGGGTCACCAGAATGCCTGTGTAGAAGGCCAGCCTGACCAAATGTCCATTGTTTCCTATAGGGAGTGTTCTTGCAATTTATAGTTTCAACAAGATTATCCTGTTTTGTTTGTAATTGTAGATGAGAGTCAAGTGCAGAGAAGTTTTAAATTTTTATTTCATGTTTTTCCCTCTTTGCTCTCAGTATTTGTATATTTGTTTGTTTTTTGAGACGGGGTTTCTCTATGTAGCCCTAGTTATCCTGGAACTCACTTTGTAGACTAGGCTGGCCTCGAACTCATAGAGATCCACCTGCCTCTGCTGCCTGAGTGCTGGCATTAAAGGTGTGCATCATCACCACCTGGCTTATTTCATGTTTTTCATAAGTAAGTTAAAATATTTCTGTTAAAAGCTTGAATCTCCGAAGCATTATCTAAAGGTCCTAGCTGCTTTGAAGATGGGAAATACAGATGAACGTCATGACTCTCTCCTTCTGTTGACCCCACACCCACTGGAGACAGAGCCAGGCCACAGTTTTTCCAACTGGTCTGTTCCAGTATGGATCTGCCTGCTCACAGTAGATGCTGTGAAATAAGCTGCTCATTATGGACTGCTGAGATCCAAATGCTCTGACTAGAGGGATGCCCCAGAAAAGGACCGTCACCAAATCACTGACTGATTCAATCAAATAACTTGTTTAATCTTTTTCTACTTGTAAATTAGTTTTTAAATAAAATTAGTCAAACAGCATCGTCATCATTGTTTAGGAAATAATAGGAACTTAAGTGAAACTGACCTCTCATACAATTATCCCCTGATATTCAGAGGCCTTTAAGACTTAGTGTCATTTCTAACCCTGTAGTTCCCAAATCAACACGTTCCTAATGCTGGAGCATTTTATGGCTTCCAGTCAGTAGTCAGGTGCTCTCTTTCTGTATCAGCATTTTCCTAGCAGGGATTATAAATAGAATGCTGCCATTACAGGCAGGCATTGGCCCTCCCTGACCAATAAACTGTGGTCTCTTGGACCCCACCCTGCCCTCAGCTCTGCCCCTCAGATTCTCCTTCACTAGCATCTGGGTTGAGTCACAGACTTAGTTCAAACTCACAAGTCACGCAAAGCCTTGGAGCTTGTGAGAAATGGCCATTACAGCAGTGTTAAGGCTCACGCTGGTCCCAATGTCTGCTGCTGTTTCTAGAGTCACTGGGCCCTAGGTTCAAATCCTGGTTTCTACTGCTGACCGCAGGGTCTAGGAGATCACTAAAGTCTAGGTTCAGTTGCCCATTCTACAAAAAGAGTGTGATAATAGAGACCTTGTGGAGGTGGGGGGTGTTAGAACTTTCATTTTCCTATCAAGTGTTTTGTATTTAGGTTTATAGCAGAGTTGCTAATCTATTGTCAAAAACAAATAGAAAGCTAGAAGTTTAGCTAGGCATGGTGGTGCATACCTTTAGTCCCAGCATTTGGGAGGCAGAGGCAGGAAGGACTCTGAGTCCAAGGCCAGCCTGGTCTACAAAGCAGGTTCCAGGATAGGTAGGACTACACAGAGAAACCTGTCTCAAAAAATCAAAACGTGAGTAAAGAAAGCTACAAGATATGACATTTTTTAAGAGAAGTATCATGCAAACTGGAAATGTGTTTCTCTCCTAGGCCAATTGTGTCTGAGAGAAATGAACTTCTCATTCAGTTTTTATCAGACTTAAGTTTAACGGCGGATGGATTTATTGGTCACTACAAATTCAGGCCAAAAAAACTTCCCACGACTACAGCCATGCCTGTTACCACCACGATACCTGTAACCACAGGTAAGTTTGCTGTTTGCAAGTTGTCATAAATACTTGAGAATTCTAAAGAGAATTCTTTTGAAGTAGAAATTCTTCTTGTTATAAGGCAAAAGAAGAAGATACTGAAAACGGAAATAACTAGATGAAAACTTGTGTGAGATGATAATGAGATTTCATGAGTGAAGAAAAGCCAGGAACAATGCTTCCCAGCTCATGGTTTGATTAGCTGGGTGTGTGTGTGTGTAGGGGGAGAAACAATGGCCACCTAAGAATAACATACAAGGAAGCTGATTATAATGTAAGCAGTATCTTACACAGCAGCATTCTGCCCTTCCTTGCACATAAGAATGTTAGTAAGAATGCTAATTGGCAGATATTTGCAGTAGTATAGTGTTTGATCCAGGCACACAGTGTACAGTGATCAAGCCAGAGTGATTAGTATTTCTGTCTACTTAAATATTTGACATTTCAAATTTGAGCTCTTCTGTCCTAGTTCTTAGAGTATTTAATGCAGGCCTGGGAGATCCAGTAGGAAAAGGTGCTGTGCAGACGTGGTACCCTGAGTTTGCTCCCGGGACCCACAAAAAGGTAGAAAAAGGGAAGAGATTTCACAGAGTTGCCCTCTGACCTTTGCATACACACCTCCCTATAAGAAATAAAAACATTTGAAACTTATTCTTTTAAGTGTATATAATGCAGTGAGTTACATAGTCATGCTACAGTGCTGTTGGATTCTAGAATATTCCTCCTGTTTGACTCTAATTTGACGACTGTAGTCCTGGGTCACCTTTTCTTCCTTCTCTCTTTATCTTTTTATAGTCATTTTAATATATAAAATATGTTCTAGGGCCTTGATACCTGCCAATTTTTTAAAAATTTGGTTTTAAGATTTTGTTTTGTTTTCACATCTTAGAATATACATATGTGTGTATATATATAATATATATAATGTCAAGTGGAATAAATCAAGCAAAAATGTTCACTAATTACAGAAGCTGCAGAGGGTCTCGGGTCATGATCTAAGAATCGGTAAAGACAGAGGGGCTGGTATCTAGTCTCTATGGTTTACCTGCTCCACCCTGTGGGAAATCAGGAACTCAGATTGGAAACCTCAAACTGGAGTGAGGATTAAAGCAGCAGATAACAGTTTAGGGTTTTGGCCTCCTCCATAGGGCTGCCCAGGACACAGGCACGCCCTGCAGGCTAAAGAGACCTTGTTAGTAAATAAATAATTTTCAAGTTAATAGTTTATGTGAGGTTAGGATTTTACAGCTCTATTCTTGTTAAATTTGAGTTTTAAAAACTTGAGTGGAAGATTTAATTGAAGCTCCTTTAGCATCAAAATAAACCACAAACGCAGTAAACGTTGCCATTATAGAATATTACAGTTTTTTGTATGACTTAATTTATCTGAATAGTTAAAGCTAACAAAATGAGCAAAGATAAAGAATCTAGATAAGTATTACTTTCTCTGAGCACTCCACAAATCGGCCACCTTGTGGCCAGGCTGTGCTCTGCCTCATGTAGTGAACTATCATAACAGACCCATGGTGGCTCTCTGGCTTTTAGATCCAATTTGAACTTTCTCTAGAACTGCAAATGTGGAATGCAATGAACTCCCAGACATTTCATGACACTTACTTGAAAATTAATGAGTGTTAATAACACTCGGCTTATTTGATCACACCCTCTGCTTGAAGCTCATTTTCTGCTTCTTTGCCCAAGCACACAGCATTGATAACCATTCTCGTAGTGGCCTTCCTTTATCTTACCTCTGCACTCGAATCTCCCAACCCAGCAGTGGCCACATCATTCTTCCTTTAAATTCGTCGTCTGCATGTGTGATCCAATATGGTGAGCACTGGTGAGCACTTGAAATATAGCTAATGATATAAGAACTAATGTGGCTGGTGATCACCATACCCGAAAGCTGAGATGTCCAACCCACTTCACATAATACATGAAGCCTCCAACTGCTCATTTCTTCAGCCTTTATCAAGCCAACTTCAAGCTTTACCCCCCCATGTGCTCTGGGTGCTTTGAGGTTTTTTTTTTTTAATATTTTCTTATATTTTATTTGTTGAAGGATACCATCATTAAAAATTCACATAAATACAAAAACACATATATACATTCAGTTACAGGACCTCATATGAGCTGCAATGAAGTCTTTGCTAGGGTTTGGGTTGCTGTGATAAAATGCCTTGACCAAAAACTACTGAGAGAAAAGAATTCATATAGCTTGTAGTTTACCATCCAGGAAAGTCATGGCAGGAACTGGTGCAGAGGCCATGGAGGAGTGTTCCTTACTGGCTTGCTCCAAAATTTGTTCAGCCTGCAGTCCAGGGGTGGCACCACCCACAGTGTGTGATCTTTAATTGAGAAAATGCCCTACAGACTTGTCTACATGCCAGTCTTATGGAGGTGTTTTCTCAGTTAAGATTGGAATTTTCCAGATATGTCTCAGTTTGTGTCTGGTTGACAAACAACAATCAACACAGATGCCCAGTGTGAGCTGTGAATTAGATGCCATTGCTGCCTCCCTAGTTAGGGCAAATGATTCCTATGACCATCATATGTTACCCACAGAACAAAGTTATCACCAACTGAAAGCTGTGATTTCGTCTCATTTTAATTTTATCTTGTGACTCTTGAGGAATGGAACTAATAACTGTGTCACGTCTCAGTCCTTGAGATCCTTCTAGCCATACTGGGTTCAAAATAAATACTCAGTGACTCCTGCCACCAAACCCAAGACTTTACATGTGAGTAGCATTCCTAAATTCCTGAACCAATGACACCTAGATAGCTGCATATTTTAATCAAGAACCATTACATATTTACACCAACAAAGAGCCTCTCAGTCTCACGAAAACATCATAGAATTTCTCTCGGGAAGAATTAACCTATGCTTTGTCAGTCCAGAAGCCTGCCACTTTCTTCGTTTGTCTTTGTTTGCTTTCCCTAAGCCGGACACACAGGTCAATTCTGTTACAGTGTGTGGGGAGGGAGTCATATAAAGCATTGGTTCTCAAACTGTGGGTCACGACCCTTTTGGCAAACCTCTATCTCCCCCCAAACATTTACAGTATGATGAATAACAATAGCAAAATTACAGTTTATGCAGTTTATGGAGTGGAAGCAAAATAATTTTATGGCTAGGGGTCACCACAACATGAAGAACTGTGTTAAAGGGTCAGCTTTAAACTGTATTAAAGCGTTAGGACGGTTGATATAAAGGCAGAAGAGAACAAAGCTAAATTTGCATTATCTTTGATCTCGGGTTTAAAATTCAGCAGCGAGTATTGAGTTCCTATGATAAAGAACAGTAGTTGGTAGCATGAGGAATTCCTCTTGCATGGTTCGTAATTACTTCATTGCCATGGTGCATTGGTGGGTCAGGGAAAGAAATAGTAATTTCAATTGACTAGTTGATTCTGATATAAACACCAATTATACTTGAATTATTTTTCTGCATCTCCTGACTCTGTTCTTTGAATTTCTTCTTTGCATTAGGTTTAAAACCTACGGTGGCTCTGTGTCAGCAAAAGTGTAGACGGATGGGGACTCTGGAGAGCAATTATTGTTCAAGCAACTTCGGTAAGAAACAGAAACCAGCCTTTGCTCTCTAATGAGAAACTTGAGACTGTGTGCTTAATCTCAAAGGCACTCAGCAACACCAGTCATTTACCCGTGGAACCATTGTCCTGTCCACCAGCATGTTTCCACCTGTGCTCTTTGAACTATTTGGCTTCACAGTGAATGAGCTTTAGAAACAGCGTCCCTGCCCCACACACCAGTTTAATAAGTCGACTCTTGGTACACGACACTGCTACTCTATGTATTCTGGCAGACTGCATATAGTTTTTTCATCATATGTTTCTTTTTCATACACCAGAGAATGACTTTCTCTATCTGGGATTCAGCTTAAATACATTTAAATAGTTAAGATCACCTTCAAAAAAAAAATGCAAGAATCTTCTCAGCTGTGTATTTTCAAAGTGCTAAGGTAAACTGAGAAAACCTGCCGTCCCTTAGAAGCTCTTGTAAACTGGACCCCGAGGGGGGTACTCAGGTGCTTGGGGTTTCTAAGGACTTTTTCAACCAGAAACTTGCATCACTGTGAAAAGCACTTGAGAACAAAAAAATGCCAAATAATCTTATCAGGAAAAGTAGTCGCCGAAGCCAAACAGGTCATCAGAAACAAGCGTTCGGGCTCATTTTCAGGATCCTTAAGTGGTTTCTCTGCAGCCCAGGGACTGTCTTGTAGGGAGGGGATGGATCTCATTGCAGTTTTTATTCTGAGTTCAAATGACTGCATAGAAATATAAGCAAATATTGTTAGGTGTGTCTGCAATCACAGCAGGGTTCTTCTGTGGGAGATGGGTGAAGAATTGCGTTTCTGTGCTTTGGGAGCCCTCTGATCTCCATAGGCTACAGACATTTGCAGTGGACCCGCATCACCAGGGATCCAAGGAGGGTGTGTTAGGAATTGTGATTTTAGGAGTCTGGTGTTTAACATAGCACCAAGGCTCAAACTGCCCTGAGGCATTGTTACTACGTCTAAAACCAAATTTAGCCTATTGTCTATGACTCACTTAGATGACGCAGAGGCCAAACATTATCACCGAGGGACATGGAAAGAAACACTCCCTGGGGGCAGCTTTTGCTTATGTTAGGGTGTACTAGTACAAGCACACAGCTCACTCTTTGTTTTAAGTTATAGCTCAGTTCTCAACTTTGATTTTCCAAATGAGATAAACAGGCTTGCTAAGTACTCATAAGTGAGGCTCATAGCTCTATCCTTTGAGTGGCATGTCTATCCACATGGTAGAGAGAACATTTAACAGGGTCTTGATCTCAGCCACAGATTGCATTTGGGCAAGCAGCTAGATTTCTCTCCTAGGAACCAACACCCAAACATGGCATTGTAACACAATTTTTTTTTCCTAACCTGCATTTTAGCGACCAATTTTGAAAACTTTTTAACACTAATTTTGTATTTCTGAAACATAAAAGAATGATCATTTTCTGCTCTGTTTGGATTTTTTTTTCATCATCAATTTTCCCCTACAGTGTTAGCGGGCACAGTCATCACAACTGTCACCCGAGGTGGGAGTTTGCACGCCACAGTCTCAATCATCAGCATCTATAGAGAGGGCAGCCTGGCCATTCAGCAGGCTGGCAAGAACATGAGCGTCAAGCTCACTGTGGTCTGCAAGCAATGCCCGCTTCTCAGAAGAGGTAAGGACGGAGCTGTTGTCTCTTCCATGCTCAAAAAGCAGAGAGGGCAAGCGGACAGTCTCTCTGAGCAAGTTATGCACCTTTCCAGGCAGGGGCTGGTAAAGGGAAGCGGAATCACATTGTCCATTTCTAATGGGAAAGGGAACCTTTAGTCATGAACATGAAGATTAAAAAAAATTATTTTTATATATTTTTTTAGGTCTAAATTACATTATCATGGGACAGGTAGGTGAAGATGGACGTGGCAAAATCATGCCAAACAGCTTTGTCAGGATGTTCAAGAACAAGAATCAGAAGCCCATGAATGCCCTGAAGAACAAGCAGTGTTAGCCTGAGCTCCGGCACTTCAGCTGTACTTGTTCTTCATCTCTGAAAGATCTGTTCTCCCCACGGAGAAAATGCCCATCCACTTTAATACTGAGCATTCCGAGAGATGCGGCCACGAGGAGCAGATATCTGAGAAGCCCTCCACCCACTGCCTGATGGGGGACAGCCGCAAGCATTGGCAGCTGGAAGCTTGTGATATACATCTCTGTGTAAAAGATATTCTAGAATTGACTTGTATGAAGAGATAAAAGGGATTTTATAAAGTGCAATATTTATAATGATATTTGGTTACCTTCAAGCATTTGCTCTGAGGTGTCACATTTTTCTCTTGCATTTTTTTTTAAATCAATGCTTAATAAAAGTATTTTAAGTGACTACAAAGCAGCCAGTTAACTTGTCACAGAAGGTACAGCTGTGGAGCCATTCCTATTTAAGTGTACAAGATGCTGTTTACAGAGAAGGTTCTCACTCTAAGAATTCCAGGGATGAGAGAGACTATGCAATAATGTCAGTGGACTATAATCTCTGTCTGCAAAACCAGAATGGAGTCCCTTTGGCATCCAGTCCAAATTCCTTGTCTCTGAAATGGAAGGTATATATAGGGACTTCCCCAGAGTACGCTTCTCATCAAAGACAGTACAACCATCTAAGAATCCTCATTCTAAATCCAATGTTTACTAGAAGAGGCCCCCCAACCCCAGGAGGAGGTTCCCAACCCCAAGAGGAGGCTCCCAACCCCAGGAGGAGGCCACCCTCCCACTTGAAGCGTTTAGTACCAAGGGCTAATATTTAGGCTTGCATTTGCTAGACCTAGCAATAAGGAACCTGATGGTTTGGCTGTGAGCTCCAGAGTTCTTTCCCTGCCCGTGCCCATTTTACTGAATCAGACTGTAGCAGCTGAGATGGACTGTGTAAGGGGCAGTTCTGCCTACAATGAGTATGACAGTCTGCCTTCTAAGAAGTTGCTGGGTAGCAGCTGTGAAAGAAGACCGACCCACTGTCTCCATCTAAAGATGGTAAAGAAACACTGAATGAATAAAGGCACAGGTCACAATGTCTCCTACGATAGGAATAAAATTTTAGAAATAAAGAAACCCCTTATTTTGGATGAAAATGGTAATTCCCAGTTCTTGACCTGACAAACAGTTATGTGGTCAAAAAATATTAAGATAAATTGAAAAGCTTTTTTGGCAACTGACCAGGTCTGAAAGTAACTAGTAGGAGTCGGTTAGAAGGGTCAGAGATTGTTCTAAATGCTCTTGCTGAGATGTCCATTAGTACCAGGACCTCACTAGCTGAAAAGAGAATGAGCCAAGGAATCCTATAACAGCTCAGTGGTGGCTTCTCTGGACAGTGCCACCTGGTAGACAGGCCTGCTAGCTGAGTTCTGTCAGGAATGATCCACTGACCCATCTCACCAGCCTAGATATAGAATAATTTTTAAGTTTTCCCACTTACTGTACTATGATACAAATTTTAAAGAACTATGTCATATGGATACCTTTCCACAGCAACAGTAAATAATGAGAGATCAGTGCCAAGAAACTAAACAAAAATAATAGTAAAATTCTTTTATTGAAAATTAAGAAATATGCTGTTAAACAATTAACTTTAAAAATCATAACATAAAATAAAAATACTAAAAACAACTAAACACTTTAAAGTTTATAATTTTGGAGACTGGAGAAATGACTCAGTGGTTAAGAGCACTGGTTGCTCTTCCAGAAAGTCCTGAGTTCAATTCCCCGCAACCACATGGTGGCTCATAACCATCTACAATGGGATCTGATGCCCTCTTCTGGCACACAGGTGTACATTCAGATAGAGCACCACACATATATAAGATAAATAAATCTTTTTTAAAAAGTATTTTAAATTTTATAAATGGCACAAACTAAAAAGTTAGTAAAAGAAAAATCATTAACTTTTTTCTTTTTTAAGAGAGAGAGCCAGGCATGAAGGTGCTTGCTTTTGATCCCAGCATGAAGAAGGCAGAGGTAGGCAGATCTCGATGAGTTTCAGGCAAGCTAGAATCTCATAGTGAGACTCTTCTTCAAAACTGAAACAAGCAAAATCAAAAGTCTAAAAAGGTAAGAGAATGATGCTGGGCAGGGGTGTTAGTGGGGAGCCATTAAGGCAGCCGCCAGGACTTTAAACCGTACCACCCACAGGAAAGCCATGTGCCACAGCACTGTAAGCCTAGCACGGGAAAGGCAATACTCCTAAACACAAAGACTGGGGAAACCGAGTCAGGCAGTATAGAGCTTGCTGGAAATCAGCTGAATCAGGGAGCTAGGAGATTATTTAAAGACTCTCAAAGAAATAAGGTGGAGAGTAAATGAGGAAGACCCTTATCACAGGTCTCTGGCCTCTACACATACATGCACATGTGTGCACACAAGCAAACACACGCCCAACACACACACACAGCAAGGGGAGAAATACACTTAGAATAGAAATGGAGTCAAAAGTAGTTATAAATAACAGATGAAATGTTTCTTTAAGATGACTAACATGCCCAGAAAACTCTGCCAAGATTAAGCATGAAAAGTAGAAAAGAATGGGGGCTGGAGAGATGGCCCAGTGGCTAAAAGTACTGACTGCTTCTCCCGAGAATCCAGGTTCAATCTCCAGGCACGGTGATTCACAATCATCCTTAACTCCAGTTCCAAGGAATCTGACACCCCCTTCTGGTCTTTTTGGAAACTGCATGCATATAATATATAGATGTGCATGCAGTACATTACCCATACGTGTAAAATAAGATACAGGTAACGTTTAAAAAAAAGAGAGAACCAAGTATAACTAATTTTATGAATAAAATACGACATTTTCTCAAGTATTAGATGATTTAGTAGTAATAAGTGTTTCAAGGCACAATGGTGCTCACCTGTAATGTCAGCAGCAAGGGAACATCACTTCAGCCAAGAAATAGAGGCCACATAGTAAAACTGGCACAGTCATTTCCTCTATACTCCTCCCTCCCTCCCTCCCTCCCTCCCTCCCTCCCTCCCTCCCTCTCCCCTTCTCTCTCCAAAACAAAGTGGTAATAATATGATAGCATTATGAACTCTTTATACCTACATGTTAGAAAACTTGTATGAAGTGAGGCCGGGGAAATGCAATTCCTGTAAGGAGGGCAGGGGTTCCTAGGGACACAGAAAAAACCTTACACAACCACAACCACTGAAGACATCCAGGAAGTATTGTAAAATCTTCCTTCAAAGAAACTCCAGACTCAATTAGTTTTATTTGGAGAATTTATCAGACATCTAAGGAGCAAGAACTGTCCACCTAACACAAACTATCTTAGAGTATATATATATAAGGAAAGGACACGGGGCACTTTCTGTGAGATATAACCTTAATTCTAAAAGTTCAGTAGATAGTAGGCACCAGGAAAATATCCAATCTGATTTCATTTAGGAACATAGGTACAAAAGCTCTAAAGAAAACATTACTAAACACAACCCATTAAAAAAATAAAAGGTGATCAAGTGGGGCTTAGTCCAGGAATGCATTCAACATGGGAAAGGTCAGTGGATACGCTTCATGGCACTACAAGTGTTGGTGCAAATGGACACTCAGACTCCTAAGAATTTTACAGGTCTTTTTGGTATCATTCTTCTCAGATGAGAACTATACATCAATATTCTGTGTGTGTGTGTGTGTGTGTGTGTGTGTGTGTGTGTTCCACAAGTTTCTTTGGTTTTCCTAGATGATATCAGATGCAAGGAGACAACAGTAGACAGCTCAGCTGAAAGATTTATCTTCAGAAAAGCTCCATCCCACAGCGCAAGAGGCACAGCTCCCAGACACCTCACAGGTGCCGGGCCATTAGATGCTTGGGAAAGCCCAAAGTTCTGTTCCTCACTCTATATTTCCAGTTTGTTTATAGTTCCTCCTAATTCAGATGTAATTTGCCAATCAGAGCTTATGGTTTTAAGTCTGCCTAGCAACAGAGTTGACAAACCATATTATAAAATTGCTAGGTAACAAATTAGATAAAACTGGAGATGTAGTTCCGCTGGTCAAGAGGTTGCCTAGCACAAAGCCTTAGAGTTGATCCCCAGCATAAGCCAGGCATGGTGATGCACAGCTGCCATCCCAGCTCCTGTTCTTAATAATGCAGAATGTGATCAATCTGATACCATAATTTTTTCATATCCAAAATAAACCTCGAGTAACCTGTAAATAGAAGAAAATGGCATCCGTTTCACAGGGAACCTTTGGCAAGCCTCATAGTAAACTACTCAAAGAATTTAAGACTAATGATCAAATGGTTATTTTATAAATTTGTGGATAAAATTATATTTATATTTTTGTATAAAATAACCATTTCTATTAAAAATTGTACTGGCAGATCTAGGTAGAGTAGTGAGGGAATAAATGAAATGCATGATGCAAAAATTGAAAGGAAGAAATAATGTAAGTATTAACACAAAGATGATACGTTATCCAAATAAAAAGACTCAGTTGAAAAAACTTACAGGAAAATGAGAAGAGGCGAGCGGTCAAGAAGGCTCATCAGGATGAGCCATCACCAAATGAGCCACAAGCCTGATCTGTAAACCCACTTAGTGGAAAGAAAGAACTGACTCCTCAAATTTGGCCTCTGATCTCTGCTTGTACACTTTGGCATGTATGTTCATCATACAAAACATGCATGTGCACACATGTCTAAGCTAAGTAATAAATAAAATGTAATTAAAATTAAAGAGTTCACATGTTTGTCTTAGACATAAGAATAGGCTCTAACTTCAGGACAAAACGTTGACTATATTGTATTTTATCATCAGAGGTCTTGGATTAAGTGCCCATGCACACTTAAAGCCTCCTGCTTTGTTTTAACACAGGGTCTGTCTATGGAGCTCAGGCTGGCCTGCAACTTTCTAGGTAGCTTAGGTTGGACTTAAACTCCAGATTGTTTGCTTCAGCCCCTTGAATGCTGAGATTGCATGCACCTGTCTGTCACCGTGGCTGATGATGGAAAGTCCATCTCAAAAAAAAAAAAAAAAAAAAAAAAAAAGCCTTTCAGACTCAAGAAATTCCCTTGACTAGGAAGAAATACTATGTATCCATTAGAGATGGAGCTAAGACAAAAAAATTTTCCAGTTTTATCTTTATATCAAAGACTAACAATGGCTAGTAATTTATTATATGTGTCCCTCTACTGATCAATAATTTACAATGTCTATTTTTGGAAAACTAGTAATCTGAGGGAAATCTACACAAATAATTCTGATCAAGGTCCAGATCTTTATTGGAGCAGCACATTGTTGCACACACTAGTTTGTTGACTGTTGACATTCCTTCTTTGGAGGGACCGGTGAGGGTCACTGGAATCTCATCTGAGAATCCTAGTCAGTTTTATGCAATTCTGCCCTAATTGCACTTGGCCTTAGGGTCTCTGGGAAGGGCTTGAGACTATAGGCTGGGAAAGACCGGGGAAGTGGCTCCATCTATGAAACCAGAGAGGAAGTCATCATCCATACTGAGTACAGAATTTCCAGTTGTGATACTTTAAGGTCACCCATGTTCCTGCCTGTAACCCTCATCCACTGTTCTGTCGGTAAACCTAATATACTCACTGTTTCCCCAGGGTGCACATAAATGGAACCATAAAATCTTCATATTTTTAACTATTAAAATGCAATCCCACTGGATTCTAGTGCTAGAATTAGTTGCCGAATATTGCTAAGAAGACTTGAATACATAAATGCCCTATGTTGGTGGACTAAAAGATATTGCTAAAATGTAAATTCTTTTCAAGTTAGTGTCTAGATTTAATGTAATGCCAATCAAAATGTTAACTTAGTTTTTGTTTAGAAATTTATCATTCCAATTTGTATAACTAGTAAAATTCATTTTGAAAAGTACAATGCATGTGGCATTTGTTTGTGTGCTCTCCACCACCATGCTGCTGGGGGACCCAAATAGCAAGTCTTTCCTGCTACACAGAACAGATCAGTTCTTCTGCAGTAGCCAATTGTAATATGCCTGTTGTTTTCTAAACTCTTTTAATCAACTACAGCATTATTTATTTCTTATGGGGTTGACACAAACATAATCCTAACACATTAAAATTCACAGTTCTAAGCAGGATCACCATGCAGTTGTGGCTAGTCTGCAGGACACTGTTGTCAAGGCTAGTTTAGAACCCTAAAATCCTCCTGCCTCATCTGAACATTGGGATTACAGGTCTGCCACCAGGTCCAGCTTAAAAGTTAGCATTTTCAAATAAAAGGGTAGTTTTCTGAGCTGCACAGTCAATTTTTTTCCCAGATCCTGTTGACTTCAGTTTCTAACATTTTTATCTTGTATAATGCTATGTGGTGGAGTGTGTAGTCTACAGGCTTTGTGATTAGCTTTTTTCAGTTTTTAAGATTTGTCCATATTATTGCAAGTGTCCCCAGTCTATATTTATGGTTGGTGGCTTTATGTGTGCTGATTCATCTTGATAATGTGGGGCAGCAGGACCTTTCTTTGGTCCTTCTTCAGCCTCTATGATTCCTGAGCCAAAGGTGTGTTTATCAACACACTTCTAAAGGCACATGGCAAAAGGCAACAGTATTGCACAGGAAATGACAGCATAAGGGTAGAGGCACAAGAGGTATCCCTCATCCAAATCCATCTTCACAGGTTCAGGCTTGTCTTCGTTCTCTTCTCTGTATCTGTCCTTTCTTTTTTGTTGCTACCAAAACATTGGACACAAAGACACAGACCTGCCCAACAGTCAACAAGTGCAATGTCAGACCCTTACATACAAGTGTGTACACATGCATACACACTCCCATGCTTGTAACTATCCTAGCAGCTTTGGTTCTTTGCCTCAACTTGGACACAGCCTTTTTATTCTAGATTTATATTATGTAAATACACAATCTATCCATTCACTAGTTGTTTTCAGTTTGGGACAATGAATAAGGTTCTCTTGAATGCTCTCATACAGATCTTTGTGTGGATATATTAATTTAAAATATGCTATACTAGGGAAGAGCTAACAGTTAAGTATAATTGCTTCAGGAGTGGGAAATGTTGCTAAGAGTGTCTAATGTTGGCATTTTGCATTTTAGGCCTTTTGACCATAAGTTTAAAAAACAGTAAATTTTATAAATGCATATAAATTATATCTCAATTAAATAATTTTATTATGTGTGTTTGAGTATGGATGCTGTGTGACCCAGCATGCTTGTAAACGTCAGCAGCTTGTGGGAATTTCTCCCCTATGAAGGTGCCAGGGGTTGAACTCAGATCATCAGGCCCGGTGATGCCATTTTGCCATAGCTCAAACTTAAAAAGTAGATGAGAGGCTGGAGAGATGGCTCACTGGCTAAGAGCACTGGCTGCTCTTCCAAAGCACCCAGGTTCAATTCCTAGCAGCCACATGGTAGCTCAGAACTGTCTGTTACTGTAGTTCCAGGGGATCCAACACCTTCTTCTGACTTCTGTGAGCATCAAACACATGCACAGTAAACAAATATACACACAGGCAAAATATTCACATGTTAAGTAATTAAACAATAAAAAGCAAAATAGTAAGTAAAATGCTAAAGCTCTATCAATGTATAATTTAATGTCAAATTTTATTTACCTTTTTCTTACAATATGCTATCATTCAAAATATACCTCATCAGTAATTCATGCACACAATAGGCACTCTATAATTTTTTTTAATAATTAAGTTTTTTTAGAATGACTAAAAATCCTGATGTAAATAGGGAAGTGCATAATTCCATTGTAGACAAAATATATAACTTTACAATAAACATTTTTATAAGAATTTGCCCAAAAAGGGAACACCTAAACTTGAACATTAAAAACCAATGTAAGAAGCAAGATGAAAGCTAATACTCGATCACTCATATGCCCCTGGGTAGGTAGTGCTCACAGACCCAGGCTGCCTACACCTTGTGTGCCCGCAACATCAGCAGACATTCAGCTAGGAAAGAGAATATGTGCACTCCTCACTGAAGATGCTGCAGGAGTATCTGTACACTAGCTGGGGAAACCTTCAGCTACACCCGGACATTAACACTCAAGGGAGGTCAAATACACTTTTTATTTTCAAATTGAAAAATAAAATCAATGCTTTATATCTGAAGCAGCAAGCATGAAGTCACTTTTCTAGTAGCTATGTTAAACTCTGTGTGAGAGCTCAAGAACCTTCATTTGAACTTAAAGCAGTTTTTTTTCAAGGCCCCTGATACTCTCCACCCAAGCCCACTGTGACTACATGAAGACAAGCAGCTTATACTTTGTAACTTACTCAAATCTGAAAAATTAGAAGGAAAAGTTAAAACTAACCAAATGCCCAGAGAAGTAACTTTGCAAATGCATAAATATGAACAAATAATTCTATGGCTAAAAGATAGCCACTATTTTTCAAAAATCGCAGAATTCTATAAATATTTAATATATGAGCTACCTCAATACAGAGAACTATATATAAAATATTAAGTCAAAAAAACAAAATTAAAAATATAAATTATAACCATGTAAAAGTAAATAAAAAATACAACCAAACCAAGGTGAATTTAGATTGATAAAACTAAATAAATTGAATTTTTGTTTGCTTTTTGAGACAGGTTCCTGGCTGTTCTGGAACTCAGTCTGTAGACAAGACTGGCCTTGAACTCAGAGATCTGCCTGCCTCTGTCTCCTAAGTGCTGGGATTAAAGGTGTGCACCACCATACCGTCTTAAATTCAAATATTCATTAGAGACTTTTTTAGTTGCTTAAAACTATAACAAAAATGGGCTATTTTAGATAAAACTACACTCTTAAACAATAAATACCAAACTCTGTATGAACTCTTAAAACAAGAGATTTTAAACACCAAAATTTCTACATTTCAAGTGTCTCTTAAGGTAGCTGCTGATCTTCATTTTATAAAAAGGAGTGGACAATGTGTATACTAATAGCTGCCCCTCTTACACATTACAAATTTTAAGCATTGACGAGCTAAAAAAAATCAAATAGCATGCTAACAAAACTGTGTACTTACTCTGTTTTGCTTCTACAAAAAGCCACAGACAGGTTTTAAAAAACTAATCTATATACATATTTTACATGACATATATTATGCTATAAATATTTAAAGAATGGCTTTTGTGTAATTGTTTATGCTCATATATATCTTATTAGTTTAATTATAAGGTATGCAAATACAGTCTTTCAGATTTATTACGGAAAATTATTTCTATAAGAGTTAGAAAATTATTAATTTCTTGGATAAAACATAGCATATTTAGAAGTCCGAAAGCCAAGCAGATCTCTTATTTCATTTCGGAACTTTGACAGATCTTGGCGCAGTTCATTGAGATTCTCCACGGTGGCCTGGTCTGTACTCTGCATCTTCTGTCGCATGGATGTCAAGTAACGGTGCACCAGGCAGCACATCACTTTCTGGTAGTTCTCGTCTCTCTTTTGCTTTAAGTTTCTCCACTCCTTCAAAACAAGCAATCGCATGATGATGACAACACAGCAATGTATGTGCAAGTGTACTCATATATATGAGGAATGTATAACACGTATACACACTCATATATACATATGCATTTGCAGTACCAAGGAGTGAACTCAGGGTCACATGCATGCTAGGTAAATGTCTAAGTCATTCTCCAGCCCCAAAGACAATATTTAAATGAGGTAAAATTTAAATATATTCACAAATATATACACACTTTTAATACATTTAGAGGACAGTTTACTCAGGTAAAAATCATAGTCAATACATGTTTAAAACAACACAGCCTATGTATCCATTTCATTGACTCTCCTTTAGGCAAATTTCACTGAAAAAAAAATTTAGTCTTAGTAATGCTTAGTCTACAATAGAGATTCACAAACTACCCCTCAAGTCAATAGCCCATGTCTTGTCTTTCTTACCTTGTGAGCTAAGAATGATTTTACAGGTGAATATCTGTAATCAATTTTATAATGTACAACTTGATTTTTAATTCTAATTAAGCAAACTTTTAACCTTGCCACAGGGAATTATGTTTTCCCTAGTAACTTATTATAGTGACTGCTGCTTACTATTATATTTTTAATTTCATCTATAAGTTTTTGAAAAAATTTTCTCTTTTTAGGTGGTGTTTTTTGTTTTGTTTGGCTTGCGAAGTATAAAATATTCACTGTCTGATCTTTTAGGAAATTTACTAATCCTTGATTTACAAGCAGCATGCACTGGATAAGAAATACACTGAGTAACTTCCAAGACCTAGAAATGGTATGAAAGACTACTTGTTCTTTAAATCTATAGTGAAAGACTATGGGATGAGTTCATGTGTTAGGGAAATCGGAAAACTAAGGAAAGATCCAAAAGCAACTCCCAAATACTTAAGTTTTATTTCTTATTCTCAATAATTTTTGCATCTTTATATTAGATACTATAGCACGCAGTAGGGGTACAGTGGAAAACATGTCAGGATCTCCTTATCAAACTTTCATATTTGTGCTTTAAGAAACATCTGTTGTTTAACAAAATCTCAATCATTTGATTTTTACCAAAGAAGAATCAGGAGCCAAATACTGGGGTGAAAACCTGCTAGCTCAGAAAGGCAGAGAAAGCACCCAGATGATCTTCCTCCTCAGCTGACAGCCTAGAAGCCTTTCCACCTTCTTCTTCACTGTCTCAAACTGAATATCCCTCCCTTCTACTTCCTGTGCATCTCTATCCATCCTCCTGACTGTCTATTTCTCTCTATGGTTTTTCTTAATACTCCTAAATTCACTTCTTGTCAACTGGTTGCTTGCTCTGCTTCTTGACCTATGGCTAACTTTATTTAATCCTGTTACAATATGAAAGCAGAAAGCTCTTGGGTAAAAGCTACGTGCCAAGTTTGAGCACAACTAGAAACACCACAACTAGAAGCAGGGTTTTCCAGTAAATAATGCAATCTCTCAGGGTCACAATGGGCCAAGTATCCATCTGAGCTGGGCATGGTGGCACACAGCCATCATCCCAGCCCACGGTACAACAGAAGAAGATGGCTGCAAATCTGAAGCCAGCTTGGTCTACATAGCAAGTTCCATGACAGCCACAGCCACATAATCAGTAAGAGTCCATCTCAGAACAACAACAACAAAAGAACAAAAACAAACAAAAGAAAAAAATGAGGTAAAATTAGCAACTGTAAAACTGTGGTGCAATTCAAACCTGTAGTTTCTCACCTTTAAACTGTTTTGCCTTTTGACCTTGCCTTTCGATGTGTGAGAGCAAACCCACTTACTGAGGCTGCTGATCATATAGCAGATAGTCTTTGGTGAAGGGATGATGTTGAAAGGTGGGGGCAGTGTACATTTGTCATCAAAGTAGCTAAGCCACAGCTTTGCACGAGCAAACTTCCATTCTTTATCCTCGTGATTCTATGAGGCAGGGAAAAAGCAGTATAGAATAAGAACAAACATAAATGCATGTCAGCAGGTTGGGGGAGATTTTGATTAAAATTGTCTAACACCTTATAGATTTAAAAAAATGCTCAACACTTCCTAAATATAACACCAGTAGCACAGACACTAAGAACAACAATCAATAAGTGGGACCTCCTGAAACTGAGAAGCTTCTGTAAAGCCAAGGACACTGTCAATAAGACAAAATGACAGCCTACAGAATGGGAAAAGATTTTTACCCACCCTACAAGTGACAGAGGATTGATTTCTAAAATATACAGGAAACTAAAAAAACTAGAGCCCAAAACCCTTAAAAACCCAATTAAAAAATGGGGTTCAGAACTAAAAAGGGACTTCTCAGCAGAAGAATTACAAATGGCTGAAAGGCACATGAAAAAGTACTTAACTTCTTTAACCATCAGAGAAATGCAAATCAAAACAACTTTGAGATACCACCTGACACCTGTCAGAATGGCCAACATTAAAAACACAGATGACAGCCTATGCTGGAGAGGATGTGGAGTAAGGGGAACACTCCTCCATTGTTGGTGAGAGTGTAAACTTGTTCAACCATTTTGGAATGCAGTATGGCGATTTCTCAGAAAACTGGGAATCAATCTCCTCAAGGATCCAGCAATACCACTCTTAGGCATATACCCTAAAAACGCACATTCACACCCCAAAAGCATTAGCTCAACTATGTTCATCGCAACATTATTTGTAATAGCAAGAATCTGGAAACAACCTACATGACCCTCAGCTGAGGAATGGATTAACAAACTGTGGTACATCTACACAATGGAGTACTACTCAGTAGTAAGAAAAAATGATACTCTAAAATTTGCAGGCAAATGGATGAATATGGAGAATATCATCCTGAGCGAGGTATCACAATTCCAGGAAGATAAGCAGGAAATATACTCACTCATTAGTGGACTTTAAAAAAATATATAAAAAGAGAGAAAGATGTCATTGTACACAAGAACTCAAGATCAGAACACAGCTAAATGACATAATGCCTCACTTCTGCATTGATGGCTTCTGGCAGAGGGGTGGGTAAGGAAAGACTTGTTTTCTTTAAGGGTCTGGCCACAGGGAGTTTAATTATGCCCCAGTAAGCAAATGAGCAGCATGAATGGGTGGTTTTGTAAACAAGGAGATCATAAGAGTGGGCATGATACTGAGAGGTCTGATATCTCAGTTTGATGGGATACATGATATAAAAACACCAAATAATAAATATATATGAAAAAAATTTAAAAAAGATTGAGTGCCATGAACCCCCCAAATGTTTGTTTAATAAAAGACAAGAGGTTTTCTAAAAAAATGGCCAAAGATGTGTAATTATTAGAAATTCTATTTTAAATTCTATATTTAATTTAAAAATAGCATTTCTTAGTTTTGTAATCTTCAATTAATTAATTTCAAACATTTCATGAGATTTAGAAGGAATATAAGATTTTGAAAGAACACTTACTGCTATCAACTGAAAGCTTTTATGTAGCATGGCTACCAGCAGCTTGGTAAGCACAATCACAACCACGACATTGTAAGTTCCAACAATCACAGCTCCAACAAAGGACTGCAGTTCTTCACCATAGCTGAACCTCGTAACAAAAATGGCCACATGTGCTAAGGAGAAGATGTACCAGAACAAAGCAAAGCAGGTGCCAATGAACCTGTAGGGGCAAGTACATTCTTTTTAAAAAAGAAAATTAATGAGCAACAACAGATGCATTTATATCAAAATTATAGATATGAACCATTAATTCTTTCATAATATATTATAAAAATAATTTTGTTTTATTTTTATTTCCAGAGTACATATAGTCATATTTTAAATGTTATTTTTGTTTATGTGTGTGCACCTTAGTATATGTATGTACATCACATGCATGCAGGATACCACAGAGGTGAGGAAAGGGCACCAGATCCCCTGGAACTAGAGGTACAGTTATGAGCCATCACCAAACCCAGGTCTTCTGCAAGAACAGTAAGTTCTCTTAACCACTGAGTCATCTTTCCAGCCCTGAAAGTCTTATTTTAAATGTGGGAACACACTCAAAAACATTATTCCTATTTAATTTTTTGGAGAGGGGGGCTTCTAGTCTCAACATAGCACCAGTCCATAGCGTATCTAGTTAGATTCTGTCAGGCCTTAGCTTCAACATTCAGATGACTCTAAATCACAATAGCCCCAAATCAGACAGCAAAGGCCTACATGATCATCCCTATTATCCATTTATTCTTGCCAACCCAGAAATCTTATTCTTTAAATAAGAGGACAAAGTACCTAAAGAATTGTGGCACATAATAAGAACACAACAAATGTGCAGTACAACATACTCATCTATATTGTATTTAAGAACAAGGAGAGTAAGACTGGGATAGAGCTTTGGTCGTAGCACTCACTCAGCACACACACAAAGCCCTGGCTTGGATCCCCAGCACTGAAAAGGAACTCGAGGGGAGGTAGTCTATCTACTTTATAGTGCTGTACCATTCTTTATAATCCACGGGGGAACTGGCCCTTAAGTTCTGATTATTCTCAATTCTAGTGACCTCTCAAGAAGTATTAAAAACATGAATGCTCTGGGTTGTACCAGCAACCAGTAGTTGCTACAGATATTTAATAGTTTTGGGACAGAGATGTTGAATATTCTAATATATAGGATAAATAAAGGAAATTTCCCAAAGTGCTAAGAGTGTAAAATTGTCAGATAGATTTCAGCAGAGAAGATACATGTATTGACCCGGATCTACTACTGAAGAACCAACAGGTAAATATGAAAAATGAACATTTGTTAAAGCTTGTAGACATTTAAAAATGATTTTTAAAGAACAGTTTAAGTTCCATTCATTTAATGACTAACCCACACAGAAATGGGCAGCAGAAAGTCTGTCTGGTAAAAGCTGAAGACACTTACGAATGGAAGGTGTCATTGCTCTGCTGCTCACAGAAGATGCCCACACAGTCCTTCTGCTCTTTGGGCGTGTATCCCTTGTCATAGAGCTGCGTCAGCCCAATTGTGAAGGAGAACAGAACAAGAAGGAACATCCCCAGAAACTTCCCAAAATCTTGTAACATCTGTCCCATTGAAATCTGTGAACATATCACACAGTGTACATTAAAACTGTTGGAAAAACTATATATTAAAGATGAAATTACCCAGTAACATCATGTGAAGGCTAATACAGGATGCACAAATCATATCCATTATTTCACCTGGCTGAAATATTCCAGTATGTGAAGAACATCAACACTCCAGCTGTAGAAAAACAAAAACAAACCCAACACACCCACTATCTACCAAAAAGCCATTCCAACCAAACCAGCACTGTGATGTTAGATGCACAATCCTTGCCAGACAAGGTCTTCAAAGTTTATTATTGCTGTATAGAGAGAATACATACACAGAGATTTTCACCTACTTTTATTATTTATTATTATTATATTTTGTTGTTGCTGAGACACTGTCTACCTGATGATCATTCTTGCAATAGAACTAACAATCCTTCTGCCTTAGCTTCCCACATACGAGGATCATGAAAACATCACCATTGCTAACAATATAGAGATTGTTTAAAGGCCACCTGGCAGGGATAAAAGAAAGAACTCTCTGAAAAACCTAATGGAAAATAAATGCTTATTTTTAAGTGTCTTCTTAAAATTTATAAATATTAAATCATTTTTAAATAAAACATTTCATCTGATTTTATAACTAATTCAAAACCATCTCCTAAAAGACAGTATCACCATCTGGGACTGTCCCAACTTCTTGCCAAGAGTGAGCATCTTTCCCTCCCTTCCCTTTTGTAAGACAATGTTATGTGTGCATGCCACTGCATACCAAGAGTTTATAATGACTATCTTTTATACATTAGCATGAAGCAATGGGAGGCTTTATTCAAGCCTAGTTTTATTTTCTTTCATACTCCTCCAATGTCTGAAAATTAGATGGTTTTAATAAATTCTGATTTTTTAAAAATTGGAATACTCGTGGGATTTTTTCGTTTTTTTGTTCGTTTTTGTTTTTTGAGACAGAGTTTCTCTGGGTAGCCCCTGCTGTCCTGGAACTTGCTCTGTAGACCATACTGGTCTCAAAATAGGTGAGAAAGAGAAGAAATGTGTTTTCTTTCTTAATGTACTAGCAGTAATTTTAGTGGGTCACTTGGAAAAACAAAGCCATTCATTCAGACTGAATATTCAGAATATAATCATACCTAAGTCAGCAGGGGATGTGCTAAGGCAGTAATAAAGCAACTGCTTTTGATAACTTCAGGAAAAATGACCTTTTAAGAAAGTTCTGGCACTATTCATTTATCTATAAATAAACTTTTTTAAAGTAACTACTTATAGTGATATAATCTTAATTTTCAAAAAATATTTAAATTTAATATAACTAATTAAAAAATAAGTGTAACCAATTTAAATATCAAGGTGAGTTAATACAGAAGGAAAACACCAGAAACTGACATCAGCTCTTGCATAATGCAGAACTAAAAGCAGTATCATGACTATCACAGAAGTGGGCACTGGCTGGAATATTAAACATTCATGTGACAGATAAGCAGCAAAACAACACGCTTCTTGTGGGTGGGAAGATTATAAGCATAATGCATTTGTAAATATGATAATATCACATAAATGAAAGTGTAAAGAAATGAAAAAGAGCTAAACTATCAATACTGAAGTTTGCAAAGGAGTTAATACTAGTGTAGACTAAGGGAAAAACATTCTTGGCTGTCAGAACAATGGAAATAAACCTGGGTGTGGTACAGCACATCTGCTGTCCAGCACCAGGGGTTAAGGCGATAGGATCACAAAAGCCCAGGGACTCACAAGTCTGGGGAACAGCAAAAACCTCTAATAGAGAGAAAATGGGGCTGGGGACATGGGTCACCAGTAAACCACCTCCTACACAGGGATCTCCAGGACCATGTAAAAATGCCGGGTGTGGTAATTTGCAAGAAAGAAAGAGGAGATGAACAGGTCCTAGAGCTTACTGGTCATATAATACAAGAAATCAATGAGTGCCAATATCACTGAGAAACCCTGTTTTAAAAGATAAGGTGTGGGGCTGGAGAGATGGCTCAGCGGTTAAGAGCACCGTCTGCTCTTCCAGAGGACCCGGGTTTGATTCCCAGCACCCGCATGGCAGCTAACAACTGTCTGTAGTTCCAGTTCCAGGCAAACACCTAGGCAAATAAATAAATAAATAATAAATAAAGATTTTAAAAAAAAAAAAAGATAAGGTGTAGAGCAATCAAGGGAGATACCGGAAATCAACCTCGGCCTCCATACATATGTGCACAAACAAATGAACACACACACACACACACACACATACATACACACACAATTTTTAAGTGAAAAAAGGGAGGAGAGAGGCAAGAGACAGAGACAAAAAGTAAGAGACATAGAGAGAGAGCAAGGGGGCAGATGATACGATACTACTATAAACAACAAATTGGGTAGTTCAAATAGATGGGCAGATTCCTAGCTATATAACCTAGCAAGAATAAGTCATGAAGATATAGAAAGCCTGGACATATCTATAAGTAATATAAAAAGAGAATCAATAATAAAAATCTCTTAACAAGGATCAGATGACTTCAGTGAAAAACTCTATGAAATGATTCTTGACATTTAATTCAGATCCATCTTGAAGTATTTGGAAACAATTTTCAACTCATTAAGGCAAATGATAAAAATACTGCTTATATCACCCGATGCCAACAGCAGACAAAGACTCTAAGAAAAGAGTGATATAGGCTTAAATATCCCTTCAATACATATACAAAAAAACCTTTACCAAAATAAAGCCAGTGAGAGGATCCAGCAGATAAAGGCACTTGCTGCCAGATCTGACAACTTCAGCTTGGTCTGTAGGACTCACATGCCATGGTACATGAATATGTGTGGTTATTTGAATAAAAATAGCCTCATAGGTTCATATATTTGAAAGCTTAGCACTATGGAGTGGAACTGCTTGAAAGGATTAGAAGATGTGGCTTTGCTGGAGGTCTATCACTGGGAGTGGGCCTTGAGCCTTTAAAAGCTCATGTCAGGCTCAGCCTCTGTCTTTCTCGGTCTCTGTGTCTCATCTGTTTCCCTCTCCATCTCCCTAGAGGCACCCCCCCAGTCTCTGCTGCCTGTAGATCAAGATGAAAAGCTCCAGGGTCATGTCTGCCTGTACACTGCCACCAAAATGATAATGGATTAGACCTCTGAAACTGTAAGCCAGCCCCTAATTAAATGTTTTCTTTTATAAGTATTACCTTGGTCATGGTGTCTCTTCACAGCAATAAAACATTAAGACAGTACACATATACCAAAATATTAAATAAATAAATAAAAGTAATAAAAATTGTAAAAGAAAAAAATCTTTACCTAAATACTATTAGGATTTATCTTTGGGATATAAGAATTAGTGACTAGGGTTAAGTGGTTAAGAGCACTGACTGTTCTTTCGGAGGACCTAAGTTCGATTCCCAGCATCCCCATGGCAGCTAACAACTGTCTGTAATTCCAAGATCTGACACCCTTACACAGTTATACATGCAGGCAAACACCAATTCACATAAAATAAAAAATTAATTATTTTTTTAAAAAAAGAATTAGTGACTATATCATCAAATTAATAAAAATAAAATGATAGTTATATAATCAGGTCAATAAACCCAGAAAAAAGCATCTGATGAATTTCAATTTCCTTTTTTATGACCAAAAAAGAATCCATTCTCAACAAAACTAGAAGGAAATTACCTGAGCACAATAAGGGCAATATATAAAAGAGTATAGCTAACATAATCAGTAGTGGAAAATCTGTTTTTTCATTCACAAAGACCAGTCAAAGACTTTTCTTTACATGTTTATCTACACAGTACTGAAAGCTGCACTCAAAACAATTAAACATGGGGGGAAGTATCTACATCGGGAAACTGTCTGCCTTTGAATATGACATGATCCTATGTGGAGAGAAAGTGACAAATACCCCACAACTGTTAGAACCAGAAATTAATCTGGAAACATTTCAGCATGCAAGATATCAGGCTACAGTTGCATTTCTATATGCAAGCAATGCAACCATCTGAAAAGGTCAAATATTAAGACAGCAAATCCTCTCTAACAACATGAAAAAGAAAGAGGCAGGATAGCCCTAACGCTAAAGTAGAAGACCTGCACACTGAAAACTCTAGAACACTGACATAGGGACATCATCTGACACAGATGTTCATGACTGAGAGATTAACTCTGTTAAAATTTCCATGTTACCAAAATACTTACAGATTTGGGACAAAAATAAAAATACCAATAATATGCTTATATATATACACACACACAGAAATTGTAAATTTTGCATGAATTCACAAAAGACAATTTTGAGAACAAAACTAAAGATACACACTTCCCAATTTCAACATATATTATAAAACCATAGTAATTGAAATGGTTTTGAACTATAGTTAAGTCTGATGTGTAGACCAATGGGGCAAAATAAAGACCTTGAAAATAAATGTAAAAATAAATAAAACTTAACTTCTCTTCAACAAAGGTACAGGAACACAGGAAGACACAAAGAAGAAATGGTAGTCTCTTCAACAAATGATGTTGAAAAAAATGACTATATTATCCACATGGAAAACAGTAAAATTAAACCTTTATCTTACATCATGCACATCAACTCAAGGTGAAAAAGATAATTAAAATAATCCTGAAACTATAAAGTCTTTGAATAAAAATTATATGTTCATGGTTATACTAGGCTAGTTTAATGTCAAGTTGACACAAGATAGAGTCATTTGGGAAGAAGAAAACTCAATTTAGTGGGGGGAAATGCCCTCACTAAACTGACCTATGGGGCATTTTCTTAATTCATGATTGATTTAGAAAAGTCCAGTTCACTGTGGGTGGTGTCACCCTGGGCCTAGTGGTCCTGGGTGCTATAAGAAAGCAGGCTGTATTGTAGGATATTTTGATCACACTCTTGACACTCCTGAGACTGACCAATGAAGTTTACCTTGAACCAGGGGGCATAGACAGTGACTAGCCGACTAGATTTGGCCATAGAGAAGTCAGCAATTTGAATAGAGAAGATGCATAGGAAGGAAAGGGCAGAGAGTAGACTTTGAGTTCTCTTGGTTCTGGGACAAGGGAAGAGATGGTCTTTTGTGATGTCTCCAGTCAAAAAGCAAGGTCAGTGAGTTGCTACTCAGCCTCTCTGAACTAGCAGGTTTTTCACCCCAGCCTTTGACTTCTGAGTCTTATCAATAAATAGAACAACAGAGGCTTAATTTAAATCTACATATCTCTTATGTGGCCGGCAAGGCTCTGACTGAGGAGCCACAAGTGATTCCTCCATGGATAATAATTAAAATGTCAGTAGATTCATGTGTAGCCACTAAGCTGACAGAAAAACATCAAGGCTGAGCAGAAGGAACAAGCAAGGAACCAGCACTCCTCAATGGCTTCTGCTTCAGTTCCTGCTTCCAAGTTTCTGCCTTGACTTCCTGCTTAGGCTTCCTTTAATGATGGACCTTGATGTAGAACTGTAAGCTTAAATAAGCCCTCTCCTTCCCAAGTTCCTTTTGGTCATGGTGTTTTATCAAAGAAAACAAATAAACAAAAACCCTAACTAAGACAGAAATTATTACAAGGTCACAGAGCTGACTGTGTTTAGGGAAGACTGTGGTGGCATCTGAACTGTTTATATCTATCATGTTATTTCTTCCTCTTCAATCCATCTAAAATTCTTTCCTTTTTCCTCTTTAACTGTCTTGGTTTTGATAATTTTAAATGCCATTTTATGTCCTTGTTGGTTTATTAACTATAGTTGCTTTATTTCATAGATTGCCTTAGGGCTCATGATGACGATCTTATCACAACCTTGTTTCAAATGATATCATACTACTTGGTATACAGTGGAAACCCTTACAATAGTGTATTTCAAATTCTCCCAGCCTGGTCTTTATGTTCTTATTGTTATTTATTTCACATTTGCATATCTATGTGTTAAAATCACTTAGACGGTATATTTTTATTTATTTATAAATTTTATTTTGGTAAAAACCAGACTTTTTTACTATTCCTTTCTATGAAGCATAACACTTATTTTATGGATATCTATGGCCAGAAAATGAAGGGAGAAGGCCAACAGACCACAGCTTGATAAAGTTTCAATTCTTGGGAGGAAATTATTAGTGAGCCAGAGGCAAAGTACTTGCTAATCATTCTCAAATGCCCTGTAGTTACAACATCATGACAACAGTGTTGAAGTGATTAAGCAGATGCAATAGTAGTGACAGGTAACAAACATTCCTTAAGACCTTTATTTACCTGCAGTGGACCCAAAATAGAGCTGGTTGTATACATAAAAAAGAGTCGAAGATAACTCAGAACATTTGCAAATGCAAAGAGCCCTTCTGCTACAAGTGTGGGGTGGAATGCATCCCAGTCCTTCCGGTCAGCAAAGTCATGAAACTGGAGGCAGAAGAGAAGTGGAAATCCATCAGGAAAATAAAGAAAGCTATCATGAAATGTCTGAAAGAAAATTATCTTAATTGTCTTCTTGTGGGAGATCTAAATAATGTTTTAGCCAAACAAAAGCTTTCCATATATGCTAGGAAATACCACTTTATATGCAGAAATTCTTTGGTTTTAAAAAAATTAAATGTGTTATAAAATTTATCATTAGGGGCTGGAGAGATGGCTCAGCAGTTAAGAGCACTGGCTGTTCTTCCAGAGGACCTGAGTTCAATCTCCAGCACCAACATAATGGCTCACAACCATCTGTAGTGGAGCCTGATGCCCTCTTCTGGCATAAAGGTGTACATGCAGATAGAGCACTCACTTGTATACATAAAATAAATATTTAAAAAACCAAAACAAAATAAAAAACTTATCATTAAACTTAGCTAGTTTCCTTAAATTCTATAATACAAATATGAGTATTATGACAATGTATGCTGTCAGTTAATGAGATGCCACACTAAACTTAGTCCTTTGACCTAGAAATTTAGAGCAAACCACAAAAACTGCCTCTCCTCCTTCAAGTAAAAAAAAATGCACTGTTGTACCTAGACATGGAGCATCTACCTGTCTCACTGCTGAGACTGTATAACAGCTGTTCTGTGGGACTGTTAGCCACACATCCTTCTACTCTCAAAGTGTCATGTTTGGATTAGAAAACTAATTCTAGAACTAAAGACATTAGTCTGAAAAAAATCAATGCCACCCAACTACCAGGCCATTCATTTACATATGACCAATTTTGACTTATAATAACTTCTCATTTCAGTCATTGAATCTCTCTCTGACCATATGTTGCATATTATTGACCAGTTAAAAAATCAGATATTAAATAAAGTAAACTGACAGAATCACTTCACTCTTTCTATAATCTATTTAGTCCCTTAAATGTGACACCCCATAGTTAACATAGAGTCTATTACGTTTTCTGGCTTTGAGAAAGCATAAATATTGATAAAAGTAAAATTAGAAGAGACCTTAAGTATGTATTGTAAATGAAATAATAAGGCACTTGGTAGAAAGAAAATGCCTAGGACCTGGATTTAAACCATCTTTTTAAAAACACTATAGTCTTTATATATATATATAGCTTAATATCTCTAAGTCATTTTCTTAATTGCAAAATGAGGATGTGGACTTCTGTGTTAAAGAATTCCTGTGAGAATGCAATTAGATACAGTGTATCTAACATCAACCATGGAACCCAGTATATGGTTGGTAACTATCAATTGTGAGGATAAAATTAGATGCAGTATATCTAACATCGACCAGAAGACCAACATATGGTAGGTACCCATCACTGAAAAGGTAAACCATTCAAACTACTGAAAAAGTAAGCAACTAGATTTCCACAGATTATTTTAAAATGAAAACACACCAGATACAGAGTTGGGTCTGTATTAACTCTGAGTTACATAGCTAAGCATATTAGTTTTTTAAATGTCTGTCTGTATCTTAGATTGACAGTGAATAGTCACCTTGTTATGAGCCACCACTTTGAGGGCAAAGGTTGCCAAGTAGAGGGAATTCATGACAAAACTGAGCTGGTTACGAGATTCTTCTAAAAAGTCTTCTAACCCTTCATACCAGAGTCTCTTAATGTCTGACCAAATCATCCCTAAAACAATTAAAAAAATAAGGTTTATTAATTCAGCAAGCTAAATAATACTTTAGAGACAGATGTTTATAGCACTTGTGTTAATTATAGCTGTATCCCCAAGGCAGAGGGGATGGGATGGGGAGCAACAACGTGTTAGTGAAAAGCTTTTAGAATCTGAAAGAAAACAGCCCTCAGTTTCATATTGGCCAGAAAGAAATGTTAAAATGATGTGAAACAAACCAAGAAGACAAGATAAATACACATGTGTACTCATACACACATACATGAACACACAGTTTTGTTCTTGACATTTTTCACTATTACACATAATATGTTAATGATCTTATCCAGTCTAGTCACTTTAAATAATAACATCTGTGTAACCAAAAGTCTCAAATTTCTATAATTTTTTTGTGTGTTCAGTGGGTGTGTGCATGTGTGCACATATGTATAGGAGCCAGGGGCCAATGTCAACTGACTGCCTCAATCACATCCTACCTTACCTTTTGAGACAGAGTCTCAATGAACTTAGAGCTCATTGCTGGCTGGCAGCAAACTCTAGAGAAATCTGTCTGGTCTTCACAGTTACAGGTACTCTGCTGTAGAGCTTTTCTGTGGTGCTGGGTCCTAAATTTGGGCGCTCAAGCTTACACATTGGTTTACTGAAAGAGCCACCTCCCAGCTCCTTAAACACATATATTTCAACTCTATATTTTCATAGCAATTTCTATTTGTTTAAACACTTTTCTGATCTGCATCTTTAACTGAAGATGTATCCAAACTGAGCTTTTCTCTGCCTCAAACACACCACACTTGCAGATTTTCTCATTTCTGTTACCAGCACTCCATCCCTGTAGCTGTTGTTCAATGTTGATCAATTTGAAACTTGAATCAACCCCCAACTCCTGTTTCTTTTAAGCTTCTCACTCATTACAAAACCAAACCCTGTCCTTCCACATCCCTTTCAGGTAGGAGCCCAGACTCAGACACAAACTCCACTCATGTCCACTCTGAACCCTCCATCAGGGCCTAGACTCACACTGACAACTCTGCCCAATCAATCCTATGAGCTGCTGCCTGAGGACAATGTGTCCAACTCTGCCCTCTGGTCCCCACCCTGGCCCCTCTCCTCAGGTAGGGAGCCCAGACTTGGAACACCAATTCCACCCATCCTTGCAGGTGCTGAGGGTTGCCTGTATCTAGATAAGGATGGCAGACTCAGTCACCAACTCTACAGGGTTCTGCTGCCTGAGGGAGAACAATTCCTGAGCACTTCCCCTAAATTTCCAAATGATGGCTATGAGAAGCTTCTAACTCTAAGGAAGGTCTACTCCTGAGCTTAGAAACTTCACTCGGCCTACAATGAGCCATGACTATGTCTAATACCATATTCTATCGTCACATTAAACTGGCCCAAGACTAAAGCCATATTTAGCTGGTCTACACCCTGACAAGTGCAGGTAACAGAAAAACAGATCCAAACATCCACTCAAAATGGAAGACAGGAGTTTCCTATCAAGAAACATTACCACTAGCCTAACTCTAGATGTCTAGGTCCCACTGCAAAAACACAAGCGTAAGACAATAGATCTCCAAAATTAGTACTAAAATAATAATCCATTTCACATGCTATAGACCTTTCCAAAGCACAGAACCAATCCTATCACTGAACTGCTTACATTTGGATGGTTTCCTATCACTTAGTCTGAAATACCCTGACCTGCCTGGCCTGAGGCAGTCAGTGTCCCTAAGCGTCATCCTCAGCACTCCTCTCATTATTTTCCCTGCAGTGAACGTTTGTCTTCAGTCACTGCCATGACCTCTCCTGCCATCACTTTTGAAAATGCTCTGGCCTCAATCTGTAATAATTTCCAATTCTAAGAATCCATTTTCATAATTTACATCTGTGCTGGATAATTTATGTCAACTTTTTACAAGCTAAAGTCATCTGAGAGGAGGAGAGCTCAATTCAGAACATGCCTCCAGAAGATCTGACTGTAAGCAAGCCTGAAGGCATTCTCTTAATGATAGGTTGGGAAAGGCCCAGCCCAGCTCCAGGTTCCATTAGAAAGCAGGCTGAGCAAATCATGATGAGCAGGCCAGTAAACAGCACCCTTCCATGGCCTTTGCATCAGCCCCTGCCTCCAGGTTCCTGGCCTGTTTGAGTTTCTGTCCTGACCTCTTTTAATGATGAAATATGATGTAGAAGTGTAAGCCAAGTAAACTCTTTCCACCCCAAATTGTATTTTGATCATGGTGTTTCATTGCAGAAATAGAAACCTTGACTAAGACAATATCTTAGTTCACTTCCTACTTGCTCAAAAATCTCTTTAACCCTCCCCCTGACTTGGGCACACACCTACATAAAACACTTGGTACCCTAGCACCATGATCCTTTCTTAGGAAAATAACGTGTTTGCAACTTTCACTTTTTCTCAGATTAAATTTATTGTTGGTAAAATTGTTTTGTGCCTATAGACCACAATGTCAACGAGTGTGGGGGCTGTATCTGTTCCTGTTTATGCTTGGGCAAAGTGGGTACACAACATTTTTAAGCATATGTTTTTGCAATAGATGCTCTATTATGCTTAAAAACAAAAACATTAAGAAAATACTATTATTCTGGATATTTATAAGCAAATTATTTCCTTCCTCTTTCCTTTTAAAAAATGGTTTAACCCTATTTTTTTTAATGAGGCCTTAGGCAGAATATAGCAACAGAAAATAACATGGTTATTATGAATAAAAAGTTATTGTATTTCCTTGAGATAACTAAACCAATGAATGACTTTAGACAAACAGGTTCCTAGACAACTAATTATTAACTCTCTATATTTAAGGAGGCCCAGAGCAATCAAGTTATGTAACAGGCATAGGGAGACATCCCTGGCAAGGCACATTCCGATCTAACAATTTTGAAGTAGAAGCTGTGCTGAACAAGGTAAAAAAGCTTCCAGGAAATTTACTAGTTTAACTCATAAAGGCTGGAAAAATAGTCATATTATGTAAGCAGAGGAATACATATAAACACACACACAATGCTACTAAAAATAGGGTCATTATAATAAAAGGAAAAAGTGATTGTTTCTGCTATTAATGCTATATAAAGTTTGGGTCTAGTGAGTTTTATTTACTGTTAAGATATATATAAATAACTGGATTCTTCTACAGACTTAATCTAAATCTTAATTTACAAAATCCAAAAACATTATATTTTCTACTAAACAAGTTTATTCTTGACATCTTATTCAAGATAAGGTATATGTAAGGATCTTTCATAAATAGCATAAGTAATTATAAGAAAATTTCTTCTTAGAGATTTTGTTTAAAACTCTTGGCTTCACAATATAAAATTTACATTGGAAAGCTACATATAATATATGAGAAATACAAATTATTTCCTAAATTAAAATATTAAGTCTTACCTTAAGTAAAGAAACAGGAAACTGTGATGATACATTGTATATTTAATAAAAATCGTATGAAGTATTAGAAGACAGAGCCACCCAGGTTAGGGACTTTTAATGCTTTTAATCCCAGCACTCAGGAGGCAGGGGTCCTCTATATATCTAAGTTCATGGCCAAATAGAACCAGGAGGTGGTGGCACCCACCTTTAATCCTAACACTAGGAAAGTTGAACCAGGAATTGAGATAGAGGGGTGGAGAAAGAAAGAAAGAGGAAGAGGCAGGAGTTCAGCCCTTCACCTGGGACCCAGGCTCCCTTTCTGCTGAGGACTCAGAGGCATTCTGTCAGGGACTCATACAGACAGGACCAGTAGGAGTCCTGAGGAGTTGGCTGAATGGGAACTGGCTATGGCTTGTTTCTCTGTCCCTCTAATAGTTCAGCTTTTCCCCACTATCTGACTCCAGGCTTTTAGTAATAATATGAAATAAAATTTATGCAGTAGGAAACTGGAAAATATTAATATGAAATTTCTCTTTAACCTAATATATTATTTTTATTCTACCTACCTAATTTCATACATTAATATAGTCTTGTTTGAATATTACTAAAAGTAAAACCCCAAAGTCAAGTCACTTGAAAATAATTGACCTTTTCTTATTAAAATTACAGTATATGAAAATTACATTTAATAGCAAAAGGAAAACAAAAAAGTGAACATTTATCTAATAATGCAAACAATTAAGAACAACAATCAAAGATAAATATAATCAATATGCCATAGAAGATTATATTTTATATCCTTTTATCCTACAATGAACAGTCAATGGATGGTAGATGGGGAATGCTAAAGCTGAAGACACAAAAGAAAAGAAAGTAATTATCTAAATAAATAAGCAATGCAAATCTACACAATCCTTTACCTTTCCACCAAAACAAGGTCCAGGACAGTTAGTCTAAATAATGCCATGTAATGCATTTATCATACAAATGTAAGACTCATAAAATGTCTTTTAGAAAATAAAAATATTTTTATTATTTTAAACTCTTATCATTTCTTCAGTGCTTAGATTCCATAACAAAAAACTGACCTACAGAGTGAGTTCCATGGGATCCTTTTAACTCTAAATGTAAATAACATCTCTATAATATAAAGTAAGTTATAGCTACAAAACTCTGTAAAATTTTAGTAATAAAAACACTGATACAATGAAACAAAACAGTTGTAAGACATTTAAAAGCCTGAAGTTTGTTTAGTTTTAAAATATCTAGAAAAAATATACCATATACAAAAGAACATTCACTCATAAAAAATATGCTTTCTGTTTAATAATCATTAACAACATAGTCTAAGGATAAATAATTTTTAGGGCTGGGGAGATGACTCAGTTGATAAAGCACCTGCCATGCATGACTGGGGAAGTGAGTTCAGATCCCCAGCGTGGAGATAAAAAGCCAGGTACATCAGTGTACATCAGTAACCCCAGTGCTATGGAGGATGAGATAGGCAGATCCCTAGAGCCAGTCAGCCTATCCATATTGGTGAGATCCAGGTTCTGTGAGAGGCTCTGTCTCAAAAGCCAAGGTAGAGAACTACTGAACAACATAACCACTCAGCTTTGACTTTTGGCACCCATGTACATACAAACATATAAATAAAAACCATTAACTTACGAGCTCAAAAGATTGCTTAATCTTTAAGTGTTTGATGTGTAAGCATGATGATTTGAATTAGATTCAAATCTCTCTCTCTCTCTCTCTCTCTCTCTCTCTCTCTCTCTCTCTCTCTCTCACACACACACACACACACACACACACACACAAAGACAAGTGTGGCAGCATACACCTGTAATACAAACAGCAAAGACAGGAGGATCACTACACTAGGGCCTTGCTAGTGATCAGAAAGTCCCACCCCTCAGTAAGAAATAGGTAGGTGGGTATTCTTGAGGAGTAACATCCAAGGTTTGTTGCTAGCCTCCACACACAGTCACAGAAGATTGAAATATTCCATAGAGTAGAGAAGCTCCTTAAGCAGGAAAGTAAACAACTCAAATTAGCTTCATAAAGTATCTGAAATTAACCAGATTCACTATTTCTCTTCCCTTCCAAAGTAAACAATAAAACCTGAGAGTTCCTCTCACCCCAAAGGCAGCTAAGCTTTCGAAGACTCTCAGACAAGAAAAGAGGCACCACTCTCAGACCAGACCAGCTCCTGGAAGAAGCAGAAACCAGCTCAGCCTGGAAAAGACACTGTCAAATCAACTAAGCTGCCTGAGAACTGTGCAGTGTGATCCAGGTTCCTCGCTTTGTGAGCTGTAACTCATGCTGGGGCGGGCTTTGAGTTATTTATGTTCCCTTAAGTAACCCCTTACCACATTCCTGCAAATAACGCCAATAAAACTCACTGGTTCACCAAATTGGACTGGGGTGGTATCCTTACATTTGTCTGCCATGGGATCCCTATCTGGGATAAGTAGACATATGTGTTGCATCTCCCCAGGAAAAATTTTTCCACAAAACACACAGCATTCATACTCACACATGTATATCAACACAAATGAGCATGTGTGCACAAGCACACACACAATTTTTGACTTTCATGTATTTAAGTAATACAAAAATCATAAAATCAGGAACATTAACCTTTATAAAAGTATTAGATAAATGATCATGAAAATGTTTATGTCTTAGCTGTGGCAAAGGATAAAATTTTCAAATTGAATTCCATGTTCATAATGCTACCAAGCAAGGAATATTAAATAATAAAGGCAAATCTTCCAAATTCACTTGACACTTACCAATAATCCACAGTATGAGAAGGTAGTCTATTCTCTCAAGGGCTGGCCCCATTGTATTTTTCTTGTCTTCATTGTAGACAAGTGAGTAGAGATTTAGTAACAGCAAGAATGTGAAATATGATGCTCCATGAATAATAAATTTCATAAAAGGTGTGTGAATGATTCTGCCAAATTGAGATTTGGGAGCTATCAAATAACAAAGTGACAAAACTGGCCAGAAGATGCCAACTGTCAAAACAGTCATTATCTTCTTACAGGTGGGCTTACGGCGGTAACCTGACATCTGTCCAAACCAAACGGTGTTCAGAAACTGCTGGCAATTTGACTGGGAGACAAACTGAAAAGAACATAGAAAAACATTAAAAAGAAAAATAAAACCTTTAAGTACTAACTGGCTAATATCCAAAGTCTTAACATTAGGTGGAAAATCCTACACATTGTACATCGTTTTTTCTCCTCTTACAACTAAGGGTGTAGAGGTTCAGAGCACAGAGTATGGAGCCTGATTACATGATTCAAATCCAGGCTTTGACACAGACTAGATGACTGTGAATAAGTTTTTGAACCTCTCTAAGCTTTCCAGTCCTCATCTCTAACATCTGGATAACAATAGTAGCTCCTTGAAAACTTGTGAAGATTCAGCATCAAGTTCTTAGAATACCACCTTATTTACAGCACAATGCCATTTTAAATATTAAATTAAATGAACAGTTTACTGCACTGAGCTGATCATATTCAAGGACTATCAAGAGCCTTTATAAGCTTGTACAAAGACATACAATATGTATAAAGGTTGAAAGTTAATATGCATTCAATAGAAAACACTAACTAATCTTTAAAAAAGTGCCGGCTTTAGTTCCTGAGTTGTGAGAAACCCAGATGGTATGATAAAAAATGGTCCATGTATTAGATCTATACACTGAGAGGGACTATTTCAGAGATATTGACTGCTGTGCTGAGGCCTAAAGTTAGACAAGTGCTCTACCACTCAGCTACATCCTTAGACCAAGCTGACTGTGGACTTTACATCTCCCTTCCTCAGCAGCTGAGATTACAGGCCTAAGCCATTAAAATTAATTTTTAAAATTATTTTTAAGCTTTATTTATGTGTGTAGTGGGATTATGTTATGTTGCTACTGTTTCCTGTCATTGTAAATATTTGTCCTGCCTATGGGTTTAATAAAAGCTGATTGGCTAAAGGCAGACAGGAAGTGTGGGCAAGTCTACCAGGCTAAGAAAACTCTGGCACTTCTCAGAGCAGAGACAGACACCAGCAGAGCCACCAGACAGATGCCACAGAGATGTGACAGAGGCACAAGGAGGAGACAGCAGCAGACACAGAAGAAAGAAGCTGAAATGCTGCTCTGAGAAAAGGTACCATGCTGCATGGCTGAACATGAGTTAGTCAGCTAAAAATATGCCTGGGCCCTAGGCCAATCAGCATAAAATTAATACAAGCATGTGTGGGATTATTTGAGGCTAAGCAGGGCTCAGTGTGAGTCAAAACCTCAGGTCTAGACCAGAAAGTCTGGATCAGAAACCTAATACAACAATGTATATGTATTTTTTTTTTTTAGTAATTTTTTTAATTTAAAAAGATTTTTCTCATACCCTCCACTTCTCCTCCCCGCTCCACTCACACTTCCCCTACTCATTCCCCAGAGAGGGCAAGGAATTCCAAGGTGAGTCAGTTCGGTCTAGCATATCCAGTCGAGGTAGGTATGAGTCCCTCCCCCAAATATCAAGGCTGAGTAAGGTGTTCCTCTGTAGGAAATGGGCTCTGAGAAGCCTGTTCATGCACCAGGAATAAACTCTAGTCCCACTGCAAGAAGCTCCACATCATGTATGTATGTTTTACCTACATGTACACCATGTATGCACAGCATGTACATGCATGGTAATCACACAGAGGTAAGACCAGAATATGAGATCCCTGGTTAATGAATCACATATGTTTGTGAGCCACCATATAAGTTCTGGGAACTGAATCATGGTACCCAGCAAGAGTAACAGTGCTCTAAGCCACTGAGCCACAACTCCAGCCCCTAAAAATAAAACACTCTTAAACTTAGTTAATAGTGAATTTCATATGAGAAGAAAAATCTCAGATAAGAACAAAATGCTAGTTCAAATACAGAAGTTAATTTGTTCAAGTTTACCAAGTTTCTTAGCTTATAAATTTAAATGGCAATAGTATAATATAATTTGATTTCATATTACCAAAGTGTAATCATATTATTCAAGTAATGTAAAATAGCATTTTGTGAATATTACATTTTTAAAAGATTTTGGTGGCACACACCTTTAATCCCAGCGGTTGAGAGATAGAAGCAGGTGAATCTCTGAGTTTAAGGCGAGCTTGGTCTACAGAGCAAGTTCTAGGGCAGCCAGAGCTACACAGAGAAATACTGTCTTGAAAAACAGAAACAAAAAAAAGGGATTCATCCTGATCTAGAATCTAATTCACAAAATTTTAGTTTGCAATAAAAAATAACTGGACAGCATTGTATCATGCTTATCAAGCATTTTTCTAATATAACTATATTCATTTTTAGCAACTAGGGTCTTATGTCATTCTTTAATTTTTATGTATAAGAGCACTTTGCTTGTATGTTCATCTGTACACCAGTTGTGTACTTGGTGCCCACAGAGACCAGAAGAGAGAGTTGATCTCCTAAAACTGGAGTTAAAGTTGTGAGTGGTCATATGGATGCTGAGAAATCAACCTATGTCTTCTAGAAAAGCAGCCTATGCTCCCAACCACTGAGCTATCTCTCCAGCCCCTTACTTCATCCCTTGTTCTTCTGTCTGGACTCCATGTTTGTCCCTCAAGATCAACTATCAGGAACTGAAACAATCCTTCTTCCCAAACTACTTTTCAGCAGTAGCCGGAACTTAGGAAATGTCACCTTTCCCCAAGTTTCAAAGAAAACTCAGCCCTACTACTTGACATATATTAATATAATGACAATTTAATCAAAATTATATTAAGTAATATTTAGAATAACAAAATTTTAACTGAAAATGTTCTAAATCTACAGTGAGTTTAAGGCCACCCTGGTCTACAAAGCAAGTCCCAGGACAGTCAGGGCTGTTACACAAAGAAACTATGCCTTGAAAAAAACAACAAGAAGTGGTGGGCAGAGGAGGAAATCACTGTCCCATTTGTCCTTTAATTGAGTAACCTGTGGTCACTACAGTCAACAGAAGGAACACATGTGACCTCTGAAAGGTCTCCTTCAAGGTTATGCTTCTTCACCTTCTTTACCTAAACACTAATTTTTAGAGTTAGGAGTTGGCCTGTAGAAAGGTTCACTATCATACAGCTACCAGGTTGTGAAAAGCCCAAGAAACACAGACACATGAAGACACTCCAGTCAGGCCTTAGCTGCTTCTTGGCCCATGGCCTTCCTGCCCACTGTGATTACTATGTGCCTCCCAGGTTCTAGTTCTGAGTTCACAGAGCTCCACTTTCTGTGGACTGAGCACCCAGCCCACTGAGACCATGCTATTTATTCATGGTCCTGCTGATGTTAAAACACCAGAGATCTGAGTGACAACCCTACAAACAGGATCTGCTTCTACTTTCAAACACTGGCATAGCCTTTCCTTTAAGCTGTATATATATTATTGAGTTATGAACATGTATCTATACTATTACATCTTTTTTATTTTATTTGGTAACCAAGGTAAAGAAAATATTTTAAATATATCACAAAAAGCTTCATACCTCCTTTTGATTATATTTGATAGCAAGTTTTAGACGGCTTAAATTCATTCTTTCTTCTAATAGTCCCCGTTTGTCAAGAGGCTCATCGCTAGATGTATGGTTTAGGATAACTTCCAGTTCACGTGAATTCCTGGCTTGGGCAAGCAAATCTTTAGCAAACATTTTGCACTGACGAGCCAGCTCTTCATAGTCATTCCTATAAAATGCAGAGTCCTCTATTAGGAATGCCACTCCCACTGAGATTACATCACTAGAAATCACTCAGTAATATTTAAAGTCTGACAGGGCTACATAGGATCTTCTCTTTTCCTGCTGACAATCACAGGTGCTTACCAGTGCATATATTCTTCACAACTGTGGAGAAATACATTTCTTGCACCCATATTGATAATTTCAGATGAACACAGTATACATGATATATTGATACTCTGAGAAATGCTTATAAAACTTGTTGATCACTTTTTCGCTTAACCCACTTCCTTCATTATCTGTAAGATGGCTAAAATTTTCCTTGATATTACTTATGTAAGCAAAACACTATTTTAATATTAAATGATTTTACAGTAATTTTCAATAATCTATATACAAATGCTACTTTTAATATTGAAAGAGTATTGTGACTCATATTTAAAGTGTTCACTTGAGTGAAATTTAAGTCAGAAAAGCACGAATGGTGCCTCCTAAGACACTCTCTTCAGAAGTACTACTTTCCAGGCCTTACCACTGTCTTTGACTTACTTTTAAAAACTGTACTTAGAAGCTGGAGAGTTAGCTCAGTGGTTAAGAGCACAAACTGTTCTTTCAGAGGACAATTCCCAGCACCCACATGGCAGCTCACATCTGTCTATAACTCCAGTTTCAGACACCATGGCAAAACTCCAATGTACATAAAATAGAAATAAATAAATTTAAAAATACTGTGTTTAACATAATTTGTGAATAATTTTATTCAGCTTTCTGCCCCCCCACACACACACCGTGCAAAATGAAAAGGGAACAGAAAGGCTGTGTACTTAGTCTTTATACACAGCAAACATTCCCATGAACTAGCTGTTTGAAGCTAGACTCAAAACTCACTACTTTTCCATAGAGACAAACATTTTTCTCATTCTTTGCATTACTATATAACCTGAGAACAATTAGTTGTTTAACAATTAGTTTTTTTAACTTTAATAAATACTTTATTTATTATAGGCCTTTTGGTTTAGGAATAAAATTGCAGATGGGAACAAGCATCAAAAATATCATCTTTAAATAAACATTTAATAGACTACTAGAGCAAAATATATAATTTGTTAAACTTCTTATCTCTAATAGATTACAGGAAGATAATTAAGTGGCTGTACAGTTTAGATAGAGCTACAGTTAGTGATGAGCAAAGATCTTGTTCCCTAAATATGACTTTATGGGGTTTTGTCCTATTTTGGTTTTGATGTGTTGTTTTGTTTTCTATGTAAAGGCAGGGTCTCACTGTATCCCTGGCTGCCTGGAATCACTAGAGAGACTAAACCGGCCTTTGAACTCACAAGAGTGAGCTCTGTTTCCTAAGAGCTGGGATTAAAGGCATGTGCCACCACACCCTACCCTTGTCTCTGTTTTGAGGGCACAAGATATGTTATGTAGCCAAGGGGACAGGCTTCAAACTCCCAGCAACTCTCCTGCTTCCACCTCACACATGGTGAGATTACAGGCATGAGGTGCCATGTCTGTCTGGCTATAGCTTTGCTCCTCTAGGTTTTAACTCCACGGCCAACGTGTTGCTGGAATTAGTAAAAACATCTAGCTTTTGTAGATCTTCTCATGTCTATTAAAAACCATGGTGAAATAAATGAGTTCTAGGGTAACATTTGAATCTACCCTTATTAGTTCATGATTGTCATACAGTCACAGCAGTTGCTCAAATCTTTTTTTTGGAATAAATTAGACAAATTCTACTTATATGGAAACAAAAATAAGGTTAAAATAAGAAATTTTTCATATTTACATAGAATTTATTCGGGGCTGGAGAGATGGCTCTGCAGTTGAGAGCACTGACTGTTCTTCTGGAGGACCTGAGTTCAATTCCCAGCATCCACATGGCAGCTAACAACTGTCTGTAATTCCAAGATCTGACACTCTTACACAGTTATACATGCAGGTAAGACACCAATTCACATAAAATAAAAATAAATATTTAAAAAAATAAATAAATAGAATTATTCATAGCCTCATATGCTAATAAAATTAAGCTTTTAACTGTTTTATGTGTTCATCAAAGTATATAGATGTCATATCAAGTTTTTTTTTAATGTAATATACTTAAAGAATAGTAGTTCTAAACCTGAAAACTTACACATAGCCTTTCCATAAGTCTCTGGACTCAGAACTTCCAGTAACATACTATGTATGCTCATTTTTAATGCTAAAGAAAACTATGGGCTTCTGATCCTGCTCCCTAAGTTGACTTTTCAAGATGGAGCAGAGATACACAAAATGGGGCCACACAGGCAACTGTGATAGGAAAGTGGGTTCATGTACTGTCCCTGTTGGCACTTTGCAAATGGGAGTTGGTAAGAGGGCACTAGAGATACTCTCTGTAAGGATGACCTCAAGGTCTGCCTAGGGGACTAAGTAGGCACAGAAGAGCAAAGGACAGAGGAGTCAACTAAACAGCACCAAGATATGCTCCTTTGACAGAGAAAGAAAATCCCAAGTGGTAACAACATTAGCCATCTTAGATCAAATGTAAATAAATGCAAATTATCATTCAGTTTATAAACAGATTGAAACAGAAGATTCTACAACAAAAGATATAACAATACCCATTCTTCCTCACCTGAATTCCACCTCCACAAGGCTGAGTTCCTTTAAGTCAGCACTAAGTTCAAATGCTCTCAGGATTGGATCTTCCTCTGTTAACATTATTAGAGCTGGGCTGGCCAGACATCTATAAATATCAAGACGAAACCTGTGATAAAATTTGATTACACAAGGTAAAAAATTACCCTTGTTAGTTTTAATATACAATGTTTATAAATTTATAAAGTGTAAAACATTAAAATGTAAATATACATATGCTTATTTAAAGACAAATTCCACATGGACAAACACCTTAAATATTTTGAGGAACAAATATTGGAAAATGTTGTCCACTACTTTAAGTTCCTGTCTCATTTGAAACATTCAAAATTTTGGCAGCCTTCCTATAGCTGTAATTTCAGCAGATGGATTGGGAGTTTGAAAGTTACAAAATAGGTTCCAGGCCAACCTAGGATACACAATAAGAGCTACCTGTACCTGGAGGGGAAGTAGATTAGAAAGGAGAAACTATTACTGCCCTTTTCCTAAACCAATGTAATTTCTAAATATTTGTCTTCATGCCCACAAATGAGTTCATCTTTCAACTCTCATTAGAAAAATCTCTTTTACTCTTTCAGAAACCCACAACTGATTGAAATGCAGAATCAGAAGCTATTGGATGCTCAATCTCATTTTATACATCTGCAAGGCAATTGTTAAACTTCATATTTAGGGGAAAAACACAGAAGAGGTGGGCAGAAAGACTAAGAGTCAGAGGCCCAGACCCCCATTGCTACAGACTATTCTCTAGACATGGCAGCAAAACTGCACCCATGAAATTGAAATTTCAACTATCTGTCTGTCTGCTTGCCTGTCTGTCTACCTGTGTACATTTGTTATTTGTTTTTTTGTTTTTGTTTTTGTTTTGTTTTGTTTTTTTGAGACAAAGTTCTTCTGTGTGTAGCCCTGGCTGTCCTGGAACTCGCTCTATTGATCAGGCTGGCTTAGAACTCACAGAGATATGTCTGCTTTTGCCTCCCAAGTGCTGGGATTGAAGGTATGTGCCACCATCAGATTAACAATATGGTTGCCTGAAGAAGACCAGCATAATGAAAACAGAAGCTAATGTGCCAATATAGAGAGTAGAAATTCTTTTTTTTTTTTTTTTTTTTTTACTTTATTTATTTATTTATTTATTTATTTATTTATTTATTTATTTGCTTTGGTGTTTGCCTGGAACTGGAACTACAGACAGTTGTTAGCTGCCATGTGGGTGCTGGGAATCGAACCCGGGTCCTCTGGAAGAGCAGACGGTGCTCTTAACCGCTGAGCCATCTCTCCAGCCCCGAGAGTAGAAATTCTATATGGTCCAACTCCTGGATAAAAAGCTTTAGGAGGTCAATGCCTGCTGAGAAAAGAATTAGTTTCCTCTAGGGGTAGCTCCTGTATAGGATGTCCAATCCCAAACGGTCAGCCCTGTACACATATACATACAAGCAGGATTAAATGTACTTAGTAGGTTGTGATATTTAGGAGACCATGGATTTAGAAAGGGGAACACAGGAAGAGCTTGAGAGGGAAGGGTTGTGGGAGTGATATAGGTAACAGTGCACATGTAGGAGGTTCTCAAAAAATAAAAACAAAAAGAACAAAGAACTCATAATTTGGGCTGGAGGGATGGCTCAGCCGTTAAAGGCTTGGCTCACAACCATAAATATAAGAACTCATAATTTAATTATATTTATGACTATACAAAAGAACACTATTTTTGTTTCTCTTTAGATAAATGTTTCCTGTTAAATGCATTTGTCAGTTGCATAACTATGTAAGACTGTAGAGCAGCATGCCTCAAGGAAACAAAAACTCACAATGTTTAAACTGAATATTCTTTTACTTCTGAACATCTTAATTGTGGAAGAAATATTCTACCTATAATTCCTATCACTTAGCATTTCAGCTAGTCTGTAAAATGTGAACACAACTACTTTAGTGATCTAATTAAAAACCTACATTTCTCCTTTCTTAATTCCATTTTTGTTTATAGTTTATTTAATCAGATTAAATTAACTGAAATAGTAGCTACCTGTGATCTTTCTTTAAAAAAAAAAAAAAGACAAATGAGACAAAAAGAAATAATCTGTAATACAGTTAAAGTAAATTTCTATTCCTGAATCCACATAATTTTAAAGGAAATATATTAGCAAGTAGTACAATATGGACTGAATGATTACTAAGCTTTTTCTTTCCCAGAGATTAAACTTCTTTACCATTCTAAATATATTTAACAATTTGCCCCATTAAACCAGGTTATAAATTTGAAAGATTTTTTTCAAGTAGTGAAAGTGAAATTATTCAGTTATGCATAATTTCTAACTAAGATAATCCCTTTTACTCTCTATAATTTGATAAGTATCTCTATTTTAATACCAAAATAGAAAACAAAAAAATCATCAAAATTCTTTATTTACAAACATTTAAATGTAATTCATAGTTCACAAATTTGGGAGATATAATACATATGTTTCTTTTACATGTAAAATCAATATACATTTGTCATTTTAAAGAGTAGACAATCTGAAAACCTGGACTGCCACAATCCCTCTCCATAGTCACCATATCTCAGTGCATCTCATTCTTTCCTACAACTGGCTTTCCACTGAGGGCTGTCCATTGGGCCTCCGTTAATAAACATTTAAGTTGCTTCTAATTTGTTTCTGCTAAAAATAAAACAACAGATACTCTTTAATTCTCACATCCTATACACTGCACAAACTGCTAGGCAAAAATAGCATGCATGTTGTATATTATGAGAGATTATTGAAAACCATAAAATAAGAAATGTGAATTTCCCCACATGCCTCCATTATATCCACTGTGTTATGCATCTTAAACTTCAGCAATTTAATAGTAAATGGAATTTTAGATTATATAATCTATATTTCTTTAGAAGCTTGACTATGGTTTCATATTTAATATACAGCTATGTTTCTATAAAATGTCCATTCATATTCTTCAAACAACTTTTCTGTTGATTATTCTCTAGTCAAAAGTGATTCAAATACCTTTTCTAGTTGGTTGTTTAACTTTTTACTTTCTTTCTAATGATTTTTTTCTAGATGGGATTCTAAATTTACTGATACACATCTTGTTAACTTATAGTTTTAATGTGTTAGTTATAAGCAAAATTAGTCTGTATTCATGGATACTCGGAAGACTGGGGCGAGAGGATTGCTTGAACTCAAGATTAGCTTGAGTAACATAGCAAGATACCCCCTAAAAAACAAAAACAAACAACTTCCAATTGTGTCTGCATGTGCTATTTGTTTTTTCAATACCCAGGTTGGCCTTGAGCTCATAGTTAATCTGCCTCAACCTTTCAAGTAGCTCAGATTATGGGCATGTACTACCATATCTGGTTTAACTATATCTTATTATGTGTTTCTGAAGAGGCAACTGCCTGCACTATAACTAACAAGTATGTGTAGACAACTTGGCTTTGTGCTTTCATCAGTGTATCTACTGATTCTATCTAATGATGAATTCTATTAGGTCATTACAGATGGCATGCAGGCACAAGTAGTGCTCCAGGAAGCACAGCACAATATAGGCAAGTGAGGCCAGAAACACTCCATTTCACATTCACAGACTTTTTACTGTTGACAAGTTTCATGACCTTCCCATTGAGTTTAAGAAACTATGGCTGGGATCTGTCTCAGTCCTTTCTACTCCTTGTAGGGAGTATTTTTTTTTTAATCAGGTTCAAGTTAGTAAACCTGTAACTTTGGACTAGAAGTACCAAATAGTAGACTAGGCAGAATGATCAATGGAAAACTAGCTTCTCAAGACTGAGATTTCAAGTCAAGATGAAACCAGCAGACAACCAACCAGAAATGTCAAGAGATACTCTGAAAATGAGAGAACTACAGATGGATTAATAGTGTTTGTGGCAATATATTTAATAAAATAACCTGAAGTATCAGAGGACAAAGCCACCAACAAAATCAAGCCATAAAGGTCAGGGGGTGGTGCTTTCATCTCATAACTTGGGAGGCAGAGATTCATCTGGATCTCTAAATTCAAGGCCTAAAAGAGAGCCAGGCAGTCATGGCACCTATCTTTAATCCTAGCTCTAGGAAAGTTGAACCAGGAAGTGATATAGCTGGTGGAGACAGAAGAGGGAAGAGTTCAGTTTTGCTGGGCACTTCCCTTTTCAGCTAAGGACAGGGAGGCAAGGAGTCAGAGGATTCATGAAGACAGGCTGGAGTTGGCTGGGTGAGAAGTGGCTGGGATTTGTTTCTCTATCTTTCTGATATTTCAGCTTTTCCACAATGGCTCTGGGTTTTTATTATAATGTCAAATAGAATTTGTGCAATAAGTGATTCTACAAATTCCAGCTGATTAGACAATTAACATATGTGGGTAACATGTAAGTTTGGAGAAAGAAAAGACCTAAAGAAGTATTAAGAAGTTACTTAATGCAGGATCTTGTACAGAACCCATAAGCAACCAAATGATGCCATTTAGATAAAATTTGCAGAACAAAGTCAACATGGATACAAAAATTAGACTCTGTTGTTTTTATGCACTGGAAGTGTTGCTAATGTCATGGTGTTCTAATGTGGAATGGATAAACTCTAAAGCAATCAATGAAAACCTTTATAAATATCCTGTCTTAGTTAGGGTTTCTATTGCTTTGAAGAGACACCATGACCATGGCAACTCTTACAAAGGAAAACATTTAATGGGTGGCTTACAGTTTCAGAGGTTTAGTCCATTATCATCATAGCAGGACATGGTGGTGTACAGGCAGACATGGAGCTGGAAAAGGAGCTGAAAGTCCTATCTTGACTCACAGGCAACAGAAAGTGGTCTCAGACACTAGGTGGTATCTTGAGCATAGATGATACATCAAAACCCACTTCCACAGTGATGACACATTTCCTCTAACAAGACCACACCTACTCCTACAAGGCCACACCTCCTAATAGTACCACTATTTGGCAGCCATTTTCTTTCAAACCACCACATTCCACTGCTGTGGAATAATGCTTCTGTATACTGTAAAGATTTGCCACTTGAATCAGTTTAATAAAATGCTGATTGGCCAGTAGTCAGGCAGGAAGTAGAGATGGGAAGTATAGATTAGGAGAATTCTGAAAAGAGGAAGAGCAGAGTTGGGAGTCACCAGCCAGACACACAGGAAGCAAGATGAGAACGCCTTAAGATGAAAAAAGGTACCCAATCATGTGGCTAAACACAGATAAGAATTATGAGTTAATTTAAGTATAAGAACTAGTAGTAGTATACTGGCCGAACATTTATAAGTAATATTAAGCCTCTGAGTCAATTATTTAGGAAATGGCTGCAGGGCATGTGGGAGTTGCTGGTGGGACAGAAATTTCTCCCTACATTCCACTCTCTGGCCCCCAAAGGCTTGTAGCTATATAATAATACAATAATGCATTCAGTCCAACTTCAAAAGTCCCCATAGTCTATAACAGTCTCAGACTTATTAAAAGTCAAAAGTTCAAAGTCCCTTCTGATCAGATTCATGAAATCTCTTAACTGTAATTGCTTGTAAAATCAAAATAAAAAAAAAGTAGTTCACAACCAGGCAGCGGTGGTGGCGGTGGCAGCACACGCTTTTAACCCCAGCACTTGGGAGGCAGAAGCAGATGGATCTATGTGAGTTTGAGGCCAGCTTCATCTACAGAATGAGTTCCAGAACAGGCTGCAAAGCTACATAGAGAAGCTCTCTGTCTTCAAAACCAAACCAAACAAAACAAAAAGCAGATTCATAATCCCAACATATAGTGGCATAGGATTATATACATTACCATTCCAAACATAAGGAAGTGAGCATAGAGAGAAAATACTGGACCAAAGCAAGATCGAAAAACCAACTGGGCACACTCTAAACTCTGCATCTCCATGACTGTTGTCAAAACACTCTTCAGATCTCCAACTCTTTTCAGCTTTGTTGACTGCAACACATTTTTTTCTCCCTGTTAGCAGCTTTTTTCAACAGGTATCCCATGGCTCTAGCATCATCAACATCTTGGGTTCTCCAAGGTAATCCAGGCTTCTCCTTTACAACTTCACAAAATGGCCTCTTTGGGCCTCCATTTAGGGACACTCCTGACATGTGCTTGGCCTCAGTCGTTTTTCATTAGTCACAGAAGGTTCCAAAATGTATTTCTTTTGTCCTTAACTCTAAAGTCAGAATCACGTGGCTGAAGTTGCTAAGTTTTGCTGCTTATTGAGGCTGTATTATGGCCCCTTGTTCAATTACTTCTTCACCAACTTTCTGTTTTCCATTACTGCCTAAACTTTGCTGTTCTATAACCTGCTCTATAGACCAGGCTGGCCTGAAACTCAAGAGATCTGTCAGCCTCTGCCCCCAGAGTGCTAGTAATAAGACCTCAAAGTCCACCTTCACAGTGACACATGTCCTCCAATAAGGCCACGCCTCCTAATAGTGCCACTCTCTTTGGGAGCCATTTTCTTTCAAACCACCAAATATCATAAGATCAGAATTTTACATTTTAAAAACGTAAAATTTAGTTTGTTACTTTATACTTTATTAGAAATGAATTATACTGTTCAATCCCTAAGAATTAAGGGAGAAGTTACCAGTAGAAAGAAATCTGGGAATCCCTTGTATAAGTGAATATAAAACATAACACATTTAAAAATAACTCATGGGTCAAGAGGATGAATAGACAAGCCATATAGTAAAAAACAGTATCCCCACCTTACCCACCTTGATGCCTGAGACCATCATGAGCAGCAGACACTACAATGAAGCTCTTCAGATTGTGAGGTTCAACTTATAACTATGTTTAAGCTTTTCTACTTTGCAAGTGTGAAAGTTCCATATGTTCAATAAAACCTAAACATCACAGTTTTTTGTAATTAGTATTTATTACCTAAATATTTCTAAAATACTTAATAGCTCTATTTTACAGACAAAAACAAAATCAATGACCAAAGAGGTTGTTTGGATACTATGTGTAATAATTCCTCAGACCAAGTAATTTTTCTTTTCTAAATACTCTCTGATGGCCTCGAATTTATGATCCTCCTGCCTCAACATTCTAGGTAATGAAGTTATAGATGTGTGCTACAACGTGTAAGACCAGCTATATCTCAACACTGCCACAATGAGAATCAAAACCAAATGTAAAGCACAAAAAATACTTATTCTGAAAAGCTGACTTCTCAACCAGCTGACAACATTTGTAATAAAACTGCCCATGGAGTGGTCTTGTTCAGCCTAGAGAAAGTTTCTTGATTTTAACATTTCTACTGGGAGAAGGGAAGCAATGTTAAATATGGTCTAAGAGGAAAAATAAGAGGCATGAAGAATTCAAATATTTAGGGAGAAATTGAGTTTTGTGGGCTGGAAAGATGGTTCAGTGATTAGAGTACTTGTTGCTCTGCAGAGGACATGGGTTCAGTTCTCAGCATCCACATGATAAGAAACAAATATAACATGACCTGTGGAAGCCTGACTAATGTGGGAAGGGAATGAAGAAAGGACAAACTACACACAGAAAGACATATACAGTAAAGCTGGAATCAGGTGGGGTTTTACTACCTCTGGAACCTCTCAGAACATTCAATATAGCACAGAGAGGACTCAGCTGTTCTCAGTAGGAGATCTCTGTAGGAAGAGGTCTCAGGCTACAAACATCTGGGAAGAGAAAGCTGAAGTTGCTAGTCTTTGCACGCTCATAAACGGTGTTATAAGTCCTTCATAAACACTCAGATCTGGGCATCTGATGAGATATTTGCCACACCCATTGAGCCTCACCGGGGTAAGGCTTTACCACCCTGGAGGGACCAAAGCCATTGAAGTCCTCAACAGGGCTATGTTTATGTGAACAATACACATTCACTCAGGACTTTACTCTCTCAGGACTTCCTCTGCTCCTTATACAAGTGTCTGTAACTTCAGTTCCAGAAGATCTGGCCTTCAATGCAAACATGAGGTATACAGATACACATGCATACAAAACACTCATGCACATAAACTAAAAATATCTAAACAAATGTTTTAAAGTTCTCTTCTACCAGGAATAGTGGTGCATACCTACAATCCAAGTATTCAAAAAGCAGAGAGGCAAGAGAATCACAACTTGAAGATCAGCTTTAAAGTTTACAACATGAGTTCCACTAGCCAGTGCTGTCCAGCATGACTGTCTCAAAAAGCCAACATGATGACAGTGGACATCATCCCAATGGTGATGGTGGTGGTCATGGGAGTGATGGTGATGGTGGTGGTGATGGTGCCTTCTACTTCTGCTACCTGGAACTATTTTTGAACTAATAAATTATGCCTCTAAAAAGTTTGACCAAAAAGAGTATGAAATAAACTTCATTTACAACTTGAAGGATTTTCCTATTAGCATTTAGTAAAAATTTCTAAATACTTCAGAATTCACCTCATGAGCAAAGGAGCTAGAAATCTGGCTTTCCTAAAGCACACCAGCACATTTCTCAGAGGTTGCATGGAAAGAATTTTTTTTTCTTAAAGTAAGTATCATTGACATGCACCTTGTACATCACTTGCCTATTTATCAAAGTCCTAATTTTCTAACCTGGAATGTCTGAGGCTGTCCTTTTTGTTTTTTGCAGAACACAGCGTGCATTCACAGCCAACTGCATGAGGTTTGGGCAAAGACACGTCCTGCTTTAAAAGCATTGTAAGAATTTCATAGTTGTTCCGATGAGCAGCTAAAATGACAGGTGCAACATCCATCGTTGTTGAATATTCAGGATTCTGAATTCGTTCCATTAGTTTCTGAAAAATATTCATACAAATATTCAAAGGTTATTATCTGTGACTTCAAAAATATACTTATCTAAAGGATTGAATAAAAATAATGTATAAGAAACTTTATAATTATTTTATAAATAATACATTTTACTTCAACTCATATTTTGAAACTTTAAAATTACAATTCTAATTAACAAGTGCTATACAATATAACAGAATCTTCAATAGGTAGCATTCCTAAAACTGCAATTCTATTTTCCTAATAAAGAAGCAAGGGTATCTAGAAAAATATCTTAAGAAAAAGTATTAATTTTTTAAGAAAATTAATAGAAACATGCATGATAAGGAGAAAGAACAAGAATTTTAGAAAAAGAATAAAATGAAAAAATAGAAATGTTAAAACAGCCATAGTATAAATGCATGAAAAAAACCTAAAATTTCTACCTGTGTGGCCAGTCTTGCCCTACAGATAGCAATAAAGCTACTTCTTTACACAGTCCAGTCAATCCCTGCCTAGTCTGCAACCCATCATAAACATACAAGATCACTACAATCACAGTTACTATTTAGCGAGAACTTGAACTGTTAGTCATTTGTCATCCTATCTAATCTCCCACAGTGAACTACAGCTGAGTATAATAGTAGCCATGAAGAAACTGAGGCTCAGAGAAGTTAATGTGCCTGAACCACAATCAGCACAGGTACCAATCACATCCAGGTCTGTGTTACTCAGGACCCTCAGTTCCTCCTACTACAAGGACCCTTGGGCCTACAATGGTATGAAATGAGAAAAAGAAACAAAAAAATAGTAATTTAAGAATCAGGGTTAAATAAAAAGGTTGGCTATTTTATGACTATTGCATATTCTTTCCAATGCTTCTCACTTTTTTGCAGAGGTTTCCCTGAGAGCTGTTTGATTCCAGAGTAAGCTCATCAAGTTCATATTTTGGTAACTCTTATTAACACTGTAAAAGTAGTGTACACTCATTATAAAATATCTGAAAAATACAGAAAAGCAGAGAGAAGAATAAAAATACTCATATTTCTTCTACTCAAATAACATTTTATAGTACAGTCCTATCTAGTCTTTTCTCTATTCCACCATTTTTGAAGGATATATTCTGCATAAAACCTACTATGCTAATCACCAGTGATAAAACAACAGTTCTTGATAAATGCAATAGTTCTTACTACTTCAAAGATCAAGAATAATGTCATTGCTCTAGAGTCCAGGATTATCAAGGGACAAAATAATGTACAGAATTTTGGATGCAATTTAAGGAAATTCACAGAATCTGTGTTCAAGATATTCTGTACTGTAAATGGCATTATAGCAAACTGCTCTGAAAATAGCTTTTTACAAATTTAGGACTACCTTATTAGATTATACTCTCCCCTAGGAGTAGAAGTCAAGAGGCCAAAGAAATTTTAAAGTTTTTGATACATAATATCAAAATCTTTTCAATGGTTTATATTTTTGATAATGTATCTATTTCATACTAAAGTTGTACTCACAGCAAAGGGCACTGCCACTCTTAATATGCATGAAAAACAATGAAATTTTAATTTACTTTTCTTTGAATACTGTTAAATCTTGATATTTTCTAATACTCTTTTCTTCTTCTGTGAAGTTTTTTCATGTACTTTTCAATTATTTGCTGGAGATTTCATATTCATGAATTTATATAACAGATACATAAAAGCCTAAAATTGGTTTTCTCTTATTGTATTATTGGTTGAAAAGAATTATATTTACTCATAGGCTTAAAGTCCTAACTAAACAAGGGACCATGTGTTTCCTATGAAGCATTCATAGCTAGAAAACTACAACTGGATACATGTAAGATTAAAGTTTATCATTTCACTGCCGATAGTATAACCTACATATTTTCAAACAAATAGCCTATATTTTAAAGTTAATAGTGAAAAGTCAAGTCAACAAGCCAAGGCTTTAGAATAAATTCACTGAAATAATAAAAGAAAAATATATTACAATATTTAATTGTGTCTGTCTAGAAACAACAAAGCTATTAAAAGGTGATTTTACAGCTGTTGTAAGTATTCAGATAAGGACAATAAATAACCTTCATTTGTCAGAGACAGAGCAGAAGGTATTTTCTTCACTGACTAGCTGGGAACTGCCAAGGCTTTCCTTTGCTGATGTCAATGGTGATGAACTAATACTTTCCATTGTTCTAATGTTGACACATAGCACTCTACTTTGCTCCAAAAAAAAAGGAACTGTGTTCTAAGGCTAGAGAGTGGAACAGGAATTATAGCATTATAGTAGTAACTGCAGGAAAAATGGCAGGGATTGAATGAGCTCTCTTATCTCTTCTTAGCCCTCTTACTCCATTCTTACTAGCCTCTTCCCAAAATCTGAACTAGACATTATTCTAGGAGAGTCCCATGTTTTGTTTGTTGTTGCTCGTTTTTAATTTGTGTGTGTGTGACTATGTGCTAAAGGCTGCATGACAGAAAAACATCTTATACTGTTTATAAGCCCTGAAACCATAGATTATTTTAGTTGTCTAAATAAAGTAAAATTTGTTTAGTTCTTTGAAATGTTTTTATTCTGATTATAGTCAGCTGATAATCCCAGCAGTTATTTAAACTAATTAACAGATTGTTTTACTACATCTTCAACAATAATAAATGTTAAAACTTTAAATTCAATGTACAAAAATATCTTATTTTAAACTAACATTATCAATGACTATTTTCCTACTGAGAAAAACCAATAAAATATTTTTTAAAAATCCTTAATTAGGTTAATCAATAAGAAATGACTACTAAAAAGTAACATTTGGTTAAATTTATATATCTCTTTTCTGTGTATATTTTTAAGGATTTAAATTTTTATTTTATGTATATGAGTATTTCACCCACATATATACATATGTATACATGGACACAATGCCTATACACCATCCAGAGGCCAGATGAAGGTGATGAATGCCCTAGAATTGGAGTTGAAGATGGTTGTGAGCTACCATATGGGCGCTGGGACTGGAACCCAGGTCTTCTGCAAGTGCTCTGAACTACTGAGCCATTCCTCCAGTCTCTTTTTTATGTAAACTTTTAACCACTGGTTAGTTTTATGTATAATTTGGGAATCTTCATTTTCTCTTACTTAATATTTTTTTATTCCTAAAACTTAATTTAAAAATATTATCTTTAGCTGGGTGTGGTGGCTCACACCTATAATCCTAGCACTTTAATGGTAGGAATAGGAAGCTCACAAATTCAAGGTCATCCTTGGTTATACTGGGATTTCAGGGAAGCCTGGGATACAGTAAAGGTGGCCTCAAAAAATTTTAAGTTCATTTTAATTATTGCCTTATTCCAAAGTTTATATACGCAATTATTTATATTTTCTGTCTTATCTTTTAGAATATTTTTCCTTTTTTTTTCCTCTTGCACTAGGAATGTAATCAAGGGCATGTCAGCTAAGTGCTCTACCACTGAGATACAATTTGGACATCTAGGGTATGCCAAACAATGTTTCAAATAGGCTACATATAAAGTCAGTGATTTGCCCATTTCCTTCTAAGATTTCTAGAAGAGAAAGCACCAGATTAAAGAATTTCTAAATGTTCTTTTCTAATAGAATTTGGTGGTTCCATCATTTTTTCCTATTACCACTACTACTTTGTTTCATTCATCTATCTATCTATCTATCTATCTATCTATCTATCTATCTATCTATCTATTTGTAGTAGCAGGAATTTGTGTTGTAAGAAAAGAAGACTCTGAGCCAAATATTGGGGGAAGGCTGAAATATCAGAAAGAGGAAGCACCACAGTCAATTCTCATCCAGCTGTCTTGCAACTTCCTCACCTTTGCTCCTGCCTGGTTTCTACAAGCCCTTATATACCCTATCCCATCCAGATTAGGATTAAAGGCATGTAGCCTTGAACTCACAGAAACAGAAAAAGTTCTGTCTCTGGAGTTATGGGATTAAGGGTGTTGGTTACCACACTCAGGGCTTTCCCTGTACTGGGATTAAAGGTGTATGTGACTGACTCAGCTGTTTATCTTTGTATTCAAGGATTTCCTGAGCTGTCTGCCTAGGATTTGACGGTGTGCTCTTTCTGATATCTTAGGATTTATTAAATATCTACATTTATTGTTTGTTTGTTTGAGACAGGGTTTCACTGTGTAACCCTAACTGACCTGGACACTTGCTATGTAGACAGCCTGGCCTCAAACACACAGCGATCCTCCTGACTCTGCCTTCCAAGTGCTGGCATTAAGGGTGTGCGCCACCAGGCCCAGCTCTACCATTAATTTGAGATTCTTAATGGAAGCCTGTTTCCCAAGTATATATAGCTCTACATCTTCTCACATCTAAAACTGAGACATAATTTCCATACCAATGAGAATGTGTGCTGCTGCAATTCTTGCCCACTACTGGTAACTAAAACAGTTCTTCCACACCAACCAGCTAAATAGTTATCTCCATTGTCTTCCCTTTTTATGGTTTCATTGCTTGTATTTCTTAAATCTGTCTAGAAACTAATCTGAATTTCAACATCACCTAAATAATACCCCAAATCAAAAACACTGGTTCACATTGACAAAATATGGAAATATCAACTAATTATAAAAAGCTTTCCAGAAAGCAAAATTAACTATTACTGTCTCTACTTACTTCAAAGTAATATTTTACAAAGTAAAAAAAAAATCAATTTTTTAAAAACAAAATAAACTGGGGTGGGGAGAAAAGATGGCAATGTGGCAGGAGATCCACTTTGGCTTAAAAATCCAAGTTAACAAATATTTACGAGTACTGACTACTATAGTTGGTCTTGATGATCGTTTTGGTCGATGATTAAGTAGTATATCAACAGCTCCCACTACTTCAGAGTCGATTGCCACCAAAAGTGCATCTGCGGACTTTAAAAAAATAAAAGTTAAAATGAAAATGGAAGATAAAAATGTAAACTATTTTTTACTAATTTATGATTATTTTAAAACTCTTCACACTGTATTATATACAGTAATATTGGAATTTTAAAAAAGTATATTGGCCATGTAGTACATTTGCTTGCCAAAATAAGTAGCACTTCAGTGTACCACAACATAAACATTTCTGTTCTGGTTCAATGCACAACCTGGTAAAATAATGACTACTTCATAGAAGGGATTCTATATGGAACAGTGCTGATCCATGCAACATTTAAAGTTAAAAATAAAAACAAAAAACCTTCAAGATGTTTTCTCTTGAACTATAGACCAAAAATTTCTTAAGGTTCTAAATTTATTAAAGAAATTACCAGGCACTATTAAGTCAAGGGATATGTTGGATGTGACAACATCAGTGTAATTCTGAGAAGAGGGGAGAATGGAAAAATAGACAAAAGTCCTGTATTCTCATCTTCAAAACACATGTGGCTGATAGAAATGGTACAGTTTGACACTAGTACCAGCACTCTTGTCAAATACAAATTGCCAAGAATTCAGTTACCAAAGCTGGTAGAGTCAAGAAGGGGCTTATAGTTCTAGTCCCAACCTTCTGTGGAGATCTACTTCTGACCAGAGGCGAACCTCACAGGCTCAGGAGCTCTGCTTCTCTATAACAAAGCCTGTGTGATACTGGCAACCAGGACACTAAGTTTTGGGTTCTTTGCTTTATTTTTTTTTTTTAAGAAAAACCATAATAGCAGAAGGAAAATGTAGTAATGATATTGATTTAATCTAAGAAAAAATGCTGGGATTATTTTCAAGATGTACACTTTAATAGATACAACCTTTACTATTTTAAATGTCAACATTCTTGCCCTCAGGAATGAAACTTTAGCAGATCTGTAGCATTCGTTATAGCTGCACAGAATAAAGCCTTACTCTCCTTATTTGAATAAGACTGAAAATGGTAGGCCTTAGTGAGATGTTGAAAAATAGTATTTGACAATACAAAGAAAGGTCTGGAATTCTCATTAAAATCTTAGGAACACATATGTTTTCTGTAGGAAAAGCTGCTTCCCTAGATGGGGAAATTTAATCCATTGAAAATTTGAAATATGAAATTGAAAAAATTGAGATATGAGATTGAAAATTTAGAAGTATTTTTTCTTTTTTAGCTTCATATTTTCCTTCAGCTTTAACATATTGAATCAGCTGAAGCAAACAAACTTTTTAAAACAAGAACCCAGTAACCATTATTACTAGATATTTTATCTATAGTTTTAACTTTAACCAATAAAGCTAAACTATAGTAATGCCACTGCTCTTAAACACTAGGCAATTCCAACAATCTAAAATATAGCCATGAATTTATTTACAACTCACAACAACAACAACAACACCTAAAAAATATACAACAACCCAAGTCACAGAATAACACCATGGACATTATGTCCTAGGAGAGACAGGGCTAAGCATATTGACTTAAGATTTATCCATAAGTAAAGGGCAATGGATTTCCCAAACATTTCTCAGATATTTACTGAATGAAAGAACAGCTAGAATAAAACCAACGAAAATGGGGAAAGAAAAAAACTAAAAATTGACCACAAAACAATAAAATACCAATAGAAAAAAAATCAAACACAGCAGTCTGCAGACTTTAATGTAAGGACAAATTATTAATAATTTTGGACCTCATGAAGCAAAGTAAAATGATTACAGTCTCAAGAACTCCAACTAATGATGGTAATGTTAAATTATATTCAGATGCACTACTCAGTAAAAAATGAAGATGCATATTAATATTCATGCTTAAAAGGATAAGCTTCAGCTATGAAAAGTATATTAAAAATATGTAACTAAAGCGTGGCAATGAGTCAATACTCATTTTATATAAATAGTATGTTATTTGATAAATTTATTTGATCATTTCTGAAGAAAAGTATTTTAATTTTTAAAAATACATTTATTTGAGACACACTAGTAAAACCAGACTGACCTTGAACTTATGTTTCTGTTGCCTTGGCCTCCAAAACATTGGGATCACAGGTGTGTGCCACCATACCCAGTCTAATGCATTCTTAAATACTTGCAAGCATACGTTTTTATTTTCCCAATTTCTAAGTAATCTGGCCATTCCCACCAAACATATTCAGCACAAACACTCACTGTATAGTTGAAGCCCCTTCCTCCCTTCTTACCTCAGAACTTGTCCAGAAACTCCTGAGCTTTCTACACTCAGTGTGAGGAGATACCCATATTTCCTTTCTACGCCTAATTCCCACTGATAGTATATATTAATGCTCTGGAATATTCTGCAAAAACTTGGTCCTTCATCCACAAAATATTAGTCCCACCTCCGACAACTTTAAATTCTTCTCTTTTTGTTAATTTAACTTGATCTTATCTTTCTATCGTCACTAAATGTTTTTTATTTCACTGTTAAAATTCTCAAATTAATGCACATCATGTTCCCTAAATCAGCACCATACTTTCAAAAGTCAATGGCTTTTCCTTTCTCCTCTGGTGTCTTTATTTCTAAGCAAGAAATTAAATTAAAATTTCCCTTTTGGCGGTCATGCCACCATTCTAACTGACCCAAAATTGTGAACAATTCATTTGATCTTTTAAAGTGCAACTCTTTCTTTCCAGTGTCATTTATTAAATGTAAAAACTCCCTAAGAATGAATCTGCCAGCTCTGTGTTCTGTGCTTTCTGCCCTTGTGCAGATATATAGAGCCATCTTGCTGCTTATAATACCTAGAACACCTTGGTCATTTTCAGACAACCCCCAAATAAGTGAAGCTAAAACCTGAAATTGTATTCCTTTATATCAAGCCTAACCTCTCCTCTAAACTGGCTAGTTTTCTCTCCTCTACCCTAGTTACAAATATTTAAGATTGGTAAGCCCTAGGACTCAGTTCCCCTCCTAACAACTTTTACATCTGTGGCCTCTCCCCACACACCTCTCACACAGGGCTGCAGGCATGCAAGGCATTCCCCGGCTCCTCCCCTCTTCCTACAGGAACTGTTGCTCTTACAGTCAGTCTTCCAGTTCAGACATTAATAGTCAAACCCAAATTACTACAACACCTGCTCACATGAGCTATAATAGCCCTCCCCTCCTTTCCAGTCTTGCCTAAACTTGATCATCAAATTTATCTATCTAAAAATACCACAATACACACACCATACTTTCTATCAAAATGCATTGAATAATACCTCACTACCTATTATATAAAACACAAATTCTCAGCCTCCAATTCGAGGTCTTTTCCACCAGTTTTATTATTTAGTACTTTATTCTAAAGGCTGTGAATTCATTGTCTCAACAAACACATTTCACATATCTGCTTACATTCTTTCCTGCATCCCCTGTCCCTTAATTACTTCTAAGTTTTTGAGTAGACTTGGGTAACAGAAAGAACATGGACTCTTGAGCCAGAACCTAGGTGTGGATCCCAAATTTGCCATTTATGTGGTGATATTTTGTGTATTCTCTAAGAAATAAAGCTTTCCAAAATCAGAGGGCAGACCCAGCTACAAAATTAGCCATAGAGGTCAGGTAGTGGTAGCAGGCAACTCTAATCATAGCACTCAGAGGCAGAGATAGAGATCTGTCTAGAGCTCTGTCAGTTCAAGGCCATCCTGGACTACATGAGATTGATCAAGTTTAAGAGAAAAACAGAGCCAGGCAATGGTGGCACATACCTTTAATCCCAGCACTTGGGATCTCATTCATGCTTTTGCTCCCAGTAATTGGGAAGCACACACCCCTTTAATCCCAGCACTAGGAAGGTTGAAAGAGGAAGTGATATGGCTGTGTGAAGATAGGAAGAAAGTTCCTTTCAGCTGAGGGCTCAGAAGCATTCAGTCTGAGGATTGGAAGAAACAGGATCTTCCCCTTTAGGCCTGAGGATTCAATAGTGATGAGAAGTTTCTCTAGTGGTTTGTTCCCCTGTTCCTCTGATCTTTATAGCACTTACCCCAATATCTGGCTCCATGTTTTTATTATTAAAAACAATTAAGGTTTGTGTAACAAAAGAGCAAATCCAGACAAGTTATTTAATCTTTCTGAAGATAAGGAAGTCCAGGCCACTGGCATAAAGCAGCACAAAATAAATGTTAGCAATGTTAATATTCTTTTTTTACTTCTAAATTTTATTTTATGTATATGAGTGCTTCGTCTGCACTTATGTTTGTGTACCACATGTGTGTCTTGTACCTGGAAAAGCCAGAAAGTGGTGTTAGATGCCCTAGAACTAGAGTTGCATAGAGATGGTTGTGAGTCACCATGTGGGTATCAGGAACTGAACCAAGGTCCTCTGCAAGAGGTGCTTCTAACCATTGAGCCATCTCTCCAGCCCAATATTAACACTTCAAGGCTGAGCTCGATAGACACTCTTCCAGTGAAATCTTTCTTAAAATGTTTAGAAGATGTATTTTTAGGCTGGGTGGTGGTGGTGCATGTTTTTAATCCCAGCACTTGAGAGGCAGAGGCAGGCAGGTGTCTGAGTTTGAGGCCTGGTCTATAAAGTTCCAGGATAGCCAGATATACACAGAGAAACCCCATGTCAAAACAAACAAAAATTTACATTTTTAGTTATATGGATGTTGAACAATATATGCATATAAAGGCAGATGCCTGTGGAGGCCAAAGGCACCAGTGCCTCCTGGAGCTGGAGTTATGAATTATTTGATGTAGGTACTAAGAATAGAACTGGGGTCTTCTGCAAGAGCAGCAAGTGCTCTTGACCATTTTTCCAGTTTCAATACAGTAAAAAACAAAAACAAAACCTTTTTATTTTTTTCAATTTCCCTTCACCTCTTCAGTGCTAGGGATCAAATGCAGAGACTCACATGTGTTAGGCAGAAACCTAGTTTTCTTAAAAGCTCCAAACCATAATGGTCTTATTTTTCTTATATAGCTAAAATATTTACATTGAATTACAAAAAGTTTAAGCATAAAATAGGGCTTCTCAAAAACAGCTCTCCTGACATTTTGAGTCACATATGGTTGTGCTGTTGTTATAGTACCTTTCCTGTGTATTGTAGGTATTTAATAGTATCTACCCTCTAGATACCAATAGTAATCTGCCCACCAACTGGGAAACTAAAATGTCTCCATATCTGTCAAATATCCTTTGGTGCAGGCAAAGTTCTCTGTTTGAGAACCACTGATATAACCCAAGATAAAACAAGCATTTTGTAGTTGTAAAGCAATATATGAGCATCAAGCATTGTTACCACTCAGCATTTATAAATATAGCCTTATATTTAAATTCCTTTGTAATCTATGAGTGCTTTAGCTGTCTCAATTCATTTTAACAAACACTGGTGAATAAGTCATATTTTCCTTACTCATTTTCACCATCACACCCAGCTAAAGGTCTTGGACATTCGTTGATTGACAGAATAAGACACTGGTAACTTAGACAGAATACAGAGAACTGGAAAGAGCATGGGAGTTTGCAACCAAAGGATTAATGCAAACATTAGCTTTGCCTTTCTAATTTTACAACTCTGGTCAACTCATTAAAGTCTGTGAGCCTCAGTTTTCTGAACCATAAAATATGGCATCTTGATAGTCTGACTGTGATGCTCAAATGTAATGAAGAGTGAAAAAAAATGTGTACTACAGAATTATTATGTCTATAAAACCATGTATGTAAATACAGTCATTATACCGTAGCAATTCTTAGCCAAAATCATCAAGGACTGAATTTCTTCATAGCCTTATTTTCTAGGTAACTGAAGCTTATGCCTTTAAGTGTTTAACTTTAAATTTTAAATAATTTTGATGGAAGTTTTCTGCTTTTAAAAGGTTTACATACATATACATACATACATACATATACATATATGTGCTTTCATCTAAGGTGTTAGGTAGTGAATATAATTTAAGTTTTCCTCACTGATGTAAACCACTGTTATGAAGCTTAACCAGTAGACAGGCATGCAGTGCTAACAATCTCTTATTAAACAGTGTGAGTGGTCCCATGCTTCATTTTGCTCAGCTGCAGTTCTAATGCCTCTTTTATGGCTTTTCTTAATTCTCTTCAGGGCAAAAAAAAAGATTAAGTTTGTTAAAATGAAATCTAAAATGAGAGAAAGTAGACTTTGAAGGAGAAGTGCTCTACAACTAAATGTAACCTAGAAACAGCATGGAATTTGCTATGGCAGCTCACTTCTCAATTAGTTTCTCCTTATATTCTGGATAGCTAGAATGCCTGGGTACCCAGTTCCCTTTTCTACTCTAAGTGTGTGTGTGTGTGTGTGTGTGTGTGTGTGTATGTGTGTACTTTATATACACACATACAAATCACTCATGATACAACATTACAATATAATAGGAATGTACCTACAACCACTTACCATACTAAAAAAAAAGAAAGAAAGAAAAAGAAAATGCTGTGCTTCCTGGTGTCACTCAAAAGCTATGCCTCATTACAGCTGCAAAAGAGGACCCAGAGTTTCTATGCTGTGTTTATCATGAGTGAACCAAAAAGGGAAAGAAAGTGAAGCTATTAGTAACTTACACCTTCAAGGTGTACATCATACCTGCTTTTCTACCTTAAGTCATATGAAGACAAATGGAAAGTTCTATCCATTCCAGTTTTAAAACAAATCATTCATCTTTAGATGAAAGCAAACACTAAATTTCAAACAAAGAGGAAACATAATAAAACTTAGGAGAAACCAAATAGAACTGTAAGTTGTTTTGTGAGGAACATTTTGTTCATGTGCCTATAAATAACACGGGTCACAGAGAATCTTGTCCCCTGGCACTTCTAGAATACTTGCACTATTTTTAGGTATATAATACAAAAGTAATCCTATCAGTAATAAAAATGTCATTTTTAATAATTCATGTTAGTTTATTTTTGTCTAACATGGGGAAAGAGAACAGGAAGAAAAACACAAATTTAAAATATTACATTTTAAAATAGCTTATTTGGTAAACTTTTTAGTGGCTTAAAACCAAATAGAAGGTGAAAGGCAAAGGAGGAGAGAGTAAACAAAGGAAAGAAAGAGAGAGTAAGCTACAAGGAAAAGATGAAAGCATGGCATAGCTAACATTTCTTAGAAGCTACTGGATAAAATCATCTAGCCTTGTACCTGACAACCGTAGTCCAAAAGCAGCTGCAGTATATCCAAGCTTTCGTTTTCAATAGTTATGGTAACAGCATTTCTCCCAAGCACATCTACGCAATTTATGTTCAAGTCACCTGAACTGTTTTCCTCCAAAATCTTTTTAACCATATAATAGTCACCTAAATAACAATATACAAACATACTTTAATATTTAAGACATTAAACAAGAATGAGTATAAAAAACTTTATCCTGCTGAATTAAAAGATTAAAAAATACCTAAACTCATTTTTGCTTTGCATGTGGACATGTGTACAGAAAATGTAAACATTTCCTGGAAAAAAGTATTTCTTGATAAAATAATATACATAGAGGCAGTAAATATAAAACACGAGTAGAAAAAAATAAATGTGTAGCATGTAATAAAAATTTCTAGTTTAAAATTCTTAACTTGATGTTATAAGGAGAAAAACTTATAGAAGATATGTAAAACAATTTAATAAAGCATACCCCAAAATACAGACTGACAGCTACTATAGAAAAAAATAAAACGAAACTTAGAAGATATTAGTTTTGGATCACACACACACACACATGTTACTCATGCATCATATTGGTTAAAATAGAGACCAAAGATAGGGGATATTAGAAAGAGCTAAAAGCATACATTTAAAAATATGAATTTGACAGTATGCATAGTAAGGGTACCTAAAAGTTCTAATTTCTCCCCCATTTTCTCTCACATACATGTACGCACAAGCATGCACACCCCATCTTGTGAAGAAAGGTGAAGTGTGCTAACAGGGAATATCCAGCTCACAAAATGCCATGTTGGGGCTAGAATGACTGCTTGGCCTTCAGGAGCAGCCAGACTGACTTCTGCCTGACTGAAGGCTACTACAGAACAACCATCCCATGTGAGGAAAAAGGGAATTACTGTCACCAAAGGTGCAGGATATTTGCCTGCTAATGAGATTGTGAAGGAAAAAAGAGAAATAAAACTCCAAAGGAAAATAAATGCTCATTAGAGAAAGAAAGCAAGGGGATACTTATTTCATTTTACTTTTTTTTTTTTTAAAAAAAACTTTATTTATTTATTATTTATTTATTTGCCTTGGTGTTTGCCTGGAACTGGAACTACAGACAGTTGTTAGCTGCCATGTGGGTGCTGGGAATCGAACCGGGGTCCTCTGGAAGAGCAGGCGGTGCTCTTAACCACTGAGCCATCTCTCCAGCCCCCTCATTTTACTTTTTAAATACACAATGAATAAATAGCTTTACATAGTTATTTCTTAGATGTCTGTGAGTAAGAAACAGGGAAAGACTAAGCAGAGTGGAAACTAGAAGAAGAAAAGAAATAATTTCATGATACACAGAAAGAAAACATTAGACTAAATGAATAAGGAAAGCAATATTGCAACCAAGGTAACAGATTTTATTTATGAAGATTTCAAACTTCCTATTATTATTAATACCTGCTTACGCTAAAAAAAGAAACTGAATAATAGTTTTCTTAATAACACATCTCCTTAGGTCTAAAGAACAAAAAACTAGTCATGAAATAATTTCCCCATAGCACCAATTAACATTTAAATTCCACTGATGAAGTGATGCTCTTAGTCTTGAGCTGTGTCAAGAAGGCCAGATAATCCACTCAAATGGTAACACTATTGCTAAAAAATAAAATAAAATAACATTTAAAACTATTTCAGACAAATCTGCTTTTAAGCATAGATATAAGAAAATGCTACCCATAAAACTCTGCTTTGCTATCCTGGTATATCTAAGGGTCATTCCTTTTTAAATTACCTTCTTGGAACGTAACAGACTTTCTAAATCTACAGTCATTGCACTTCATTAATTCTGTAATATTTTCAGCCATTACTTCTTAAATGTCACCTCATTACTGATGTCTATATCTGCAAGTCATTTAACTTTGAAGATGAATGCATATGTGAAAAGAGGTGAGAAAACTTAAGACACACAGGAAGCTAGCTAACTACCCAGATGTGAGGAAAATGCCAGATGATGTTTTCCTTTCATAGTAAAGTTGCTTGCAAATCATATCTCTTTGTCGTTGGAAAAACAATAGAATTTGTTTACTTGTTGATGGTATAGTTGTGCTTTATTGTGGGTTTATATGTGTGTTCCTGGGTGTGTGTGTGTGTGTGTGTGTCAAATATGGAGGCTGGAGGTTCGGTTGGGGTGTCTACCTCTCCTGCTCTCTATTACCCCCACGACTCCACCGTACCAGAGAGAATGTCTCCCTGAGCTCAGAGTTCACGGACTAGCTCTATAGGCTGCCACAGAGCTCCAGGGATCAGCTTGCTCAGGGTTACAGAATTATATCAATACACTCTGCTTTTTACATGAAGGCTGGAGATCCAAACTCAGATCTTCATGTTTGCAGAGCAGGCACTTTATCTGTCACCCCCCAGCCTCTAGTTGTCTTTGTTAAACAAAGAAAACAGAATTATTTTTCAGTCTTCTCAGAGGCAGTGTAACAATGCAGCCAGATCATCTCAGTCCAATCTCTAAGTACCTCCCATACCCATTCACTGGTCCCCGTGTACATAGCTAACCCTCATCCAAACCATTACCAATCCTTTAGAACCGGGAAACAGCCTCCTAACTGATAGACCCTATTGAAAAAGATTTTCTCTTTGACCATATCCTAAGCAAGCTAATGTTCCTCTTTCCCCTACAAGGATTCAATCTTAGCCCCAAGTCTTGAACAGAACATTTCCTTTACCATACTTTCTAATAGCTCTAGGTTGCATCACTAACATGGTCCTCTGCAAATACATGCCTGAGGAAAGTCATAGCTGTTAGTTTATTTGAACATTGAAGACAGGGCCCATTTCCTGGCTCATGTGAAAAGATACCCATCTAACCACCTTAAGTGCCAGGTAACGCATCCATACTGGTTTCATATAAACCAACATCCACTTTCTGTACATCTTCCCCTGCTGTTTTATAGCCTTTCCCTTTCCTGACTCTATGGAACCCCTAGCTACCTCTGTACAAAATGAACTTGGATTCAGTTCACACTGGGCTCTTTTCTATGTTAGCACTCATACAATACTTTATACTTTAACACAGGGAGGGGGTCAACATAATAGTTCTGAAAAGGGACAGACAGTAAAATACTGCTAGGTTTTGTGGGCATGATAGCTCAGTCACATTACCCAGACTCTTTTGTACCAAAGCAGGCCCAGAACACATGGAAACAACTGAGGATGTGTTCCAATAAAACTTTCGAAATTTTATAAAAATTCCATGTTTTAAAATATCATTATTTTAGTTAGAAATATTTTTAAGCATTTAAAATATAAAATGTAAAAGCCAGTCTTAGCTCACAGACTACAAAGTTCATTTAGCTTATGCATCAGTTGGTCATTATGTTCTAGCTCTACCTCTTCAATCCAATCTGTAAAATTCAAAGAATATCAACTTTATGATTTTCTAACATCTTCAATGGACATAATTTTTACTAAGTTGTATAAAGCCCATTGGAAACTAGGCTAGCAAATAAAATAATATAAAACATACCAATGTAATCCCAGAGATCCACAGCAATAAATTGACTCTGCCCAACTCTGATAAATCCTTGACAGATATACAGTAGAGAAATGTTACAATATCAGTTAGCAAAGAGGATTCTCTATTTCTTACTGGCTTCTTGTTTGACTGTCTAACATATGATGATATGGTAGTGGTAAATTTACCATTACTGAGATGACAGCATTAATGTTGATCAGCACCCCGCAGGCAGAATCAGAACAACTGCTGCAAGTCTGAGGCCAACCCAGGCTACTTACATAGTGAATTCCTGCCAAACTGAACCATGGACTAAGATTCTGTCTAAAAAACCAACCCCACAACTCCCACAAAATACTGACCAGTTCTTAAACTTTATATTAACCAAACAGAACTTGAAACTAGTTATATGAAGTATGGAAAACTTTTGTGCCGAAAAATTTATAAATCCTTTAAAGCTAAACTTTCTACAAAAAAATCTTTGAACATGGAATTATAACATTATACTTAAAATATTCCCAATTAAACTGAGGGGCAGTGTCCCATGACTCAGCACTCAGGAGACAAAGGCAGGCAAAGCTCTGAGTTCAAAGCCAAACTGGTCTGCAGAACAAGTTCCAGGACAGTCAGGGCAACACAGAGATATTCCGTCATGGGGGGAAAAAACAATTAATATTAAAAATGGACTAAGAGGAAAGGCTTTGGAACCCAATGAAATTCTACTAACTTACAAATAATTGACATGGAACTGGAATCTTTTAGTCCTGGTCATTCACTTTGGATTTTTAATGTTATCACCTATTACTTCTAAATAATATTTAAATTTCTCATTACCTGTATTAAACTATTACTCCTAGTCTTAGACTTCCCACCATCATTAAATTTGATAAAACAGTCTGAAGAAGACATTTATAGTTCTATAAACGGGCAGGAGAAACTCAGATTACAGCAGTGCTGGTGCATTCAAATTTAATTTTTCAGCCTCATAACACAAAATGTACTGAGGTTTCACTTGGCTTATTCATTTTTAACTTCCCAAGAGAGAGTGCTCTGTGCTAGGAATAACCTGTCTTCCAAATCTCATATGATGCAGTTAAGTTAAATTGAACATTTGCTCAGAAAGATCTATTCTGTACACATATACATCTTTTTACCCTACTGTTCCTTACTACTTCACAAGGAAACATCTTTGTTATAGAAAAAATTCCTAAAGAACATGGATGTGGTCAGTAACTCATTAACAACAGCTTTTTCCCCAGTGCCTTAACACAGTTAAGAACTTCATGTGTATAGCACCAAGGAGCAGCAAATTAAAAATAAGAGAAAGAAACACACCCTGAGATCACTAAATAGGGCAGTAAGGCAGCTAGCTGCTCAGTCCATCTTTCCTTAAAGTAACTGTGAACCACTCCCTATGGCTAAACTTCTCAACTAGTACATTCTAAGACTTTGATGATTTACCGAGATTCCCTGTACAGAATGCATGGGTTTTGTAACACCCTTCAAATCTCTTCCAAAATAGCAAATATAGAAAGAACTATATAAACATATTAAGTAAGGTGTTAATACAACAGTGGCATGTATTCTCGAGGAAATGTTGCACATTTTGAAAGCATCTACAAAGCTTCTACAGAAACCTAAAGAAGCCTCTTTTATAATGTAGCAAAAGTGACAGAATGCAAACTAGGAGGAATCCAGAGGTACAGGTGAAATTCTGCCCCCCATACCCTCTCCAACTCTATAGTGAAATATTCAGAAAGGACTACTAATAAAAATATAAATTTTCTGAAATACTCCACATACAGCCCTGGCAGAGAGTAAATGCTTCCAGTTTTCCTTATTCAGCATAAGCATTAATTATTGATATTAATGAATCAAACGGCTTATGTTCACAAATACGTTTTAAAAGGTATCATCTACTTAACACTTTAAATAAGAAGAAATAAAGACTTTACTTAAGTTTAGGTGGTTCCTAAAACATTATTTACTCTTCCAGCAGGAAGCAGGCCTGAGGGATATCATAGGCTTTCACAAATTAAATAGGGTAATTATCACACTAACTCTCAAAAAGAGAGAAAAAAAGAAAAACATGGTTGTCCATTTAATATTAATAAGACAACACATTTATTGTCAGCTCTTTGTATCTGAATTTCAGTCCCTCTGTCTATAAAGAATACACATATATACTTTGTAAGAATTTAATTTGGTAAGTTTATATAAATTTGGTAGGTTAATATAAAAACTCTGCTTTATATCAATAGAACAAAAATTTTCAATTCATTTTATCTTATTTTTTTAATACAAAAAAGGACAACAAGTTAGCTTTGAGATAATTATGGTCTATTTTGATGATTCATAAGAATCTAATACTTGGGTCATTAATTGCCTAGATTTATAAAATTAATTTACATAAAAGCTAATTATTCAAAACAAAAAAATTTCTCTTTTCTATTTTTGTTTACTCCTTAATCTGTACACTACTCATTTTAAACAGCCATTCATTCACTAGAATGCATACAATCACCTCATTTCTGCAAATTTTCTTTTAGGAATTTCTAGCTCTTATTTTGAAAACTATACTATGAATGATTCATACTTGTAGAAAGAATCATTAAAAGAAATTAGTTGATTTTCTCTGAAGCTATTGAAGGTACCATGTGTGCCTTTTACATTTACACAGAAAACAAAATTTATAAACTACCCATACAGATAAGCGTTAACTCCCAACCAGTACATCCAAATATGGATGCCATTTCTAACAAAAATTACTTTAATTCCTTCAACTATAATCAGATCAATAAGGCATAGTGATTTCACTCTCTCTCTCTCTCTCACACACACACACACCAGATCTGATACATGGAATTGTGAGGATAAAATTTCCTGAAGTGTGTGTGTGTGTGTGTGTGTGTGTGTGTGTGTGTGTGTGTGTGTGTGTATTAAGTAGCAGTATTGATGATTCAAACTAGGGCCTCGTTTTTTGTTAGGGAAGTGCTTTACCTATCACTGAGCTAAATCCTCAGTCTCTGTGAGTATTAGATAAAATGGTCTACAAAATGCATGAGCACTCCACTCCAAAGTTATTTTAGTAAATGTTTGTCATTTGGTCTGATGAAGATTTCATTGTAAAAGTGGGAGTTCTAGATATTTCAAGAAAACTTCCGCTTTTATATTTGATTTGGACCACATTAAAAAGGTTTTAACAATATTAGTGATTATAAATATGAACAAAAATATGAGCTCCTCTGACTTCAATTTATCTTTAAAACAAACGGCAATTAAAACTTTATGCAAGAAATCTGCAGTTTCTTCAAGATAGCACGGAAACTCCTGTTCCATTTCTACATCTCTCCAAGGATTTAAACGATGCTATAAATATATACATCAGACCCCGATTTTCATACAGACAGACAGATGGACGGACAAACAGATATCTTAAGCTGTTTCAACTGGTACTATGGACAGTTCATAAAAAAATTTGTAATCAAATCTCCTTTAGAGAAATCTCATGCAACCATTCTAAATATATGTATCACAAAATACCTGCTCCAATCATATTCCATTACAACACTTCTCAGTTTGACAAGAACATCAAATCCCCTTTCTTAGCGTACTTTTAAAACAGCACACAATTAACTGGATCAATCACTGGTTCTGGCTTGCTGCACTGCAACACGATCATTTCCTTCCTCCTCTTTCCTCTTAGATAATTTATAAGGAAAACACCTCAAGGAAAGCACTTGGGAGAAAGTAAGTATTTTATATAATCTACAGATCTCAGTTCTGTGATGACATTATAGACATACATTTTGTATTTCTTTATATTTCTAGGATTATTCAAAGATGTCTATGGTAGACTTTAACAAACGCTTATTATTTAATATCATCACATAAAACATAAAAGTGAGTTGGCAACAGATATAAGTAGAGTTTGTTTATATGTCAATGCCTTTTGCATAAATAATTGCTTTTTGGTTTGGCTAAGAGTAAGTGTAGTTGTGTAAAAAACAAAAAAATCTATTACAAATGCTTTAAAAGGTTAGGGAGAATGTTGTTGACTTAATCATATTCATGTAAACAAAAACTTCTGTAACAAGTGTTCCCATAGTGTAATCTGGCCTTTAGAATTAGGTTTGGGAAGTCTGCATGGTCCTAACAAAGCTTTCCTAAAAGAACATGGTCTGCTGAAGTGAAGAATAAGAAATTTTTAGTACTGTTTTTCAGTTAGGAAATAAAAGCAGTCTAACAGCAATCAAGTTCCTGGTCCTTTATTACAACGCATCACTTGGAAGCATGCTTAACTTTTCATGTGGCCATAAGTGATCAATTTCTAGATTCAGAACAGTATATATTCCACATATTTTGCCTATACTTTTCACTACCTTTGTCTTCCACCAACTCTCTGAAGCATTAAACTTTTCTCCTCACTTTTTTTTTTTTTTTTTTTTTTTTAATACCAACACTCAAATGGGTTCCATAAGTTTGGGGAAAGTTTTGGCAACGAGGTCTGAATTTTCCTGTCTCATCCTTGGTTCATATTATTTTGTTTAGGATAATGGAATACCTAATTCCATTCAACTGTAGCATGCTATGACACTGGTGGCTGATGCTAAACAGAAGAAATCTTCAAAACAACAAAGCAAAACAAAAATGCAAGGTGACAGCCCACAAATTGGAGAAATCATAAGGGAAATTAACAGAATTTTCGGATTAGAAGGCCCCAAACTAGTCTCTGGCTCCCAGAGGAAGGACTCCAGCCTGGAATTTATCAGTGGCAGAAGTGAAGCAGCTCTGGGATCAGGGTTCCCAACTAGCAACTGAAACATCCCACCTTCAAGAGTCCACCACCCCTGTCCTACCTGCCTTTTGGCTCCTACTCCAACAGGCAGAAGTCCTGCGGGTCTCACAGGAATGTGCAAGAGAAAGCGGGAGTGCTAGGAGTAAGTTGAGGCTGGGGCAGGACCCAGGGAAGGAGTCTTAGGATGTTCTGGGACAGGGAAAGGGTCCTAGCTCTCACCCTTGTCGCACGCCAGCAAGAAAAGCTTCTCATTCAGGGTGTTCTCCTCCTTTACCTCCCGCACATCCTTCAGCGCCATCACTTCGTTGGGCGACGAGGAGGATGGGGAGGAAGGCAGGGAGGAGGAGGAGACGCCCGAGAGGTCGGTGCTTGGGTACAGGGCCGCCATCATCGCGGCCCACGACGGGGGCAAGCCAGGGGACGGAGGCTGGGCCCCCATGGGCGCCGACCCCGACCCCAGCCCCGCCCCAGAGCTGGAAAACGGGTGAGTCGTTCCCCCGGCCACATCTGCGTGCGGCCCGTTGGCCCCGAAGGGCGTCGCCTCGCCCCGGAACCAGCATTCGCCCTCCACTGACAGCCCCAGGTTGGTGGCCACGCCAGCCCGGCCCCGGGGCCAGCGCCCTCTGCCCAGCCGCCGGCGTCCCGGTCGAGCTGGTCCGCGCCCGTCCGGGGACGACAGAGTGGAGCGCGCCAGGGCGGCAGCTGAGCGCGGGGCCGTGCCCGGAGCCGCAGGGGCCGCGCGGAGGGCGGCCCGGCCTGGGAGGGAGTGAGGGAGCCGCCGGCGGGGGAGCTCGGCGGTGGCTTCGCAGCACGGCTGGCTCCGGGGCCGTGGGAACCGCTGGCGCAGCTGCACCCGCAGGAGGCACAGGCTCGCCGCTCTCTCCGCACGTCAACCTCAGCCCCGCCCTGGCGACGACACCGGGGCGGGGCTAGCGGCCAAGCCTGGCTCGAGTGGGCGTGGCATGGCGGGAGGAGGGGCGGAGCTCTAGCCCTGACGCACCTCCCTCGTCAGTTGCCTAGCACCTCGGCAGCATCTTTGAGCACCCATGGAGGGGCGTGGGAAAGGCCTGACCTCACTTCTTAGGTTGCAGATTTGAGGTAATTTGCTACTGCTTGGACCTGCTGCTGCTGCACAGAGAGTAAATACGTTGCAGTGTGCCATTGAGCTTTTGAGGAATTAACGGCCAGTTGAAATCACCTACAGAATTGTCTTAGAGCCTGGCTAAGCAAGATATGAGATTTTATATTTACCTTACTCTTGTGCATGAAGGCCGTTAAAAATATTTCTTGTGACCTATAAGCATTGCATTACATTTATCACATCTAATTTTAAGAGATTTATTATTTAGACATCAGCTGACTGAAGCATTCCAAGCGTGACTTGAAATTACATCTTTTCAACAATTCCTATTGTTTCCTACAGTCAATGCTAGGGGGAAATATGAACTTTGGGTTAAGTTTTATAGTTTTAAGACAATGGATAAATTTACTTAGGAGCATCTTAAATTTGAGGGGAATACTTCCTCTTCCATTCAGGCTGCTTTGTACCATTACTTTCTCTACCAACCTTTTAAGTTCACTCTTTAAATCAACATTTTCTTTAGCTGTTCTCTAAAAGACATTAGTAGATGCCAAAGACATCTTTTCAAACATTTTTCTGCATTCAATTTAAAACAGTCTCTAGAGTCATTCTGTTTTTTGTTTCTAGACAATTTACCCATTATTCTGTAATGTTAAACTTTATATATATAAGTTTATGTATTTGGTGAAATTTCCAATTGACTCAAGGCGAGGCCAGTGGAAACAGGAACATGCTTATCTCTATATATGTACTTACACATTTTATTGATCAGCAAAATGTTTAGCCAGCAGCAGAACTCTAACCCTGACTTATCCAAAATGTCAGTATTTGAGGCTAAACAACTCAAATGGCTCACAGCCTTCAACACAGATCCTTTATCCAAAGAACTCCTATGTATGGGGCCTGGATTAATTTCAAAGATTTGAGAGAATTCCAACCCTCTTTGGTAGTAATCTTAGGAGAACTTCTAAAGCATTAGAACATCTACTTCAGGCAAAGTGGTGTGATAATACACTTTAGGTTTTTGGATTGTCTCAGTTGCAGACTATCTTTTATCTTTGTCTCTAAAAAACTGCTTGGCTAGCATAAATTGGATCATTCTAACATCACTTACATATTTTACATAATTGATGTTAGAACCAGTGGTGTCGTTATGAAGTACACTGGAATGCAAACCTCAGAAGCAGCATATTACTTTAAGCAATTCCTTCAAGTCAACTCCAGAGAAGGGAAATTCTGATTATATCTACTCCTACAAGATAGATAGATCCCATTTATATTTTCCAATGCCCTCCTCCTCTATACTACTCTAGGGCCACATCTGTTTCTTTTTCATAGTGCCGACTAGACATTTGTTTTATCTGCTGAACACAGTCCAAAGCAAAGCATACTTAGAGAGACCTTGCCTAATTTCCTCTGCTTCCAAATCACACTGCAGCTACTGCAGAATAATTCTTTTGTTCACTGTGAATATGTGTCGCTATGATTGATTTAATAATAGTCAGTAATTTAATATCCTGGCCAATAGCTGAATAGGATAAAGTTAGGCAAGAAAGCCAAATTGAGAATTCTGGGAAGAAGGGTGGAATCAGGAGTCTCCAAACAGAGAGAGCAGGAGATGAACATGCCATGCTAATTTCTTTAAGGGAATTTTTATATCCTCTTTTTAGGCTTCTAATAGTTTCATAAAGTTGTTTGTAAGGTCATTTCCTTCTATTCCCTCTTCGTTGTTATGTTCAGGTCTTGAAGCTATGGAACCACCTGCTTCTTCTGGTGGTGTCTTGTTGACCTTTGTATTGTTGTATATATTCTTTTTTTTTCTTTTTTTTTTAATTTATATTTATTTATTTGCCTTGGTGTTTGCCTGGAACTGGAACTACAGACAGTTGTTAGCTGCCATGTGGGTGCTGGGAATCGAACCCGGGTCCTCTGGAAGAGCAGACGGTGCTCTCAACCGCTGAGCCATCTCTCCAGCCCCAATATTGTTGTATATATTCTTGCACTGCTGTCTGCCCATTGTTTTACCAATTCTCTCTTGGTTAGTTCTTGGTCTGAGGGCTCTTAATCAGCTATGTGTTCAGAGGGTCCGTTGTTCTTGAGATGGTCGCAGTGTTATGATGCCAGTCGTCACCTTTTGATCTCTCACCTCTCAGCTCTGTGCCCAGGGACTTGGCTGTTCTCCTGCTGCTATAACATCAGCTGTGTACTGGGTGGGCTGTGCTCTGCACCGAAGCCTAGAAGTCATCTCAGGGCCCGGGTTCAGGTGGCAAGAGTCACCTTCTGACCTCTGAGCTGTGCTTTTAGAAACTCCTCTGCTTCCTTGCTATTATGACAGTTATGGTCTCTGCAGGTTGTGTTCCTGACTGAAGCCAAGTCTCCCACCTCCAGGGCATGTGCCCAGGACCAAGGGACTCAGCTGTTGCCTGGCTGCTAATTCCCCAGCTGTGTTCTGGGCAGGCTGTGATCTGCACAGAAGCAGAGTGGTCCGTTCAGGGCCCGGGTTCAGGTGGCAGAAGTCCTAGCTCAGGCTTATTACTCTTACATTTTAAACTAGTCCATATTCCTTATTTACACTCTGCTCTGAGCCAAGACCCTGGGCACAGAGCTGAAAGGTCAAAAGGTGATGACTGGCATCATAACATTGCGACCTCACGAGAACAACGGACCCTCTGAACACATAGCTGATTAAGAGCCCTCAGACCAACAACTCACTAGAAGCAGACCAAGAACTAACTAAGAGAGAATTGGGAAAACAATGGGCAGACAGCAGTGCAAGAATATATACAACAATACAAAGGTCAACAAGACACCACCAGAAGAAGTAAGTGGTTCCATAGCTTCAAGACTTGAACATAACAACGAAGAGGGAACAGAAGGAAATGACCTTACAAACAGCTTTATGAAACTATTAGAAGCCTTAAAAGAGGATATAAAAAACTCCCTTAAAGAAATAGAAGAAAATACAAATAGAAAATTAGAAGAGATAAACAAATCCTTGAAAGAAAGCAAAGAAAACCAAGAAATAGAAAGCAAACAGGTGAAAGAAATTTACCAAGAATTAAAAACTGAAACACAAGCAATAAAGAAGGCACAAACTGAGACAAAACTATAAATAGAAAACCTGGAAAAATGACCTGGAACCACAGATTCAAGCATAACCAACAGAATCCAAGAGATGGAAGAGAGAATCTCTGGGGTGGAAGCCTGAGCTATTGGCCAAGCATTTATAAATAATGTAAGTCTCTGAGTGGTAATTTGGAAGTGGCTCCAGGGATGAGAAAATTCCACCTACATGAAGCACATTCTTCTGCTTCTTCCATTACCACTACTTCTTTCTTGCTTTACTTATTGCTATTTTTTTATTGGCTAGCCGTCTCCACTATGATTTAGGTCAAAAGACTCTATATTTTTCTTACCTGAATTCCAAGAATTTCATGTAGTATTTGAACACAATAAATTTGTGCTAGTGAATTTTATTCATTCAAATTATTTCATCACAAACTAAATTTGTAAGAATCATATGCTTAGTACTTAATAAAATTCTGAATATGAGGGCCGGTGAGATGGCTCAGTGGATAAAAGTGGTGTTTGTGCAAACTTGAAGATCTGAGTTTTTGTTTTTGTTGATTTGTCAAGACCAGGTTTCTCAGTGTAGCCCTGTTGCCTGGAACTTGTTCCTTAAACCAGGCTAGCCTCTAGATTTGCCTGCCGCTGCCTCTGAAGTGCTAGGATTAAAGGTGTTTGCCACCATCTCCTGGTGTAAACCTGAGTTTAATTCCCATGAAGGTGTAAGGAAAAAATAGACTCCACAAATTTGTCTTTTGTCTTTTGACCTCCACACATATATGCATGCATGCCCATATACACACATCACATACACACACATACACACACACACACAATGATACAAACATTAAAATTTTAGAATTAAAATCTTTATTTTAAAAAAATATTTTTTTTTATTTTATGTGCATTGCTGTTTTGCCTGCATGTGTGTCTGTATGTAAAGATGCCAGATCCCCTGGAACTGGAGTTACAAACAGTTGTGACTGCCATGTGGGTGCTGGGAATTGAACTGGGGTCTTTTGGAAGAGCATCCAGTGCTCTTAACCACTGAGCAATCTCTCTAGCTCCTAATTTTTGTTTTGTATATGAAAGAAAAAAAAACTTCACCTCCAAAGAAATAAAGTTTTCATATTACTTCTTTTAAGTGTTGAATTGCTTTGTGAGCAATAAGTTTGTAACAATCAATACTGAAGGCTCTATATATTTCTTTAAGTGAAATAAATACACATTCTACATACACAGCATTTTATTAAATATACTTTGTGAGAAAAAGAACACCTTAAAGTACTAAATCCCATGTAAATCAAATTATCTTAGTAAATATGATGGTGAAAAAAATCAGAGAGGCATGATTTTAATAATCTCAGTAAAAGATCAAAAGCATACTTACATCTTCATATAAGAAAACAATCATCAAAATATACAAGACAAAGAAATCACTTGTAGAAGAATATATTTAAGAAGTTCACCTGTTAGTATTTCATTTAAAAATGTCAACCCTAAACACACAGACACTCTCACGCTTAACACAGATGCTTTGTTCAGTGGAAGAGGAGGAGATGGCAACTCATTCACACAGAGACAATGAAGCTTCTCATGCACAGCAGGATTGTGCACTGGCACTGAAGTGGGAGATGGGAGCATGTTTCCAGCTTCATCTATGAGCCATAGAATTTCTCTACTGCTAAAAATTCAGGGGAAACAGGTTTCAAGTTTTAATTCTTCCTAAGGAACACAAACCCTAAACATTTCCAGTTTATACATGGCTATGAAATCATGATGGTCATTAGCTTTTATATGCTTTCTATTAAAATTATTTAGGGGGGACCTATTCTAATGGTGTAAGCTTGGTTACAACTAGGAATGAAACTAGTGAGTGTAATGTGATGCTAACAGGATAGTATCAATGTCGGTTGAGATATTCTATCTAATGTTTGGCTGCAAGGACTTGAAAGAAATTAGGTGAAAAATAACTATATGTCATTCATAATTAATATTTGGAAAAGGTATCTTCACATATCATATATCCACAAACTGAAAAGTGTCACACATATCGTAGGGGCAAAATAAATACTTAATGGCTGGCAGATCACTTAATACATATCATTTAGAAAAACCTGGGTAATTCAGATGACTTAAGGCAGTTATCAAACTAGGACATGTAAAGTAGGAATGCAGTTACAATCAAAGTAAAAAGTTCCTACAGCTTATGCAAGAGAGTGAACCTTGGGGTTTATTCAAGAATTGTTTTGTATTTAAAAAGTTTAATGTTATCCCTCTAAATTTTTATACAAGATAAAAATTTACAGAAAGGTTATAGTTTCAGATCATTTTACATAGGGGAAAAAACCAAACGGATCAAGTTGAAATACAACTTTAGGTACATTTGTGATCAAAATTAAGTAACACTTCAAAAAAAAAAATTCCAAACACATTTAATAGCAGGACCTGACAAAACTTTATACAGGTCTTTTCGAACTATGAAAAAGAATGATTAGTCTTATTTTCATAAAACCTTAAGGAAATAAAATAATTGTGAAATAGCAGCTTGATAAGATATTCTTGTATTGGTATTGATTGATAAAGTAATTGTTATTCAAAAAGGTTGACAAATTCTAACTAGTATGGAGAAAATATTATTTACTACTGAATACAGAACTATTTTGAGCATACAGATTTTCTGATTTTATACCCACTATTTTTCAAAACTCTGTAAACGGAGACATTCAATGTGTTTAATGTGGCAGATCATAGTAAATGTTTCATTATTTTATTCTGTTCAGTCCTTTCCCCATTAGGCAGGCAAACACTGTCATAACCATCTTTGGTTTTACTTCTACGAGGTCATCAGGCAATGCATATATCCGAGCACCAATCTTCCGAGCAACTGAAATGGCATATCTTGAAAAGACAAGAAAGACATCTTGGAATTTGTTATCTACCATGTTTTAAATTAATACATTTTAGTAGAAGATCCTCTTTATGAGATTAACTTTACATAAAGGTTAAGGATGTTAATTTTTAAAAAGACTTATTTATTTTATGTATGAGTGCTCTATCTGCATGTATACTTTTATGCCAGAAGAGATAATCAGATCCCCCTATATACGATTGTGTGCCACCATGTGGTTGCTGAGAATTGAACTCAGGACCTCTGGAAGAACAGTCAGTGCTCCTATCCGCTGAGCCCTATCTTCAGCAACAAGGATGTGATTTTTTTAAAAATTATATTCCCCATACAAATTGTATTTTAAAAGGTAAGAATGTCCCTGGTAGGTGTTTTAGGTGATGAGAAGATCACTGTGGTCTAATAGAAAGAGCTTACTTAGCATTGTTCAGTTTGTCTTCATCAGTAAGGTTTTCTCTCTTGATCATTTCTTGACGAATTGCATTTGGTGCAATGGCATCTATTAAATCTAAGACAGGCAAACTTGTACTAATAGATTTATCCTAGAAAATAAAGATAAGCATGTATGAACATCTTACCTTTAATTTTAACAAATGTCAGCCTCTTATGGTTGCAGTCACATAACTGAAACCAACCTATAAATTTTCTTTGTACTTAATATTAAACTTTTCTGCAACTAACACATATAATAAACTATATAAAATGTTTTTGTTTTTTCAATCTTAATGTAAATTATAATGTATAAAGCTACTTCATACCTGAATACAATTTATGGATGTGATCGTTTCTACTTTTGCCAACTGTAACATCTATTCTGTGAAAAATAATTTTTGAGATGGAATTGATACATTTTAAACTAATAACTTTATATTTTGTGGACCATGAATTCCTAAGACTTCAGTTAGTATTTTCAGAATGGGAAGTAAAATAGCAAAAGGTACCTCGTGTTTACAAAGATGGCATTCTTGGTGACTTAAATGTTTTATTTTTTAAATTCTATGTCCCAGAAACAAATGAACTATATCTTCTCTTAATGATGAAGTATATAAGTCTAAAAGATCAAATGGCTCACACAGCCAATAAATAAAAAGTATTTGAACTGTGACAGTCTAACACTAATACCCAAGATACTCCAGTTTGCAGTTACTTCCAGAATGAATTAAAAGTGAACAATTACTCTAGGGGATAGACTATTGTAGTTAAAATAAAAAAATCCTGATCTGAACTGATTTTGTAACTTGCCTGTTCATGGACAAATGATCTGTTGTTCTCAGCTTGAATAATGGCCTCTGTTGCTTTCCTGCCCGACACTGGCTCATTCCTTACCTCTCTCAGTTCTAACAGAAGCCATATTTTTGCTGTCTCCATACCTTTCATGTGGACATGAGCTTCAAAGAAAGAGCTCTAGAAATGAACCTGAATTGAGTGTAGGTCATGCATTGAAAACAAATTTTATGTGTAAAGAATATAATACATAGCCAGATGTACAATATATCTACACATTAAAAATTCATAGGAAAGGGCTGGAGAGATGCCTGAGCAGTTAAAGAGCACTAGCTGCTTTTCCAGAGGACCTGGGTTCGATCCCCACCGTCCACATAGTGCCTTACAACTATTTTGGGATCTAAGCCTTCTTCTGACCTCCACGGGCACTAGGCATGCACATGGTGCACAGACTTAAATATAGGCAAAACATCCACAATTATAGAAAATTGACAGAGAAGGGGTAATTAAGAAAAAAAGTCTAAAAAGCCCTTGTCAAGGGGCAGTCTAAGATGAATGGAGCAGTTCTATTAAGCTTTCGTAAATTAACAGCTTTTATGAGTGTGAATGAGAGGATGAATGCTCTGTCATAAACAACAATATAATTAAGAAGAGAACTGGGGTACAGTTGAGTTGTTAAATAGCAAAGCAGTAACAGGTGGTGGGGAACCACTGACTCAAATAGTCCTGAAGTCTAACCGACATCTACATTCCTGCTGCTGTAGTCAGTACCTTCCTCTTTAATTTAAACCAACTTACATTTCTATTCTTGAATCCAAAAACACCTCTATCTAAGCTCTGAGATGGGAATGCCTCAGTATTCTTGGTCATTACCATAATAAACAATAATTTCTCTCTTCTATTTTTCATGTTTTATCCTGGGGAAATTTTTTACTGAATTGAAGTTTACATTTCTAAAGGTTTTTTTTTTTTTTATCAGATCCTTAGATGTTTTCAAGAAAACAGACTCATCTTCTAACTCCCCTGACTTGTACATTGTCATTGAAAGACATTTTATTATTGCCAAGGATAGACGATATTGTGAAAATCCCTAGTTCCATATATAAGCACATTTATAGCACTTTTCCTTTAACTTACGCATAAAGAAATTATATAAGCAAAAATCTTAAAAGAGAATGAAACCTAGAGCTTAGCCTGATTTCTAAGATAATGAATGGTAGCATCTCTTTCCTTGGATTTGATACTCTATTTTATTATTCTCTCGGTTGTTTTTAAAAAGTGAAAAGAAACAGGGATGTGACCAAGAGAGTTTACTAAAAGACTTAACAGAAATCCCTCCACATCTGGTGATGCCCTTTTTATATAAGCAGCACTATTAGTGTAGCAAGCTCTTATTGAGCCTTACTGTGTGCCAAACAGGTTTTTTTTTTCTGTTTGCTAACTTATTTAGTTTTACAGTTACCCTGTAAGTCTAAGGTCTTCATCTTAGACTTGGGGAAACTGAAACATAGAGAACACATAGGCACTAAATGAACAATCAAATATTAGGTCTGTTTCATTCACCCACAGATGTAGACCAGCTACCAGTGTAAACAGCCAACGTTTCTGAGAAATGGATGTCTTCCTGCACTGCCATCTCCTTAGCTGACTTACCTAGTACTGCTGACATGTCATACTGCAATATCTGCATCCTGAACAGTGAGTTCTTTGAGGACACTGGTAGCCATGGTAACATGGCACCTGACACAGTGAGCTTTGGTATTTACAGAATGAGAAGTAATGTGTCAGCCACATAGGAACAAGTGCTGAGGCAGGAATTAAACCCAGGGCCATACAACTACCAAGTCTGGTTTTAGATGTCTAAGTGGACAGCCCCTGATAAGAAAACCAGTTCTTTCCCCATAAAAGTGTGCAACAGCGGGTAAGTTATCTAATTTCTCACATTTTTGCTCCTAGAATTGGTAAATGTGAAGCGTGCTTAGCATGATGACTAACAGTCCCAATAAATGGCAATTATAATCATTATTACCTGCTGATATACTACTTCTCTGTCTTCTTAGTGAGGGAATTTTTTTTTTTTTACAAATAAAAGAGTTAAATATGTCTTTTTTTATATATTTTTGGTTGTGAGCCTAGTCTTTAACAGCTGAGCCATCTCTCCAGCCCTAGAGAATGCATGTCTTAAGTGTGATTAATGCCCTGTTTGTGAACTCAGACTTTTCTTTCTGAAACAATCCTTTCTCACATTACTCCTTTTACTCAGTATTCCTTACTTAGGACAAATTTCTCCCCCATCTTGACTGAATCTATTTTGCACAGTGGGCTTCAGAAACCACCCTCTCTGCAGTGCCTTTATTCAAGGCAGACCATTCTAGCTGCTTATCTCCCTCTTCTGCCCACCAGTTCAAATCCTGCCTCCAGCTGATCTTCAAATCAACTTGCTTCTTTTCTTTTTTTAGCTTTTTAAGTGTTTATTATACTGAGTTGCTTTAGGCATTTTCATGAAGGAATATAATGCACTTCAAGCTACATCCTACCATCAAATCTGTTTTCTCTGTCTACTCTTCACTGATCACTGAATAAGGAAGATCAGCCAAACTGTACGCTTGAGAAAAATCAGTTGTATTGCTTGAGTTTTATAATCTACTCCATAGTAGTATCACATCCATTATACAAGTTTTGTCTTTAACATAAATGATGGACACTGAATGCTAAATAAACTTCCTATGCTTTCTAACCTTTTCTTTAGCTAGAAAACCTACATACTGGTTATACTTCAATAAATATTCTCGTGTTCCTAAATTATATTTCTGCCACTGTCAAACATTGTTAAATACGTAGAGCAAAGGCACAGGAAAGAAAAAAGGTTAGGTGTCTTTAAAACAGCTTAGTGTTTTATCTATTAGCACTTTTTAAATTGTTTTTAAAAATGGAAATTGCTGGGCTTTTTAAAACATATAATAAAAGTCACGAACACAAGAGTCACTGAATGAAGATGTTCAAGCGGACATGCTTATTTGTAGCTAACACCACTTTGCATGCAACAGCAAAACACAATGAAAATGCATGAAAATTAGTGGTATGTTTGTGCAGATTACATTCTCCGTGCTTTATGACTCATCCACAAATGCTTAGAAGAAAGTGTTAAGTGCATTATGAAGCCGGATGATAAGAATTGTTTCTCCTACCAGTTTTCTCAGTCCCCACTTGAATCACTTTGGCTGGCTGTGTATGGCTTGGAAATGATGTCAGTACAATTCAGAGACTGCTGCTAGGGAGCACAAAACATTTCAGGTCCCATATAAACAACTAATGCTCGGTAGCTTCTTTGTTCACTTGACAACTGGATGTTTGCCTCAATTCTATTTCTAACATCAGATTACCACATTAAATGCACTGACCTGCATTTATATTCAGTAGATAACCAATCAAATATAAGAATTCAATTTATTTCTAGTTTAAACATGCCAGATAATTACTATGCCTAAATTCTGGGTTATATGTTTCTATGATATAATACTAATATAATTCTGAACCTCACTAAATCCTGTCCATTAAACTTAGATATAACTTTTCAAAGTTCTTATTACCTTGAAGCTGGAAATAGAAGTGCTTTTGTTTGCACTTTTAAGAGTCTGATTGACCCATTTAATAATAACATCATCATTGACTTTTTCACCTTCTCCAAGATCTGATAAGACCTTCAGTGTGTATCTGCAACAGAAACAATATGAGATAAGGGAACAGAATTTGTTTTTACATCATTTATAGAAACATTTAAGGAACAGCCACATGTGGTGGCTTACACCTATAATCCCAGCATTCGGGAGGCTGAAGATAGAGAGTCACAAGTTCTGTCTCCAAAAATTCATTACTAATTTCAGTCTGACATTTGCACTTAGTTACATTCAAGAGTTACAAAGCTCACTAATCAAAACCAAACACTACCAGATAGCATTTTAAAAATTAAGAGCAATTCCTTACAAAGACATTTTAAGAGGCATTAACACAAAGTGATTGTATTACTAGAGATTAACCAACCTATTGTAATTTTTAAAAATATATAACCAATATGAAATCTTGTACAGAATTAATTTATTTCACATTGTATACTCCTTATGGATGTTCACGAGTCTCCAAAACTAGCTACAGGGTCAGTTCAAATGATTTGTTGAAGGAAACTCGGTGTCTCGGTGTTGCTACAAAGGCGTGAGCCTTACCTTCTCATCAGCTGCCACACCAGAGCCAGGGTAAGTGTCGCATTCCCTTCGTTTAAGTCCTGCCCAGCAATGCCAACCAAAGAGAATTTGGCCTCATTCTTCCCAAGTTCAACTGCATAGTTACAGTTTTCAATCTGTAAGTAAACAAAACTTTTAGTATATATATATATATATGTATATATATACATATATATATAATTGTAAAAACATTCCCAGACTATGCCAACTTAGTCCAACCACCTGAGAAGTCATAGCAACAGCACAATGTGACTAAATTTTATTTCATAACTACCAAGTGGAACAATTGCACCCAGTTTATAGGGCATTGACCAAAACAACAAAGGTATTAATGTAGACTAATAGCTGAGCAGTGTTCAGATCCCCGCTAACCCCAAAGTACTGACTGCAGATTACACAGTTTATTAGTAGAAAGTCTATGGCTAAAAATTATTATTTAATGTATTGTCAGAAATTCAGGTCCTTGTCCACCTGATTCTGCAAGGGTTTTCTCAGGGCTGTTGTACAGAAGTTTCTTCATAGATAAGATATTTTACCTTGGAGGAAAGTTTCTTAAGACACAGGGTGTCCTAAAGGGAAGTGAAACATTCCACCATGCAAGGAAGCTCCTTAAAATTCAGGACAAAAATGACCAGATTTACTGGGCTCCTCTCACTCAAGTAAGGGCACTGAGAGATAGTATCAGAGTAGTTGGCATGCTTAGAAGAGGCTGAGGCCAGCTGAGCTGCCTGGAAAAGGGCATTCTCCATCCTATTAAGCTGCCTGTAGTCTGTGCAGTGTGTTCCAGGTTTCCAGCTTTCATGAGCTGTTGTCATCCATGCTGGGGTGGGCACTGATGTCATTTCTGCTCCTATAAGTAACCCCTCACTCATACTCTTCTAAGTAACCCCAATAAAATTCATTGGCTCATTGATTTGGACTTTGGTGGTATCCTCACTTTGGTCTATCAGCAGTTCTCTAACTGGAGTGAGAAGATGCTCCAAGTCACCCCAGGAATAAATAGTCACACAACTGTAGCTCACTGGTAGAGTACTTTCTTAGATTGTGTAAGGCCTTGGGTTCAGTCCCAAGAATCACAAAACATAACTGAATAATCTTAACTATACCAGCCAATTATCTAACCCTTACTAACTTAGATACATGGACTATGAAATACTTAGTTTTTATGTTATGCATAGTATCAATTTCTTATGAAAATGTTCAGTACAAATCTTTATCATTCTCACCACACTTCAGCTTTGTTCCCAGAACATTGCCATCTACAATAAAAATGTGCCTTATAAACACTTGTAGTGGTTTGAATAATGTCACCCATAATATGGTCATATATATGTGCGTGCTTAGTCCCTAGTTGATGAACTGTTTGGAAGGTTTAGGAAGTGTGGCCTTGGAGGAGGAGTGTCAATGGGTTTCAAAAGGCCACAGAGAGCCAGTGTCTCCCTCTGCCTGCAGCCTAAAGATCAGAAGGCAAAGCTCTCAGCTACTGCTCCAGCACCATGCCTATCTGCTTCCTACTGTGATGATAATGGACTAAACCTCTGAAACTATAAGCAAACCTCTAATTAGATGTTTTCTTTTATGAGTTGTTGGAGTCATGGTGTCTCTTCACAGCAACAGAATATAACTAAGACAAATACCAAGTAAAGTATTTTCCCACCTACTTACTACTTTCTCGTTATAGAAACCCAGTTAAATACTTTCTAAAATGGTTGGTCTAATCCAGTCTCTACAGAGGTTTCTTATCAGTCATCATCTGGTGATATACAGAACATAAGTATGCTTTTTATTTTTTCCCTCTGTGTGTTTATAGCTATGTGTATGAATGTGTGTGCAGGTGTATATAAATGAGGCATATGCATGCCACAGTACTAATGTGGAGGCTAGAGGGCACCCTAGGCATCAGTCCTAACCATGGCCTTGTTATTCTGTTGCAAACCCTAAAGCTTTAGATGATTCCTGTCTCCCCTTTCACTTCCCTATAAGAGCACTGGGACTATAAACACTGATGCTACATGTCCAATTTTTAAGTGAATTCTTGGGATTTGAACTCAAGTCCTAATGCTTATAGAAGGTACTTTCTTACTGAACCATCATTGCAGCCCTGCTCCTGAGGCATTTCTGCTCTGATGAAATTTTAAGTTCTACAATCTTTTTCTTCTCCATTTTTAATTTTAGTATTTGGGTGTTCTGCCACATGCACATACTGTCTGCAGAAGCCAGAAAAGTGCATTGGAGCTTCTGAAACGAGAATTACACATGATTGTGAGCCAGCATCTAGGTAGTAGGAATTGAACCCAGGACCTCGGGAAGAGCAGTCAGTGCTCTTAACTGCTAAACTGTTTTTCCAACCCCAGGTCTTAAAATCTTACCACACAAGTAGGAAAAAAAGGTGTTTACTAAATACATTCTGAAATAAATACTAATCAAGAAAAGTAGCATAATTGGTTTTTCTTCATTTATTTCCCCAAGTTAGTCAAGATTCCATTCAAAACAGTAGAGCCAGCCAGACACACACACACAAATTAAAATTTTTTTGCTAAAACACTAATTCTAATATTCACAGTTATCCCTGGCTAGCAAGCATATTTAGTAGACATGAGCACCATGGGGGAATGTATATAATTATGATAAGTGAAATGAATTTCCAGTTTACAAAATAACATGTAACAGTATGAATAGGAAGAGAGAACCATGAGGATGAATGGGAAATTTTCTCAATCAACTTCAATCATGGCTTCTGTGTGAAATGTGCTTCGTGTAAAGGCACACTCTTAGGAGAGATGACAGTAAGAAGGACAATGGAATTACTAGTGTAGAGCCCAAGATGATGCTGATGCAACCAGCAATAAATAGGAAACCACAAGTTAGTGTCTATGCACAGGAGAGGGCGGAGTCTACCTGGGGTAACATTTGGTTATAAACTTAGCACTCAGCACCACACCCAGCTTCTCACACAGGCTCTGAGACCAGGTACCTGTGTTTGCACAGCAAGCCCTTTCCTAGCTCAGCCATCTTCCCAGCCTGACTTTCCAGTTCATGAGATTAGTAAGTTAAAAATGTAAGGTCAAAGGAGTTTATTAAATATTCTGGTTATATATCATCAGAGCAATTCTAGAAGTGTCATAAAAAATGAACACTTTTTCTAACATTTCTCGGTAACACACTTCCCCAACACTATCCATCTCCCTCCTGATCTACATCCTTCTAGTTTCCCGAAGACAAAATTCAATCATTTTCTGGATTCCGACTCAAACACAACCTCCTGCGCAAAGCCAGTGGGGTGGGATAATGTGTGGCCCATTCTTGTTAAAACCCACAGAGCCCACATTGCTCACAGTCCCGGGTGTATATGTCTTTCTATACACCATTTCTGTAGCACTTCCTGGGCAGCAGCTCTGGGGCCTGTGCTTTTTTTTCTGCATTGTGTAGATAGTAAGAAATCAGAATACATCTGATAAAGAAATGAATGGCTGAAAATTTAGCAAGTTGTGGCAATTATAGCACAAGAGTGCACTTAGGGTGCATCTCAATAACAGAAGTGCCATAACTTGGTAAAAATGAGACAGTATAATGAAGTGTCTGCCTGGAAGGACTGCCTTCATCTTCCCAAGCATTTAATAACCGAGCTTATAAAGAACATGTTAAATCTAGCACATCTTGAGTTGAAATAAATCTATAGGTGCAAACAATATGCCAATTATTTATAAAACTAAACCCCTGGCTTTACACCAGAGAACAGGGTAGCCACAGCCCCTCCACTCACCTTCTTCATGTTCCCTCCAAGAGCAGGATAAGGAGGCTTGTTGACATGGCTCCAATTGACTGGCACTCGGATCATCTCATAGAGCTGAAAGATCACCAATGCATCTGCAAGGTCACTAGAACAGAAAGGAAGTGCATATAAGAAAGGAAAAATTGTCGGTACTACAGATGAATACGTGCCTTTAAAACACAAGGGAGTTATTTAAAGCTTATAAACGACAAAGCATTCAAAACTTTCAACCTAAGAATCTGTCCAACTTTTTCATATTTACAAGGCATTTGTACATATATACACATTTGTATATATGCACACATACAAAGATTTTTTTTTAAACTTTATTTATTTATTATTTATTTATTTGCCTTGGTGTTTGTCTGGAACTGGAACTACAGACAGTTGTTAGCTGCCATGTGGGTGCTGGGAATCGAACCCGGGTCCTCTGGAAGAGCAGACGGTGCTCTTAACCGCTGAGTCATCTCTCCAGCCCCCAAAGATTTTTAGCATCACTGTTTTTTTATAAATTTGAAAACAAATGTCTAGTATTAATAAAGACTATTAAGTCTACTATCTTTACTATGAGTTCCTGGGCTGCCTTTGATATGTTAAATTTGGTATGAAAATATTGATATAAAAAGTTCTACAAGATGGATCCCCCCACTCCCACCCATTGTAGCTCCAATCGCAGGCCAGCAGGGAAGACTCTGTAAGTATTCCTGGAACTCCACGTGGTGAAGCCAACATGGCTCCCAGCAGGATGCGCCTCACCTCGTATAGAGCCACGCCCCTGGGCATGGCTGCATAAACCCTTGCAGCACTTCCTACAGAAGCACCTCCCTAGACACATACGGGGTACACCCCTACACGTGACTACGTAAATCCATGCACACCCCTTCTCTTAAAAAGAGACGCCATGTTAAGACGCCTCTCTTGCTTCTCTGCTCCTGTACCCACATGGGAACTCTCTTAAATAAACTCTCATGTGGCCTTGGTAGTGTGAGAGTATATGTGTGTCTCTTCCCACGCACAAAACCAACAGACTCCTGTGGCATGGTATCCCCCATTCACACCCCAGTTTGTCAGATCCTGCAATTTATAAAACCACACCATCCCCCAAAGCCACCCATCATCCTGCAACCTCAGCAGCTCCCTGAGACACAGATCTGGCCAGCTCCTATTGGACCACAAGCATCTCCCTGAAACAGAGACACAGAAAGAGCAGACTGAACCAAGATCAGCAGCCCAAGACAGAGACCAATCCTGGACCAATTTGAGGAGGATACGGGTAGAAACCAATGTAAGAACACTACTAACAGCATAAGGAACAATATGGCACCACCAGAATCTAGTGTTTCTACAACAGCAAGACCTAAACATTCCAATATAGAAGAAACAGAATAAAAAAACCTTAAAAATAACTTTATGAAGAAGATAGAAGCCTTTAAAGAGTAAATTAAAAACTCCTTTAAGGGGGGCTGGAGAGATGGCCCAGCTCTTCCAGAGGACCTGAGTTCAATTCCCAGCACCCACATGGCAGCTCACAACTGTCTGTAGTTTCAGTTCCAGGCAAACACCAAGGCAAATAATTAAATAAATAAATAAAAGTTGTTTTTTTTTTTTTTAAAAAAAAAAAAAAAAAAAAAAAAAAAAAAAAAAAAAAAAAAAAAAAAAAAAAAAAAAAAAAAAAAAAAAAAAAAAAAAAAAAAAAAAAAAAAAAATTATTTAAAAAAAAAAAAAAAAAAAAAAAAAACTCCTTTAAGGAAACAGAGAAAAAGACAAACAAAATTTGGAAGAAATCAATAAATCACTTAAAGAAAAAGCAATCAAACAGGTGAAGAAAACAGTACAAGACTTAAAATCTGATATGGAAGCTAATAAAGAAGACACAAACCGACGGAATGCAGAAATAGAAACGCTGAGCAAACTAACAGGAACTACAGATAAACACAGACATAACCAATAGAACACAAGAGATGAAGAGAGAATCTCTGGCATGGAAGATTCAATAGTGAAAATAGACACATCAGACAAAGAAAACACTATAGCCAAAAAAGTCATAACACAAAAATGTTTGGGAAATCTAGGACATCATGAAAAGACCAAATCTAAGAATAATAGAAATAAAGAAGGAAAAGAATATTAGCTCAAAGGTGCAGAAAATATATTTAACAAAATCATAGAAAAAACACTTTCCCAAGCTAAAGAAAGAAATGCACATAAAGATACAATAAGCTTACAGAACACCTTCATCTAGTAACTGATGGAAGCAGATGAAGAGATCCATAGCCAAGCACTGGGCCCAGCTTCAAGAGTCTAGATGAAGAGAGGGAGGAGGGATTATATAGGGAGGAGAGGTAATAGCATGATGGAGAAAACCATAGTGACAGCTGACCAGAGCCCATGGGAGCTCATGAACTCTAGACCAACAGCTAGGGAGCCTACATGGGACTGACCTAGGCCCTCTGCATGCGGGTGACAGTTGTATAGCTTGGTCTGTTTGTGGGGTCCCTAGTAGTGGGACCAGGATCTGTCCCTGGCTCATGAGCTGGCTTTTTGGAACCTATTTCCTATGGTGGGATGCCTTGCTCAGCCTTGAGGCGGGGGAGAGGTCCTACCTCAACTGGCTATGCCATGGTTTGCTGACTCCCATGGGAGACCTCACCCTTTCTGAGAAGAAAATGGAAGGGGGTAGAAAGGAGGTGGGGGAAGGGAATGAGAGGAGAGGAGGCAGGGGAAACTGAGGTTGCTTGGTAAATTTTAAAATTTAAAAAAAAAATCTAAAGAAAAAAATCTCAACTTTTAAAACATGTTTAGGGTTGGAGAGATGGCTCAGCCATTAAAGGCTAGGCTCACAACCAAAAATATAAAAATAAAACATGTTTAACCATTAATAAGAAAATACATGTTCACTATTAGAAAATAAAACCAACTCATATTCTCTGCTTCTGCCACTTATACTTGTATAATTTGTATGTACTTTTCAAGACTTTAAGAATTCATTTACAAATTTAAAGAGTCAATTTGAAACTAAATAAAACCATACTTAAAGCTATTGCTGGTTTATTCTCAGTAACATACTATAGACATCCTTTCAAATGAACTCTTAAATATCTAATCACATCTCTCTAATGCTGGAGTTTTACCTGCTCTGCCCCTGGAAGAGAAGCACTAGTCTAATTGCTGTACATCTTTTCATCCAGTTGAAAACTATGGACTTCTGTTTTTAAATGTCTATTAAAATCACAGTTAATAAATAAGACAATGTTGATTTCAATTTTAGTTATTATTTTAATAAATATCAAGGAACAGAAACCCTTCCTTCACTAGGACCAGCTAGGTGACTGTAGGTGAAAGTGCTTGTCCTGCAAGTCTGATGCCCTGGGTTTAGTCCGCAGGTCAAGGGGGATGAGATAATCGTTTCTAATAGTTATCCTCTGACCTCCACATGCACACCATGGTATGTGCACTCTGACATACAATATTATATAAAATACAATTTAAAAGACATCCACAGTGAATGAGGTTTTTCTGCTAAAATATTAATCTTAGTTTATATATACAATTCCTTTTTGAAGATGTTTCTTTGATGTGTAAATTGTTGATAGATTTAATTGGATTTTTTTAATTAAAAATGCTGAAGTGGAATTGTTTAGCTTTCATTTTTGTCTAGGCTATTTCTTAAACTTTCAGCCATCTCTCTAGCCTTCATCAAGGCTATAATATTCTATAATAATAATGAAAAAGAAATACTTTCTCTTACCCATGACTAAAGAGAAACATTACAGCTAGCAGAAAACAAGGAAATAATTTAAATTATTTTAGTTGTCCTGTTAATGGGCACTTGCTATGGAAATCAGTATAAAGATTTCTCAAAAGAAAAAAAAAATAGAGCTACTATATAATCTCATTATGCCATTCCTGAGTGGGTGCTCAAAGGATTCTAAGTTAGCATACAATAGAGATACCTGTTCATTCATGTTTTTTACTGCATTATTCATAATATCTAAGATATGAACCAGTCCAGATGTCTATCAACAGAAGGACAAATAAGGTACATATGATCCATACATGTAATGTAATTTTATTCAGCTTTAAAGAAGAATAAAATTGGGACATTCAGTGCTAGGGATATAACTCAGTAGTAAAATGCTCACCATTCATATACAAAGCCCTAGGCTCAATCCTCAATATAACAATAAAAATTAAAAGATTACTTTTAATTACACATAGGGAAACAGGTGCAAATGGAGAATGTGATGGTTCACAAAGTGAGACTCAGAAAGACACACAGCATGTTCCTCTCATATGCAGGACCTAGACTTAAATCTATACATGAAAGATGTGTAGACTATGAACAGAGCAAAGGGATGATGGGAAAGGAGGAAAGATCTAGGTGATCTGCAGAGATGAACCAGGACCAGCAACAGGGGAGGAAGATGGGTGAGCAGTGGTGAGGAGTAACAACAAAGGATGATACATTTTTGGAAAAATAAAATGAATTTTAAAAATTTTAAAAAATAAGAGAAAATTAAAATAATTGCCCAGAGCAATTAGTTATTTCTACAAATAAGGAAAATCATATGTTAAAATTACTATAAGGTATGATATATAAGATATCTATAAGGTATGATAAAATAAATGAAAAACTATGTTATAGTGAAAAATAATGATGTATAAATGAGAAAATGTATTAGGTATTGTTATTCTAGTCTTTAGTGCTGAAATAATTTCCCTTCTTTCTTTCTCTTTCTTTCTTTCTTTCTTTCTTTCTTTCTTTCTTTCTTTCATTCTTTGTGTGTGTGTGTGTGTGTGTGTGTGTGTGTGTTTGAGACAGTTTCTCTATGTAGCCTTGATTATCCTGGAACTCACTCTGTAGACCAGACTAGCCTTGAACAGAGATCAGCTTACTGGAATTAAAGGTGTGTGCCACCATGCCCACATGAAATAATTTCTTATTTTCATGATCAACAACTATAAAAATGTGGAAATGTACTCTTTATACCATAATCAAATATTATCGTCACATTGTCTTTTTACATAACATTAAAACAAAGAAACAAAAAACCAGATTTCTCATTCCCAGCATTCCAAATAACAGCCTCATGTTAACATACCTAGAAGGGAAACTTAAGGCTGAAACATAGTCAGCTGTTTTACCTGTACAAATGGTTGATGTATGGGTTGACCCCCAGTGAATTCATCCAGTTCCGAAATGTCCTCTCTTCCTTGCTCTCTCCTAGAGTAAACAAAAGCTCAGACTTATGATTCTGGCCAAAGTAATTTAGAACTATTCTTCAAAAATCCTGGTAGGAGTTAACTGACCACTTTGCCTGACATAATTTCTTTAAGAGAAAAACATCTCTCATCCCAATTCTCTAGGAAGCCTCCCTCTTTTCTCTCTCCACCTAGAGTCCCTTAATGGAGGCCTGTGAACTACTACTGAGCCATGGGCTTCTCTGTCCAGGGATGCAACAGATAGTACAAATGCAATTTAAGTAGCATAAACTTAAGACCTGGTTTAGCCAAATATAAAGGAGCAAGGTAACAGACACCACAGTAAATAGACTAGAGAGGATTCTATCTTTCTCAAATGCAGCATTTGGACATTTGGGTAGATTATGGCTAGACAGGAATCTTCCTGGGCATACAAATCTAAACTTTACAAGTAATCAAAGGGAGAGAAAATGTCAGATGATGTAAAAACTATGCAGTGAGGGGTTAACATTTTCCAGCTTTCTGAGTTACTTTAGATTGCTACTGTTGAAAATTCATGAGGAGTACAGACCACCACAGCATTCCATTTTGTTCTGACATATTTCATCACTTTAAGTTACTGGACACCCAAAATCACCGCAAGGAGATAACTTAACAAGTCATCTGTTTAAGAAAAACATGAATATTGTATGCACAACTCAGGGACAGATGTGAGCTTTCCTGCCATATCTACCTTACAGAATCTACTGGCAGTAAATGGTTCTAAGTGACTACATCATGTCTTATTTTTTTTTTGTAAATTGGGGGGACAATAAAAAATTTAGTATCTTGGTATCTTATCACCAAACTCCCTAAAGTTAAACCATTACATGTCTTAAAACATTTATACTTTTCATCACTCCTAATGCACAGGGCTCCGTAGGTTACTGTAGACTTCCATCCATGAGAGAATTACAGTGGCATTTGGCACAGAAATGTATAAGCACCTAGATTCCAGGATTTGCTCTCAGTCATCTCTATGGTCACTTTCAAATTAAGTACCACAGAATATAAACCTAAATAGCCACAAAGAACCGAAAGCCCAAAGAATTCCATTTTATCAAATATTTAGTAAATAAACCACTCAGTCTATTTCCATGCATATTTTCAGTACTATCACCTAACAGTTACTGGAATCTATATAATTCTAGCTTTGTTAACCAAATAATTTTTCTTAAATTCTATCCCCTCTAATCACAAAAAGTAACTGGTCAGTCTGGCATATAAGCTATACTATTTTATAATAAACAATCTACATGGGAAAATTTTATTAAAGAGCAAAGTCAAACTAAGTGGTGTAAGAAAAATAGCTGAACTGCTTCCGACAGGGTGCAAACATAAGCATATTATGTTCACTGTTTGATACATGTGGCTTCTTCTTCTAACTTACTACTACCTTATTAAGATATTTCTCCCAGTAACTAGGACATTTTTACATTGTTTCTAGCTAGAAAAAGCCAAATTATGTTTTTAAATTACAAAAGACAAAGTGTCACGATTTTGATCAAGATACTCAAAGTCTATTGAAACTGTTGCTGCAATGGTCATTTGAAAAGATATCAAAGTTACATTTAAAAGTTTGGAAACTGTTGTAAGTTTTAGAGATTTGTATTTTTTTTTTCTGTTCTCAACTAATTGTGCTATTTTGGTTTTTAACACATGGAAAATAAAATAGATTTTCTAAGTGAGCATTTATTTACCTAGTGTCACTTATGACATCTTGGTAAGTAGATGCTCAAAGCTAGAAGCACTATGCATTTGCGCAGGAAGCCACATAAAGCATTTCAAAAACATATGTATTGCAGACTAGAAAATGCTTTCATATCACAGACAACTAAAGCAACTATAACTAAAAAAATCTCAATTTCTAATCACTTGATAATACTATAAAATAATTTATTTGCCAGCCAAATTGGCAAGTTACAATAAAACAAATGTTTTTAAAACTATGTTATTACGAAGACAGAAAGAAAAATAACATATTCAACACTGAATGTATATTCCTCCTTCTGCCCTGAACATTAAGAAGCACATACTACAGATTAAATGTTTTCATACATGAACACATTAAATCTCTTCCGTGACTCTTCACAGTCAATATTATTTATTACTTGTGTTTTATATATGTAAAAAAGCCAAGGCTCACAGTCGTTACTCAGATATTAAATGGTGGAACCATGATTTAAACAGAGTCTTTCTTATTTGATGGTCTATTTATTTTCCATCATCACAAACAAATTCTCAGATAGTCTCTCTGTATGCAGCATATGTATCTGGGACAATTTGATAGGAAGGCTTGATGTATAACTGGGCTTTTAAATTCTGTTAGTGCCCTCTAGGCAAAAATTCTCTGCCAATAAGACATACTAATTTATAAATTTGGGGTGTGATAAGTTCATAGCAAAAATGTCATAAGGATCTATAAAAAAACAAATTTACAGAGGAAAATAATCCAATGACAGCCAAAGTCAAATGCATTTTTGGCTGGTATGTCAGGACATACATATGTTCTAAAAAAAGACGATTGACCAATATTTCCCACAGTATCCTAACAGGTATTGGGAATACTAGAGGAAATATGTAGCAACCGCGTTCACACTGGAAACTCTCACAAGCATGCTGACTAGCAAAGGAACCACACATGACAAAGGAGAGCGAGCAAGTTGGAAAAGGTATTTAGCAAAGAATTCAGTGACTATAAAAAGCAGATCATTTTTAATATGCCACTCTAAACAATGCCTTCTGTTGTAAGACACAGGGAGTTTTTGAAATTTTCCAGACTCAAAAATAAAAGTCTTCCTTTTTGACTGACTTAATTTTTTTAAAGTTCTAGTTTTTTACCCTAATTTTTTTTCTTTCCTTAAGAAATGAAATCTATGCTTTTGACATTTTCCCTCTCAGTTCTGTGTCTTTGTAAAGCAAGGCTCTCAAAAAGAAAGATTAATCATATAACTAAAAATACCTTTAACTTGAAATTTTAGTGTTGTGATACTAGGACATTGGAGCTCCAGCTGTGAAAGCCCAAGGAAAAGACAGTGATGCAGACTCACCCTGTCTCACTGGGGAAGACAGAGAATCAGCATCATCAAGGAGGGCACACTGCAACATTAATTTGCCCTGTTTTCCCAAAGCCCTGAGGTTGGCTCTCCCTCCAACAGCTCACAAGGCTGCCACTGTTTTTACTCTTTATTTTCATGTGGGTGAGGGTGTGAAAATGGGTGAGCGTCTGGGTGACAGAGATGAGGAGAAAGAACTAGGTAATGAAGACGTTTCTGTCATTGAGACAGTTCATATATTATAAGCTTCAATGACATGTAGCATATGCAACATAAATAATATGAAACAAGTTATGTTGTAAACTATAAATAAGTCCTTTCAAAGACAGTGATGGGAAAAAAATAAGACTTTTCACAGGAGAGAGATAAAGACTTTACATCAAATCATGAACTCTAATTGCCAAAGCTAGTTTCTACTATGTTCACCATGATATCCCATTTCTAAAGAAGGCAAATTAGGTAGAGTGCACATAATCAAAGCCTTGCTCTACTTAATAATTTCATTTGCATTTCTTGCTTGTAGTCATTCATTCTTTAGGTTTATTAAGACAACACAGCATGAAAATGCAAAACAATAAATATCAACCCAGATGGAAAGAATAAATGCCACTAATAAAAGAAAAATTCAGAATGAATATATTTATAGAATATAGAAAAGTACTAAATACAGTACCTACATTAGGAGGGGTCAAATCTGCATTTCATGAAGCAAAACAGGAAAGTATTATATTATGAGACAGATAACAACCACCTACACACAATAAGTAACAAAGATGATAATTTTTCATATACTCTAAAAACGTTAAAAGAGGTATAATAAAGTCAAGCTTGCTTTCAAAGGGGAAAATAGTATCAAGAATTACTTTTACTAATAGATAATTCTTTCTCTATACTGATGGTGGAGTTATGTTACAGGATCATTTATGAGAATCCTTTAAATGTCTGATAGTTTTAACTTAACTCTTCTGGAGAAATGGCAGGTAAGTAAGAGTTACTTAGCATTTTCTTACAACAAAACCCAGAAATTATATTCTGTAACTTGAATTTTCTGTGACCTCACATGCTGACACACATATAATAACCTCCCAGAGTCACCAACCCAGGACAGTGAAGTGGACAATACCATAGAAAGAGGTACAGTAAGTCAAATCAAGGCAGAAGAAACATACCTTCCAATAAGTTGATATCAATGTCATTATTATCAGGCTTCTGCAGGCATGGGTATGTGTTAAAAAGATTTGCTACAAAAGCTAGATTTAGCTTGGGGTTTCCAGAAACCACATCTGCAGGAGTAACAAATTGCCTACAGCCAAGCTTATCTGCTTCTTGAAGCATGAATTCAGCACGCTTCAGGTCGTTCCTCTCCTAAACAAGGAAATTAAACATAAATGGTCACTATCAAACTTTTACTGACATAACTTTACCGATATAATATTTACAACCAATGTTTCTATGAATGCATCAAATAATAGCAGAATGTGAAAGAATAACAAATCAAACCTCCAGTTTATTTTAAATATTTTAAGGGGGATAGAGATTTGGCTCAGAGGTTAAGAGCACCAGTTCTTCTTCTAGAGGACCTGTGTTCAATTCCCAGCACCTACACGGAGGTTCACAACTGTCTGTAACTCCAGTTCCAGAGCATCCCATACCCTCTTCTGGCCTCTAAAGGTATCAGGGGCTTACATGGTGCACAGAGGGCAGAAAGAGAAGAATGGAGAAAGGAAGTGAGGATGGAGGGGTAGAGATGAAGAAGAGAGAGTGTGTTACACTATAGATTTTGCAGCACCCACTATTCAAATTCAGAGTTAAAAAGTAGAATAGAAGAGTCACCAGGAATTGGGGGGATGGATGGTTCCTGGTGGGTGCAAACAGTTTCACTATGAAATTAAAAAAAGGTTCCTCAGAGAGACAATGTGATGGTTACAAAGAACTATGGATGTACTGGATGCCACTGAACTATACACTCAAAAACAATCATTCTTATATCATGTGTGCTATTACTACAATATACAGAACTAGTTTAAACAATCACTTACGTTAAATCCTGACATGTCAATGGCAGCAGCAAGATTGCCATCTCGGTCACCCTTAGGAGCAATCTGATTAAGCAGATGAAAATAAGCTTTTGAGTCCTTTAAGAAAAAGAGAAAATAGCATTTTTAAATGGATAAAATAAAAAATAATTTTAGGGGGAAAAGTATTTTCACCTCAAAACAAAATAGTGTATTAAATAGCTTAGTGCATCAATACCCAGGGGTTCCTCAGTGCACAACACTATTTTATTCTTCAGGCTTCTAGCAATGATGTCCCCTTTACCCGGAAGCCCTCCCCTTACCTTTTTCATGTGTTTACATCCCTAAACATCAATGTCATCTAGGCTCAAGTCAAACATTTACTCTGGGAAGGCCTCATTGGCCTCTCTAGAGTGACCCAATGCCTCCCTACATTAGACTGCACACTTTCCTGGAATCTGTATACATAAACTATGACCTTGTTAGATTACAACATCTAACATACTCATCTCCAAAGATGGCTGCTATATTTTTCTTTTCCAAACAGAGATGTAGCTCTTCCCAGCAGGAATCTGAGGCTATTGCCCTCTTCTCTTATTTAGGCTGGCCTGGCTATTCACTCTGACAAACAGAATACTGTGAATGTTCTGGAGATTTCAAGCTCTGAATCCCAAGAAGTCTCTGGCTTCTCCCTCAAGTTAACCTTGACCTAAAATGTCTGACTATGTGTTGTTCTCAGAGTGGGAGGAAGCCTGAGCTAGTCATTTGGAAAGACCTGGTAGAAGAACACTGGGACACATGACCAATGCCTTTGTGCACCTTTCAGATAAGTCAAACTGAGAACTAATCCCAGAAGACAAATATAGAGAGGAACCATTGGCACACAAAATTATGAGAAATACTAAATCATTGGTTTAAATCAGTAAATTTTACATAGTTTGCTAGGTCAAATTGATAAACTTCTCAAAGGCCAGCCTTTACATTGTCATATCTAGTGTAATATCAGGAGACTCTTCAAAAATATCTGAATGAACTGAATGGAATTTTAAGGAGATTCAGACTAATAAGCTTTTAAAATAGTAGTTAATACCTGAAAGCAGAGGTATTAACTACTCTGTCATCATTGTGGCAAAATGTGACTGAAGGCATTATATTTAAAGAGGAAATAATAATAAAAGACAGCACCATTTTAATTTTTTTTCCCTCAGACCATTCTGGAAAAAAATAAATCACAGAGAAAAAAGTCACAAGGTTTCAGTTTAGCAGTGTCTATGCCAGCCTTGGGAAAGTTACTGGTAAGTGGAAGTAGATGTTACAGTTTCCTTAAAAGGCTCTCCAGTAGAAAGGAAAGTGTTTCTAAGCTGTTCTGGTTAGGAGACATATTGTAAGATCCCCATAGTCAACTGATTGCCCATTTCTTCAGACAATCTGATTTTCTATTAGCTGATTATTAGCAAAATGGGAGGAAGAGTGTTAAACCTACAGGGTTCCAAACCCAGTAAACAGATGCAAAATTCTTAGTTTATCATAATTCAGTGAGCCAGTGACAGAGGTGCTGTGGGATTATGCTCCTGTACACTGTAAACATTTGTCACTGTAAATATTGGTTTAATAAAATGCTGGTTGGCCAGAAACTAGGCAGACAGGAAGTATATGCAGGGCAACCAGATAAGGAGAATTCTGGGAAGAAGAAGAGCAGAGAGACGCCGACCAGACGCAGAGGAAAGAAGGTGAGAATGCTGATCTGAGAAAAGGTGCCAAACCACATGGCTAAACACAGATAAGAACTATGGGTTAATTTAAGAATAAAAGTTAGCAAAAAAAAAAAAAAAAAAAAAACAAGAAAAAAAAAGCTGAGCCATAGGCCAATAGTTTGTAATTAATATAAGCCTTTGTGTGATTATTTGAGACTAAAGGGATGTGAGACTGGCTGGGTAAGACAAAAAAAATTCTGACTACACAGGGAAAAATGCTTTACTCTGCTAAAGCTCCCAACCCTCTTCTTCCCCCAGCCAGTTGTCTTATTTTTAAAAGCCAATAAATCAGTCTATTATTTAAAAGGGTTTTGTGAATGTAATTGGTAGCATCTAACTCAGACAGAAAAAGATAAATCCTTCATTTTTCATTCCCAAGCATCTCTGTGGATACAAATTTAAGTCTGGGTTATTCCGAGAATTTGATGTTTACAACTAATGGACCAAACTTAAGTCTGAACCCCCTATTTCTTATAGCCTATCCTCTTATTTCACTGTTAAAAAAAAATGTTAAAATGTATACCCGAGCCAGTGAGATGGCTTGATGGGTCATGTACTTGCTGCGACAGCCTGGTGTCCTGCAGGACCCACAAGGCAGTAAGGAGAGAACCACTCCCACAGTTTGTCTTCTGGCTGCCATACATATCATGACATATGCTCCCCCACCAAATAATAGTAACAATAGTAAGAATAGTAATGCAACTTTTCCAATATCTGAACCTTAATGTCCTGGCTGAAGTTGTTGATGGTCCGCCACCCTGCGTTGGTCAGATGGTAGTTCACCCATCTTAGCAGCAGCTCCTCAGGAGAAAGCTTCATCAGCTCCTCTAGCTCCTCCCCCTCATTGAGCAATGCAATCAAGGCTAAGAAGGAAACACAGAGATGTCATCCCTTCCTTCCTTCATGGGCTATCTACAGCCAAAGAGTAGTATCTTTGATGATCTTACCTTCATTCTTAGAAAGCTCAATATCAGCAAAGAGACCAACTTTGATGATCTGCCAGAGAAGCCCCAATACCAAGTGAGGCTTTCCTTCTTTGAGATCCTGTGCACCAATATTGACCACAGTGCAACCAATGGCTGAGGCAGAATTCAGGGCTAGATTCAGATTTTCCTGAATTGCCAAAAGAAATACACAAGTGAGGCAACATTTCTAAAGTCTTATCCACAAAGTTGTTTGTTAACAACTGATTGAAAAAAATTTCATATTTTTTAACATAGTATTTACACAGCTAACCTACCACTAGTAAAACTCACATGACTAACTGCCATCTCGATTTCCATCTGTAGTCCACACCCACTGCAAGCACCCACTTTAAGCTCTATGGCTATAGATCTTCTTGATTATATCTGCTGTGGTTCTAAAAAGCATTTCAAACCCCATATGTCCAGAATACTCCAGCTTTTCTTGCCTTCATTCTCCAATCTCCTGCTGTGGGACAAGCAGAGTCTTTGCTCTTCCTGACCTTCCACAGCCATTCACCTATTTCTATTAATATTCACAAGTATTTACCCCTGAAAACATGTCTTCCTTCAGCAGCTTCCTAACTCTGAATGACCATTCTCATGCTTCCCTTGCTCTGCCTGTTGTTGGTAGATCTCTAATATCAGTTGTCCTACAGAAATACAAGCCCAGGCTGTTCGTCAGGTTTAAAATGTCCCGTACGTTTCCTGTCAGCAAAGCACACATGCTCTCATTCTCCCTTGCTCTCTACTCAAGCTGTACAGGCCCTTTGATTTTGAGTCAGTCCTCTCCTTCCACTATGTGGATGATCAATTTCAGTTAGCCAGGCTTGGCAGCAAGCACCTCTACCCACTGGACCATCCTGCCAGCCTACCCAGTTGCTTTAAAACTACTCAAACACCTAATCTGTCTGCATCACACACAAAACAGCATCACCACACACACACATTATACTCTTCCCAATTTTACTCCTGTCTCTCTATTAAATGTTGCCAGCCAAGTCTCTCTAAAATATTATATGTTACCAGCCAAGAACGGTAGTACATGCAACCTAACACTTGGGAAGTAGGCAAGAGGATCAAGGACAGCCTTAGCTACTAAGCAAGGTCAAGACCTGCCGAGTGACGTAAGATAATTGTCTCAAAACAACAAAGCAACAAACAAAAAAGGCAAAACAATCCTCAGAGCCACTCACACAAACAAGGTGATGAATGCAACATTAATATACCTAGTTGTTATATCTCCTCCAGTTAAGAATTATTATTATTTTTTTCTTTAGTGCTAGGATTTAAACACTGGCCCTCACTCATACTCGGGCAACAGTCTACCTCAGAATCTCAGCCCCTGTGCCTGTTAAGTGTGTGTGAGCCCTTTAACAGAAAAGGCTTTGATCTGTGAGAGGCTCTCATCCAGCACTCATATGAGTTATATACCCAACAGACGTTTACTGGATAAACGATGGTGAATGGATAAGAGTTAACTGGGCATGGAGGGAAAGGAGACAGTCAAGTTCAAGTACTTAGTGTGGCAAAGAGAAGCATCCAGGAGCCGACCATGGCCTCATCTTTGTCTTTGGGAAGAAAGTCCCTTTCCTTGACGTATGTCACTTTCCACATGCCCACTGATTAGCTTAAATTCATCTCCTTCTGTGAAGGGTCTCCACATACACAACTGGCCACCCCCTTTCCTGGATTCTCATGGTTTACATTGAATATGCACAAAGGAAGTTATTAATACATTTATAGAATATTTCACTTCTGAATTATGTTCTACTGGTATTTTCCTCTAGAAATTTCAGCATTGCTGGTTTATCAGTTTTGGGTAAGGAATATCTCTGTTCAGAAGCATTTCTTTCAGAATGATATGCAGTTGGGTTTCAAATTGAGGGAATTTTTCAAGTAACTCCTAAGACAGGCCTTAAGATGAACAGAGTGAGGTCTGATCAACCTCCTGCTTTCCAGACATGCTACATAATGTGCTGGGAACAAGAGCAACAACATGGAGGGTTCAGACTGGAGTATTCCGGTGGCTTCCTGCTACAACTTATGGACATAGCTGACCTTGCTGGCTCTTAGTAAACTACTAAATCTCCTGAGGACACAGAAGGAGGGATTAGAGTCAGGGCTTGGAACTGTGTTTGTAATAAGTAAGGTTCTTGCCAGTACAGTCTTCCCAAGGTGGCAACAGAACAAGAAAACCCTTGAACATCTTTAGGGCTACATAGTTCACTTCAAACAAATACAGAAATGCCACCACTACCGGGCAGATCCTGCAGCTGGAGGCTTATAAAACATTTAATAGCTTCGGAAGCTTTTAAATACCCAAAGACAAATCAATACAATTTTCAGAACACATCCTCTTTGCAAATTTAGGCTTGACCACTAGCAGCTCCCTAGCTTTCCCTGCCTGTCTACTTGTGACTCCCCGGAAGGCATCGGCAAGGGGAAAGGACTGGGTTTGCAATGATTACAACAAACATAACTTTACAATGACCCATTTCATATTTGTTGACATCATGAAGTTGTGTTCCAAAGGAGTATGCAAGTACACTAAATTGACTGTAGTCACTGGTAAGAGTCACAGCTTTTGACCGCTGTTTCCCATCTGAATACTGAGCCCACCCCATCTCTGTAGGCAGAGATGCTACAGTCTGCTGCTCCACTCCTTTGACATGAACTGATTGGGACTGTCTCCATTAACATGATTTTTGTTTTCCTTCCAAGAGTCTTTTCCATAGGCACTGCCTAAAAGATCTATTAAAAAGATCTCCTTTTGATTTCTTACTTCAGAACTTCCCCATTGCCTCTACCTACCAGACTCACATTGTCATGTTGATATCTTTACCCAATCTGAATCAGGATCTCTCCCCACTTCCCACATCTTAAACCATACTCAAATCCTCAGACACTATAAAGGGCTTTGTAGATGGGAATTTCCTCTTATTTCAATAAGCCAGCTTCATCTTATCAACAGGCTTTGATGTCAATGTGATGGTAGCAGCTTTCGGTGTTTTGGTTTTTTTAACGTTTGCAACACAAGTATAGACAATGCCTTAACTACTAGTTTTCATTTGATAAATCCAACACTTCTGCTCTGTGGGCTAGTAGAGAATCTTAAGAACAAAAAGTCAAGGGTGAAGGAGACATCTCCATGGCTAAAAGTGCTTACCGGAGCCCTGAGTTAGATCCCTAAACCCATAAAAGGCTGAGTGCAGTGTATCTTTAGCTGACAAGACAAGAGGCAGAGATAGGCTAATAAGCCAGAAACTTGATGCTCAGTGGGCAAAAGTAGGCAGTGCAGTGTCAGACAAAAGGGAGACCTTGCCTTAAAACACAGTACAAATAAAAGCCATTTCCTCTGACCTATGGCATGCACGGTGGCATGTTCTCTGCAACTACATTTTTAAAAAGAGGAAACAAAAGAGCCCCACTGTGCTTTCCAGGTCTTACAGGAGACAACTACCCCATGTGGCCAACCTTCCTTCTCAAGGTTTGTCTTTGTTAAAGACAGTGTGAACTCATAGCTACACAGAAGAGAAGTGTTGCTTCCCATGGTTTTTGGGTTTTTTGGTTTTGTTTTTTTTTTCCACTTTCTTTATTAAACTTAGTAGATATTAAGTTAGTATTTTCATTTTGGGTAAGCTCCCTCAAGTATGCACCATGACTTAAAATAAAATCTAAATATAAAGCACTCTGGTACTTCATGCCATCGTGTTTTAGCCTATGTAAAACAGGACACTCTCCTTGCCTTATAGGGATATGAGCAAAGAAAAAAGGCAAACATAGCAGTTGATCTTGGATCACTCATCCATTTTCTTCCATTCTGTGTACCAATAAACTGACTGCCTAAAATAAAGATAATTTACCATATGGGAAGATGTATACTGTCTTGGGTGGCTTCTGATGTCACTTCTATTTAATTAAATATTCAAGTCTTTATTAACAATCTCAAATTGCAAATTTCCTTTCTCTTACTTCATACGATTTAAAAATTCTCATTGTTCATAAAGGTTTAATTCTAGAAGAGTTTAGTTTTTAAAATGATTGTAGAGGGCTGGGCTATATTTAGTAAGATTAAAAGAATACTTTGTTATTTAGATTTACACAGCACACCATTATTGTCCATTAGAAATGTCTAAGTGAAATTTCTGTTTTTCCTACCGCATGTACAATAAAACTAAAACTACTACATATGTGTGTACATACATGTTAATACATATATAAACAAGTACAAATATGTACTTTGCATGTATGTGAATATATCCGTTGCTATCTTAGTTAAGGTTCTATTGCTGTCATAAGACACCACGATCAAGCCAACTCATAAAATAAAATGTTTAATCAAGAGTTTGCTTACAGCTTTAGAAGTTAGTCCATAATCATCATGGTGGGAAGCAGAAAGGCACGGCACTGAAGCAGTAGCTACAAGCTTTACATCCTGATCTGAAGGTAACAAGCAGAAAGAGAAAGGGGAAAAGACAGAAAGATACACAGAGGGAAAGAGACAGAGAGAGACAGAGAGACAAGACTGGGCCTAGCATGGGCTTTAAAAACAAACAAACAAACTTAAAGCTAACCCCCAGTGACATAGTTCTAGCAAGGCCACGCCTCCTAGTCCTTCTAATCCTTTCAAACAGCTCCCTTCCCTGGTGACTCTGAGCATTCATATATGAGCCTATGAGCGTCATTCTCAGTCAGACTTCCACAACTGCACTGGTTTTTATTGTTGTTATTATTTTGTTGGTGGTAGTTTTACATTTAGTAAGAGACATATTCAATTTCTTGTATCTAGTTTTGTATTGATTTTCTTTTTTCTTTCTTTCTGTTTTGAGAAAGTCTCCTTATAGCCCAGGCTCTCCTCAAATTTATTCTGTAGCCAAAGATGACTCCTACCTACAAGTGCTGGAATAACAGACATGTGTTACCACACTGGGCTTTATTTCCTGACTTTCAGGTGTTCACGTTACTACTGTTTTGCAATCTTATTTAAATAACTACTTTTATTTGGTAATAATAGAGAAGCATGATAACTTCCTTGTGATCATAAAACTTTCTCATGATTTCTTTCTTTTAAATTTATTTATTTAGCATCTGTGTGCCTGTGCCCAGGTATCCTATAACACGTATGTTCAGGTCAGAGGACAACCCACATGGGTTCTGGAGACTGAACTTAGATCATTAGGGTTGGCAGTAAGAGCTGTTACCTACTGAGCCAACCCTGACATTATCTTTTTGTGTATGTGGACATGTTTATGTGGAATGTGTGTTTATGTATATAAGAATACATGTGTGTGAAGAAACATATACATGTGTGTGCATGTATATGGAGACCAAGGAACAACCTCAGGTGCCATTCCTCAGGCACCATCCACTTTTATCTTGAAACAATCTCACACTGGCCTATAAGCAATCAAGTAGACATAGCTGGCCAGCCATGGAGACTCCAGGATCTGCCTCCACTTCACCACCAGGAGGACAAGTTCACACCACCTCTAGCTTTTGAAAATGTGGATTCTGGACACTGACTTGGGTCTTCATGTTTGTAAGGCAAGTACTTCACTAGTTGAACTATCTCCTAGGCCTTCTCTATCTTTCCTGGATTAGCAATTTCAGTGATAAGTGAGTCTTGAGGATTTAGGTCAGTGAGAGTCTTCTTGTTTATTGGATCTGTCCATTTTCCTTAGTTTTATAACCACTACACATCACTGTTATCCTTCATCCGTGAGGTAGCATGGCATTACATAAGCCCATTGTCATAAGTAAAACAGTATCATCACAATCTTGACTTCCAAAACAAATGAGTTAACTTGGGAGGGGGAGGTCCGTGTGAAACTAATAACACTCATCTTGTTTGTTTGTTGAAGTTGGGTCTCGGGGTTACCCAGACAGTCGCCAACCTGTTACTGTCTTGCCTCACACCCCAGAGTGCACCAGGATCCTACCAGTAGCTCTCTAGAATACCTCTTCTGCTCTAGACTCTAACATCTTAAACAACTGAGGCAGCTTTAACACCCGTGGTAACAAGACCCTTCCCCAAAGTTCTGCTTTGACTCATTTTACATTAATATTCTTAAGCATCCTAAAGGCTTAGACTAATAATCGCATAGGAAAAATGCTATCTTTACAAACAAAACTAGATGATCCATTCTGTAGCTACTGTGAAATACTCACAAAATATTTTGTTATTTAATGTACTTCATGATTATAAAAGGAAGAATAAGCAGTAAATTTATACAACTATAGGAAATACTGAAGTCTAGGTTCAATGCCATAAAAACTTACAACCCATGTTTCTAAAAAGGAAGAGAGATATGAACATTTTCAGTATTATGTTCATTACAAGAAAAGACTATCACAAAATGTGAGAGAAAATAATTTTTGGTAACTATGTTAAAAACAGTTCTCAAGAATGGTATTTCTACTAGGTGAATACAACATCATTGGCATGTTATCAAGGAAGGGTCAGAAAAGCCTTATGCTCAGCACCCAGTTTTCATTTCTCAAGATGACAGTAACTAGGAATGCTTTTCCAGTTCAGTAGCAGCTCTGTGTCACCTCTCTAAGATCACTGCGTCCGTTAGAAGGAATGTAGCACAATTTCAGCAAAATCAAAGATTGCACATACCTGCTCTATAAACTCATGGTATACACCTCATTATAAAACTTCCAGGAAGAGTCAGGGAATAATTCACATAATGTGTTTTGTTATCATTCTTAGTTTAATTGGTCAGTTTTGAGACAGGGTCTCTACGTCGTACTGGCTGGCCTAAAACTCAGAGATCTGCCTGCCTCTGCCTTCTGAGTGCTGGCATTGAAAGTGTGCACAACAATGCTCAGCTTCACGGGATATATTCTAAACAAAACACTCAGTGAATATTATTACACTTAGTGGTTGTAAAAGGGAAAACTGGTGTCCATAAATTCAGACTTTGATAATTAGTACAGAACAAATGAATGCTTTCTGGATCTGGTAAAATATTACCTAACTGCAGTGATCTCTTAGCCTACAACTCTTGACTGCGTTAGCATGCCACACACCCTGTGTGCGATCCTCAGTGTGAGAGAAAGGAAAGGAGTCAGAGAATGAGGAGAGGACAGGAGGAGGGAAGAGATGAGGGAGGAGGGTGGGAGGAGGAAAATGATGGACACTGGCATCAAATAAATGATCATCAATAAAATAACTTAGCATCTGTTATAAATTGAATAGTATTAACTTTAATAAAAAGTCTTATTCAAGTTACTTAAAACCTTAATTATCATATTATAAATACAGCTGAATTTTTATTTAATAAAAAATAAGGGCAGGGCTATCCTCAAGTGGTGGCCCAAACCTTTAATCTCAGCTCTCAGGAAGCAGAGGCAGGAGGATCTCTGTGACTTCAAGGCCAGCCTGGTCCACAGAGAGTTCCGGGACAGCCAGAGCTACAAAGAGAAAGCTTGTCTCAAAAATTCAAAAAATAAGAGAGGGGGTGTGGCTATGGCTCACCTGGCACCTGCCTTGCAAACAAGGGGTCCAGGTTCAATTCACGATTATGAAAATTATTTTAAATGGCAAATTATTTTTAGCCCAGTCACTTATTACCAGCAAGAGTACTCACAGAAACAGTGAATGGAGTGAGCTTCTTCTTATTGATGGCTCTTTCATCAATTGTATCTGGTTCAGATAAGTTGATCATTTTGCTGAGGAGAAAATAGGAATCATTTACGTGAAAATTTCTACACCTAATGTGTTTTAATTCATTGTGGCAGTCAGTCAGATTAGTTACTTTTGAAAAAGAATAGTAAGCCTTTCTATTTTACTGAGCTGCAGTTCACAACAGGAGCTTCAGTTGAAAAACCTACCACATCATCTCTGTCCTGGGCACACCTGCCCCCTCTCTACAGTCACCTGAGCTTTCTGCATCTGTCCTGGGCACACCTGCCCCCTCTCTACAGTCACCTGAGCTTTCTGCATCTGTCCTGGGCACACCTGCCCCCTCTCTACAGTCACCTGAGCTTTCTGCATCTGTCCTGGGCACACCTGCCCCCTCTCTACAGTCACCTGAGCTTTCTGCATCTGTCCTGGGAACACCTGCCCTCTCTCCACAGTCACCTGAGCTTTCTGCATCTGTCCTGGGCACACCTGCCCCCTCTCTACAGTCACCTGAGCTTTCTGCATCTGTCCTGGGCACATCTGCCCTCTCTCCACAGTCACCTGCACTTTCTGCATTTCAGTCTTCATTTCACCAGATGGTAATAAACATTAGCAACCTGAAGTGTAAACAAATTCTGAAACAGCCGACTTTCACAGAAATCAACCCAATGTATTGTCTCAGGGATGAAGACACAAGAGCCTCGTTTAAAGACATCAGTAATTTAGATATTAAAAAAATAATATAAATTTAGTCTCTATGTTCCAGAATACATTTAATCTTTGGAAACTAAAATAGGAAAGAACAGATTTGATTCATAGTCAAACATTCTCTACAAATTGGGGGAAGAGATAAAAATTATAAATAGAGGCTGAGGTATATTTTATAGATACTGATTTCCTATACTTATGAGGAGGTTTGGGGATTTTATTTCCTTTTCAGTAAGTACACACACATATACACAAAACAACAACACTGAAGACAATGAGCCATAGTACTGAGTTAAGCAGAGGAGCTATGTGTATTTGTGATATGTATTTTCTATTGTGGAAGTACACTGTATATTTTTAATTAAAAAAAGACTTTAAAGACATACGAATTATTTAAAAAAAAAATGTGTGCTGGGTCTTGGTGATGAGAAGATGGTTCAGCAGTTAAGAGTACTTCTTGGTTTTGCAGAGGACCACAGTTCAATTCCCAGCATCCACAAGGTGGTTCACAAGCATCTGTATGTAACTGCAGTTTCAGGGATCTGATACCCTCTTCTGACTCCCACAAGCACCAAGCATGAGCGCACACATGCAAGCAAAAGACACACACAAAAGAAAATGAAGAAATCAAATTTTAAAAGGTTTTCAAAAAGAAATGTGCTGTGACTATATACATGTGGTATACAAGACAAAAATAAATGCGCTCTCTTAGAAAGTTGCTTAGTAGTAAGCAAAACAGACTGAAAAGAGCCAAGGCTGAAGTAAAATGCTGTTTCATTTAGGTTCAATGAAGAAGTGTCTTCCTTCTTTCTACATCTCCTCAGGCTCCTGTCCCTGTGAGCACTTTTATGAAGAAGTAAAAAGAAAAACCATATCACCATTTTGCAATGCATTAAAGGGTTCAGAATTTGCTGGCAGTATCACGGTAACAGATACAAAAAGCACCATAAAATAAAATAGCATATTAGGAGAGAAATTCTGAAAAGTACAAGGCGCTTAAATTTCCAGACAGTCATAACTAACTCTTCCGGGTGTTCAGGGACTGCTCTTCACGGGGAAGTGAGAGCACACGGCTCCTGTGACTAGATCTAAATCAACTCACCAAAGAAGAATGCCATCTGCAAGCGATTTGAAAAGGCTGCCATCATTGGGGTTCATGGGCAGAAGATGACTACAGTCTGGGTCATTCTCTAGAGCTTTATTTATCCAGTTAACAAAAGCTACTTTTTCTTCCTCTGAAAATAGAAAATTGGTAGGCAAACTTCATTTCACAGCATTTATTACACTACAAGAATGTACTTGTTCACTTCTATTAAAAGATAATAAATGATACCATTAGAATACTACTGAGATACATTTAATATATGGAAAAGGGGGGTTCATTGTACTTTTTCACTCAATATATTAGAAGGAAAGAAGGAAGGTATGTATCTTAAGTTAGTATAAAATACATGTAGTTTAAGAGCTGAAGAGATAGCTCAGTGGTTAAGAGCACTAACTGTTCTTACAGGGTACCCAGGATCAATCCCCACCACCCACATGGCAGCTCACAACTTCAGTAACACCAGTTCCAAGGCATCTGGCATCCACACATACATGTAGGCAAAACACCAATGCACATAAACTAACTATAAATAATTTTTTTAAATGCATGTGGTTTGATGTTAAAATCTTTCCAAATATAAACTGCTTCTAAAACCAAAGGAATTAGCAACTTATCTCAAGAGGTCAAATTTACACACCTACATATAGTTTGCTTAAATTAGAGAAAAATGTAAGGAAAAAAATTGATGGAAATAAATGCTCTCACCTAAAAAGATTAGGACTGCTGTGATCTGGGACTTATAAAATATTGAGTTAGGACTGGGAAGAAGGTGACCATGAAGAGAGTCAGAGAGAAACATGGTCCAAATACATTAGACACGTGTATAAAAAGATCACAGTGGAACTCAGTCCTGGATATAAACACATGCTAAAAATACATGTACACACACAGAGTTGATGTATTTCTGGAGCAAAGCTGTTGCCTAACATGCAGAAGGCCTATTAAAAGAGGTAATGTCACTTTGGGTTTCAAACTGAGCAAATGACTCAGTGATCCTATCAGACTGGACACATCAAGCAACCTACCCTCAGCTCACTTGATCAAAAACAGAGTCAATTATCTTTACTCTTGGAAAATAGAAGGGAAAAATCCTTCTAACAAGCCTCTCCATCATTCCTAGATCAGCTCTACACGTCAAGCCTGCCATTGTGATGAGAAACCCACTCAAAAGTGGTGAGGAAAGCGTGGGCACAGCTAGGTGGGGCAGTACTGTCCAAGCATAAGGCCCTAGATTTGATTCTCAGTGATCCCTTCCTAAAATTCTTTACAAATGCTTCAGAGATCATAATTAAACCCATCCAGAGCAAATTACAAACAGCATCTGTTTTGTTTTCAATGCTTTTGATTTGACATATAGTAGGAACATACAGCTTTCACTAATTCTGGTGTTTTCCATGTTGGCAATGCTAAACTTAAGATATATTTAAATCTGATGTCATAGTATATTAAGTCTGCAGCTTTTTTTCTCCCCCCATTGTATATATATATACATATAAAAAAGGTATGAATCACAACGGCAGCTTAGACTGGACATGTGACATTCACTAAGTGAGTCAATGATTAGAAGACCAACTTTGGAGGGGTAGATTGATTACCTGAGTAAGAATGCTGGGTACCCTCACTGGAAATGGATGAAGTTCCTCCAATAGCAGTAATCCCTTCCCTTTTGTTAATTATTTTTCGAAATGTTTTGCTGATATCTTTGCTTTTTAACTCCTGCATTAGCTGGAATGAAAAGCAAGTAAAATTAAGACATTCTAGTGATGTAAAGGATATTCAAAGCTTGCATTTATCTCAAATGACACCAATGTAAATATGAATTGGGTGTTCTCATACTTAGCACTTCTGTAAAGAGATGATTCTGCTACTTTACCGATTATACAAACTGGACTAATGTTTGTAGCCCAGCAACCGGAACATGTTACAACTGAGCAGAAATTGAACACTCTGAAAATATTGACTAGCCAAGATCCTTTACAATGCAACTCACTGCTTGATAATGATTTTGAAATACTTTAGTGAAAGCAATCTCCCGTCTGGACATCAATACATGTTCAAATAAACAGGTCAGCCTTTGTAAGAAATACTAGAGACACAAACTCCTTCTCCCAGTTACTCACTGGGCTCTACAGAGAACTGCAAAGACAAATTAAATACTTCCTCCCTCCAATACCAGAGATGATGTTTTTTATGTAGATCTAATCAGATTACTTCATTCTTCCCACTTCAGTGACTTCCTGTTACTTTGCTTCCTATTAGGATAAAATAAAGATCCCTCATGGCCCTACAAGACCAGACTCCTGCTTACTTACCCACCTACATTTCTTACCTTGCTTCCTCAGCTCCAGCCATAATCATCCTTCAGATCGCTTGGGAGATGTAGCATCTCTAATACTACAGGGTCTGGGGACACACTGTCACTTCTGCCTGCTTCCCACATTGTTGTCCCCCCCTTTTCCTATTTAACGGCTTTCTTCAGATGTCAGCTCATCTTCACAGATCAAATGATACTTCCCTGAGCTCCTGAGACCTCCAGGTCCCCTTCAAGCTCAGCTCCATCCATCCTAAATGCTCAGAGGCCTGAGCTGTTCTACCACAGCTGCCACCATAGTTGGCATTTCTGTCCATTTGTGTGATTCCGACTTCCCCACATGTACGTACAACAAAAGCAAAACCATGCCTCTTTCTGCTCATCACATTATTCACAATGCCCAGAGCTCAAGTATTTAATTAATAAAGAATATAAAACTAGAAAATTTATATTTTACAGACTTTATGCTAATGGTCCATTCAATTTAAGAACAGTAATTCTAGGACATGAATGACTATTCTCTGAACCATATTTCCACTCAACATACTCCATTGTTCCATGACTTGTGAAATTTATTTTTACAATAATATTTGTTACTAGCATTATCACCATCATTTTAAAAGCAGTGTTTTGTCTGGCCTCTGCAGTCAGATCAGACCAACGCTAACATTGTTCAAATACTACTTGCAGTTGCAGCAAATGATCAATAGCTTAGAAGAGGACTGGATGACTTACTGACACAAATTCTTCAAAACTGATTTTGCCGTCTTTGTTGTTGTCAGCAACTGCTAAGATTTTCTCCACAATCTCCCGCACCTTGTACCCAGGAAGAGGAAGACTTGCCTCCTTAAACAGGTCCTGAAGTTCATAGTCACTGACATATCCACTGTTGTCAATATCTGTAAAGATATACGGTAAACTGTCAAATGCAGGAAATCCAGAGCTCTAAACGTTTGTGAACGTTTGGTTCACAAGTGGGAGGAGCCTTTCTTCCTGGAGCTGAACAGTACAGGGTGCATGTGGATTAGTTACTACTCTAACCAAGTGTTCAATACCACTTACACTTCTGTAGGATTCTAAATCCATCATGGCAGAAGACAGAAACTGAAGACTTACAGTCTGAACCACAAGCATAAATTAAAAATAGCCTGAGTCATTAATGTCTCAAACCCTATACCTCTAGCAGCACATATCTTCTAGCAAACCCACATCACCTAAACCTTCGTAAACTGTGGTGATATGTTACATAGTTAATAAAACCTGAAATATTGAAGAGACAGCACACAGTCAAATCCTAGGCAGACAGCTCAGGAATTTCTTGATCCTTGAGTACAAGGACAAACAGCTGAGATTCAATGACACACACCTTTAATCCCAGCACAGGGAAAGCTTGGGAGTGGTGACCAACATCCTTAATCCCATAACTCCAGAGACAGAACTTTCTCTGTTTCTCTGAGTTCAAGCCTGCTACCAAATAGAGTAGCTCATGCCTTTAATACTAATCTGGATGGGATATGGCTGGAGAAGGGTATTTAAGGCCTTGTAGGAAAACAGCAGACACAGAAGTGACCAGGATCAAGGCTGAGGAAGTTGGAAGGCAGCTGGATGAGAATTGACTGTGGTGTTTCAGCCTTTCCCCGATATTTGGTTCTGAGTCTCTTGGTTCTGAGTCTCTTTCAATACAATCTGAATTCACGCAATACAAACATTGCTACCAACTGGGTACCAAGTATACAGATGCCCGAGATGATGGGGAACATCTCATTAAGACTATCATCATCACACTATACAATATCCTTAATTAACACTCATGTTTAAATAGAGATCATCTCATAGATTTAGAGCTCAGGTATTTTAAGTGTGCAGTATGAACAGGGCTCTCACAAAAACCTCAGTTTTGACAAATGACTAAATTTCAGAGAACTAAGCCTAGGTAAGTGTAAGATATATATTAAATGAAAAATATCAGCAAAGGTAAAGATGGAATAACCAATCAGACTTTATGTTGATAAATTTATGAAATGAATCTGATGGGCCCAGATTCCTTATAAAATATCTATTTGTAACATATAAAATGTATGTAATCAACAGAACTCTACTCCTAAAAAACACACGTTATCATTTTTCTCTATATTTTATTTTTGGTGACAGTTAATTTATTGATAATTGCTTGCTTGCTACGTACTTATTATACCATTAAGTATGTTTAATCATGTTTGATGACATTTTGAGATTAAGTGTTCAAGAAATTCCACCCCTAGATTTGGACTTTTGGAAATAAACTTCTAAATGCTTTCTTGTTATGACTAAGATGGCCTTGGGCAGGTTGTAGGGTTCCAAAGAGACTGGGAGCAGAACAAAGATAACATAAAACAAATCTGCATAGTTGGCAACATATTAAGTTGTCAAGATGGTTGTTCTGAATGTGGCACGGAGTCACCTCATGCAGAATTTGTGATAGCTAATTATCAGAGTCCAGAGTGCTAACCATTACATCAGATAACCACATATGTGAAATTTCATCCTGGTGTCAACTTGAGAAGATTCAGAACCAGTGAACACACCTCTGGATATGTCTAGGAGGTATTTCTCCAAGGTTTAACAAAAAAAGGAAAACCTATTCCAACTGTGTCCAGCCCCAGCCCAGAAGCTGAGGCCCAGGTGAATAAAGGAGAACATGAGCTGAATACCAGCACACACACCTTTGCTAATGCCCCCTCAAGCCTCCATTTTATTTTACTCTTACATCTTGCACCCTTCTCTTCCCCTTTTAACATTATTTCAACATTTAGAAAACTTTTTAACTTCATGTAGTACTCTCTATATTAATTTCTTTGACTGACACTGGAGAACAATGCTTAGTAAAAATATCCCCAAATAAAAAAAAAGGAACAGATATTCAAACTGCCAGATGTGTCATAGCAACAAAGAAACATTAAAAAAAGAAAAAAAAAAAAAAAAAACAAGACAACATGGCTTCTCCAAAAGTTCACAACTCCCAATAACTAAGTTAAAACATATTGAAATGGAAGTGATACTGGATGAAGATCTCTTAAGTTCACCAAGGACCTCAAACAGGATTACAGTCAAGCAGCTGAAAGAAGGAAATGAGTCCAGAACACAACAGTGAGAGCCAAGTCCATAAACTATGAGTACATCAACCATATGTGTAAAAGTCAGAAACAAGAGGGGAAATTCAGCAAAAATGTATTAAGAGTTGAGGGACACTTAATGAACAAAAATTCTGGAAATTAAAACTTTATAAATCAAATGAAAATACAGTGGAAAGAGCCTACTATCAACAGATTCAACTAAGCAGAAGAAAGATGGGGCCGGACACTGGTGTTAGTACAAGTAGAACAGTCAAACATTCACAAATGGGGAAGGAGAGAGAATGGCCATAACATCTAAGAACTCCAAGATCTGATCAAAAATTAAAGATATAGAGGATCTACTTAATAAAACTATATCAGACAATTCCTGAGGTCTATAGAAAGAAATGGACACTCAAACACAAGGAATACTAAGACCCCCCCAGAGAAGCATGACAATAGAAGAATATATGTATACTTAATATATTTTAGTCATATTGTTAGAAAATAAAATATTAAAAGTTGTAAGGATACATAATGTGAAATTCCCAAAGAATCAACTAAAAAACATTTAAAAAATAAGATCAATCATTTGCTATTTTCAAAAATCATAGCTCACTGGCAAAAAAGCATTCACAGTCGGGCAGACAAAAGATGACGTCAGCCTATCCAACATATAAGAAATCAAATACAAGTTGGAAAAGTTTCTTCAATATCTAGTTATGTAAATTTCAAATCAAGTTACTCAGAAGAAATAAAGAATTCAACTACAAATTAATAGAGGGAACTATTCATCAAGATAATAAAAGACCTTTATACAGATATATGTTATATGTAGACAGAGAGGCTGAAAGCTGGGGTTCCCAGTTTAATAACACAGACACTGATTGCAGAAGATGTCAGTTAGGTCCTGATACAATAACAGTAAGTGACTTCAATACCCCTCCACTTACACTCATCTTTAAGTACATTGTCCAAACAAAATCAACAATAAAACATCAGAGTGAAATTATACCATAGACCAAATGGACTTAGCAGTCACCTCATAATAGCTTTAAAAACAAAAGCTTAACCAAGCAGACTTCCATAAAGAAAACTTTGAAACACTGAAGAATGAGTCTGAAGTCTTATAAATGGTAAAATTGATATTATTAAAAAATGACTAAATTACTAAAAAAAACTATCTACACATTCAATGGAATTTCTATCAAAATTCCAATGACATGCTTCATTCCAATAAAAAAATCTTAAAATTCATAAAGAAACACAAAAAACTCTTAATATCCAAATCAACCCTAAAGAAACGGAACAGTGCTAGAGGCCTTACAGCATCCCAAACTATACATCAGCAACCAAAACAGTGTGGGATTGGCACAAAACAGACAAATAAAACAATAAAATGAAATATAAGTCCCAGAAATAAGCCCACCCAATCTTTGACAACAGTGACAGAAACAAAACATTAGAGAAATGGTCCTGCTGGGAAAATGCCAGCACCATGTTAAAAAGAAAGAAAAAAATGTAGATTCATAAGCACTCACCTTGGACAAAAATCAATTCAAAACAGATCAAAGACCTGACTGTAAGATTCCCCACACACACACATACACACTGGAGTCATTAGTGGGAAACACAGGCAAAACAACTTGAGACAGGCAAAGGGCTTGAGAATATACATTTCTCTAGAGAAAGCATACAAGTCACCGCCAAAAATATTTCAATAATTTGGGAAATACAAAACCACAACAAGATACTGCTTGTAACCTTTAAGGGTGGCTGTTATAAAACACAGCAACGAAACAAGTGCCGGTGAGGATGAAGAGAAATGAGGCGCCTGTGTCATATTGGTGGGGATGAAAACCCCACATCCACAATGAAAGATAGTCAGCTACACACCAGAAAACTAAATGTGGAACTGCAATATGACCCTGTATGTCCACATGTGCAGCACACCCAGAACTGATGGTGAGATTTGGGCAGGTAGTTGTGCACCTATTTCCACAGCAGTGTGATTACCCGAAACCCAGATGGCTATCAATAAAAGCACTGGCAAGCAAAATGCTGTTGTTTGTGCAGACAATAGAGTATTATTCAGGCTTTAAAAGGGGAGCAGCTGTGACTCATGCTACATCACAAAAGTATCATTTCAAGCTAAGTGACAAAGCAGTCACAAAACCACAGATACTCCATGATTCTACTGTGCACAGTACCTGGAAGAGAAAATCCAGACAGAAAGGAGAGTGGTAGGCTCCAGGGGCTGCTCTAACAGATGAGTAGTTTAGTGGGGCAGAATGAGAAGGGCTTCTGGGAAAGGATGGTGGTGAATAATGGGAATGCACTTGAACCAAATCAACTGCAGTCACAATGGTCTGATGTGTTTTAACCCAGTTTAAAAAAGAAAACAGGACAGACAGATATTTTTAACTTCTCACTTTCCCCAGTGACCTCAAAACCCTCCCTCCAGTCAGGCTGCATAGGTGTGTCCTCTGACAGGGTTATTAGTGCTTGCTGAGCTCATGAATCACTTTACCTTGTAAAAACGTCACTGAGTACATACTCTGCTGGTGTGAGTGGTGCCCTCATAGAGAAAACTATCTTGCTGTCAGAATTATTCCATCAGCGGATTGTCTATTCAAAATATCGTTAATTAGATATTGCAAGATTGTGTTTTCATGAGTCAGAAAGATTAAGGTTGGCATGCTCAACAAAGAAAACAGATTACTAACTAACTCACTTTGCTGAGACCAGGATGGGTCTCTTTCATTAAAAGGCACCTGTAAAATGACTGCAATGTCAAACTGGCAGATCCATTTTTATTACCTGGTTTTGGATGCCTAAAATAAAAAACATTCAATCACTGCCCAATTCTTGGCTTAGAAAAAATGCTGAGCACCACAGACAATATTCTAAAACATTTCTTGCTAATAGTTTTCTGCAAATCATGCTATATGCATGCAGTGCTACAGTGACAAATGGAAATGCCTCCATCTCCAGGCAGAAGAGCAGGGCACAGAGATTTCTTTGTGGAAACACTGAGCTCACCTTTCACAGGGTTCAAGGTCTCCCGCATACATTTACAAACTAAAGCAAAACAACAAAAAACAGAAAAAAAAAAAGAAGGGAGGGAGGGAGGGAGGGAAGGAGAGAGAGAGCAAAGGGGTCTTGGGTTCTCCTTGTTTACTGGAATTTTCAAAGGGGAAAGTGTGAACTGAGATTCCACACAGCCAGGAGACATATTTTTAGGAAAGCACAAACCTGCTAAGCTAATAATGTAAAAGACAAAGCACGAGATGATTTCAGAGGGTGAAAGAAGAAAAAGAAGACACTCCGCCTTTGAAAACATTGCTGAGGTTTTTAAAGATTATGCATAGGATGGAAAAATAAGACATACAGCATTTAAAAACCAAACTGTATTTTAAATGTTTTGCATTAAGGCAGGAAGTGCTGTTGTTAGTGACAAACCCACAAAGGCAGAGTTCAGTTTACACACCAGGAAGTGTGTCTGGATTTTCCTTTCTGTGATGAGGATACCGTGAAAAGTGTACTCAGTTACACTGTCACTCATTAACCTGAATTATCATCTGTGCAGTAATGACCCAAAACTAAAGTCCAATTCACCTAGATATGCAAGCTCATCTTTAGCTTATCTTTCAGAAAGAATGCAGTGAAACTCTGACTTTAAAAAAAGAAAGAAAGGAATGCCCTCGAGGAGGGCTGAGTGGCAGCAGACGTTAAAGGGAGGCTCTCCCTGGTCTGGCAGCAAACAGAAGGGAACCCACGGACAGGCTTCCTGGGACTTACCTATCTTATTAAATGCTTCTTGTAGCTCCTCAAGCTCCTCCCGAGAAATGGTGGTGGTACTGTTTTCCATCTTTAGACAAGAAGAGCTACTTCAGGTCTTTATATCTAGAAAGAATGTATTACAAAGAGAATATTAGCTCTCGGGAAACATTTGGCTAACGCACGTAAGGTGTGGCGATGGCACAGTCTCTGCAACAAGGTCTGGCTGACAAGGAGCAAACAGTGGAGTCTCCTAGTGACACTTGGAGCACAGGCCAGGAAACAGCAACAGACTCTGTATTGGGAGGGGGAGGACCCTTGTTCTTCTTGTGCTGTGCTTCTATAACACATGAACCTTCTCAACAGTGTATATAATTTTCATTTACATTTTATCTGATTATTTCAGTTTGAGGGAAGCATAGCATCTGTAAGTATAAAGAATGAAGAAAGTAAGAACGTAAAGACATGTGTAACAGCCACCAAAAGGGTTAGTGTCTGCCCATACAGAGATGACTTAATGCTGAAATGTTCACCCACAAAGTAATCCAACCATAGCCACATTCTTCCCGTCCCCTCTGAGAGGTCAGTCCAGGCTAGGAGGGCCCTTCTCAGAATAGGGAAAACAAACGAGAAAAGGAGGTAGGGGTTAAAGTTAAGCTATAGGAAAGTAAGAAGGGGGCTCGGTGATTTAGAGCATTTGCTGGTTGTACAGAACCCTAGGTTCAATTCCCGGCACCCACACTGAGCGGCTCAGACCTGCGTGTAACTACGGTTCCAAGGGTTCTAACACTCTCTTCTGGCCTCTGAAAGTACTGCACACATATAAACAAAAAGGAAAAAAGATTGTGTTGACTAGATAAAGTACACAGAGAAATTTTAAATTATACTCATCTTACTATCCAGAAATAGCACCTAATATCTTCTTCATCTGTTCTCAGATCTACTTTCTAAACACAGGAACCTCAGGGGAGGTCAAATGTGAGCACACCATCACCTTTAGTGTTAATATATTATTAGTATGCTTTCATGTTGCTTAATTTACTTGGTGAATCCCTTGTTGCAGGGTATTTATAGGTAAGGTTTCCAATTCTTACACCCAATGTCTCCAAGAACATCCTTGTTTGATTCTGTACAATAAAAATCTAGACATATTAAGTTATTACATGTTAAAGATTTATTATATGTAACAGTTCAACTTTTTTTGAGACTAGGTCATATTATGTAGCCCAGAATAGCCTGGAAAGTCAAGATAATATTGCAATACCCCCCCCCAACTCTTTCCCACCACCACCAAACTGTTGAAATTATGGGCATATACCACCACACCCAGCACAATTCCTATTTTTAGGTGACTTAATAATTTTTATGTTTAGCACAGAAAATGAATAAAAATTGTATTATGTTCCTTTCATGTATACCTAGTTATATGAGACAGCTAATAAGCTCACAGAAAATAAGCAAACACTTGTCCTTAATGCAACAGAAACTAAAACTAAGTGGAAAACCTCATTTCATATTCTTTTATGCTTATATATAATTTATTTACATGATCTTCAGTATTCCCAGATTTTCACAAAACCATACCAATTGTCAAAATAATTTATTCATTGAAATTTACCACTACCAATTTAATATATCAAATTTTATTTTCACAATCAAGTAAAACATTAGCATGTCATATGCTGAAAAATCATTTTTACCTATACATTATTCTTATCCTTTTTGCCTTTATATCTAATAAGTATAAAAGATGTTGCTTTAAGTCTTTTAGTATTTAAATGGAACAAACAAAACTACAGAATGATCTTTAAGATAGACATTTGGAGTGTGGAAGGGTAAGATGGGGTCTCCCTATTCAGGTCAGGTTGATCTCAAACTCAAAATTCTCCTGCCTCTCCACTAGGATTGCAGCTGTGTGTATATAAAACCAGCTGAAGATGCATTGTTGCAGAATATTAGTTAAAGATGTTAAATATTAGTTAAAGATGTAGAACATTTGTTTAACTGTGCAAAAATGTGTTGTACTCTTTTATGTTGCATTTGTTTAACTCTGTGAAGCTGTGTTATTTTGCCTGTCTAAAACACCTGATGGTCTAGTAAAGCGCTGAACAGCCAATAGCAAAGCAGGAGAAAGAAATAGTTGGGACTGGCAGGTGGACAGAATAAATAAAAGGAGAAAAGAAAGATGTCAGGGGCCAGCCACTCAGATACACAAAAAGCCCCAAAGTAAGAAGGAAAGAAATATATATAGAATAGAGAAAGGTAAAAGCCCAGAGACAAAAGGAAGAAAAGATAATTTAATTAAAGCTGACTAGATACAAGCTAAGCTAAATCTGGATATTCATAAAAATAAGTCTCTATGGGAGGTCCCAAAGATCAAAGATTTCAAAAAAAAAAACCTATATATACTTTATTTGTCCATGTATGCATATGTATTCATACATTAATAGGTTTGTGTGTATAATTATGTGCCCTTTTGTATGTGCAGGCCAGAGATCAAAGTTTCTCCCTGAACCTTGTCAAAGTTAAGCATTTAGCAACACTGGTTAAGAACAATACCCAGGGACCATCCATCTCTATCCCTCTAGCTCTCGGATTACAGAAGCTCACCCTAGACCTGGGTTTTACCTGGTGCTGGGGTTCAGAACTTAGACCCACACACCTGCATGGAAAACACTTTACCAATCAAACTTACTTATTTATGTATTCTACATATATGAATGCTCTGCCTGCATATATGCCTGCAAACCAGAAGAGGACACAGGATCCCATGATAGATGGTTGTGAGTAGCCATGTCATTGCTGGAAACTGAACTCAGGACTTCTGAAAGACTAGCCTGTGTTCTTAACTGCTGAGCCATCGCTCCAGCCCTCATTAAGACATTTCAGTGACATGGAGGCAGGCAAAACACCAACACATACAAAATAAAATAAAAATAAAGAAATCATTTAAAATTTTAAAAAAGAAAATGCTAAAATTAGACATACTAATCTACATACTAATTTAAAAACAAAATATATTTACAAAGCTAAGAATCAGATATGAAGTTGTGAGATAAACATTCCTTTAGAATAAAGCTAAAAGAAAAGAAAGGAAAAGAAAAGGCATGATCAAAGTGATTCTCAGTCTCCACCCCTCCATGGTAAAAACCACTCTGTACTGTTGCCACCACACTCTTTATATTCTGGCCCTTGGGCTTTGCCATCGTCTCTTGAATGTAAAAATGTAAGTGAAAAAAGTAAACTGTAAAGGATGCATAAAGCATGCCACTCATTTTAAATCATAATGATGCAATCATGTAAAATGTTGCTTATGATACCATATGCATATAATAAAGCTAGACACATAAGAGCTGCAAACAAGTTCAGAAGAATGGCTGCCATGGAGAGGGAGACCGGGTCAAAGTGTAGGGTAAGACAGGTTTGATCTATTGCTCTTTTTAAAAAGATATGTTTTAAGAGATTATGACAAAAAGTTTACTATGTGTTCAATGTGGGAAGCTAGGAGCTAGAACACAGACATGGCTACACTGCATCTGTATTTTTACAGGCTTTAAAGAACAACTCTTAATGTTAAAAAATTCTTATACAGAAAAAAAATACTTCTTAAACCAAAGTCTCAAACTACTAACTAAAGAAGTAGGGTAGAGGCTGAGCAGGTAGCTCAATCAGTACAGTGCTTGCCTTGCTAGCATAAGGACCTGAGTTCAAATCCCAGAGCTAACAGTGAAGGAGAAAACCAGCTCTCCAAAGCTGTCCTTTGCCTGACTCCCCCCACGTACTGTGTGCACACTGACACGACAGACAGACACACACTGACGAAAAAGAAGTTGGATGGCACCTGAGAAATTACACTTGTTATGTCTTCTGTCCTCCACATGTACATGCACACAGGGGCAGCTACACACAAATATGAACACACACAGAAAGAAGTTGGCTGGAGGACAGTACAGTGTTGTGGAGAGGGGTGTCTCCATGCCCATGAGAGGGATGGGAGAAAGCAGATGGAAAGGAACACCTAAAAATAATCAACAAAATATAAAGATGACCTCTTGACCATCTCTTTTTGAACAGGGGGATTTTCAAGGCTTTGAAAAACTGCAAAGACTTCAACCGTCAGCAAGTGCAAGTCAATATGCTGGTAGAATTTACTGAAATATTACATTTTCCTTAGTCTTTCCCCCCCCTCCTTGAAGGCAACAGCAATCTCTCATCTTAGGGTCCTGTAAACACAGAGGACAAGATCAGCCAGAAATTTGTGGTCCCCTCCCTCCTTGGAAAGCATAACCTAGGAAAAAGGTACCTAGGCTGGGTGTTCAGGGACTGGATTGGGGCTGGCAGACAAGGCATAGATGAAGAAGGCAGGAGAAGAATGAGAGATTACTTTGAGAGGAAGGAGGAAAAGCTGGCAGATGCTAACAAGGAAGGCTGCTGCCACAGCTGGCAGCATGCACAGAGACAGTCCACTAAGAAGAGCCTGTGAACTGACCAGCGGTGATGTGCACAGCGCAGCGCAGCTGTGGATGGACGGTGAAGTCTGCTGGGACCCTGTACCCTCCTCCACCTCTCTTATCCTCCACTACAGACTTCCCCTTTCCTGTTATTTCTATTTTTAGTACCCATTACAAGTTTAAGGATCTCAGTGTCACTGGAATCCACCACTATGTGAAAAACACAAGTAGCCAAGAAATGAAATGTAACTGAAGAGTTTCCTTTCTAGTTCAAGACAAGCCTGGAAAGTACTTCCAAGTGTCTGTAGTCATCTCACAGTTCCCTTATTGGACTGCACTTGACAGCAGGGGATCCACTGTTCATTTTGTAAAAACTCCACAATCATCGTCTCCTTCAGCCTTTAATCAGATTGTCTTTGGTTAACTGGAATATCTACTAACTCTTGAATGCACGTAGGAATTGAGATATTGTTTACTTGGTTAAGTACAAGCTTCCTATGCTATATACCAGCACAACTGGCCTTTGGACTGAGGCACCAGGTGTTAAAAAGGCTCAAAATCTCCCAAGAACCCCTTAGCTCTGAAAGAACTAAAGTTGGCATTTTGTTGTTGTTTCATGAGTAGTAGCTACACAAACTCTTCTTTTTAATGCAATTTTACTGTCAACATCTTGGATTTGCCAAGTCCCAAACTATTTTTTGAAAGAAATTATTTTGCTTGTTTGAGAATTGCTTCATGCATGGATAACACTAGTGACCTCAAGAATACCAATTAGGAGCCACTATAAAGAATGAGGACCTGTACCACACAGGGGCAGTAACACTTGATTCCAAACTGACTCACTTTGTGATCTCCTAAAGAAAAGCCTGGTGGTTTCCACAAAACAACAAAAAATAATCTAGTGTTCAATTCCTAGCAGGGCTTTTCCTCTCTGACCTTTCCCTTTTCAGCATTAGCAGCCTCCCATAAGACACGCGGCCTCTGGACTTCCCTACAGTCAGTTCTTCTGTGCTGTTCACTAACATACACTAACTTGTTCCTAGTCGTATGTGGCATGTAATGATCTCATTTTGTTCTTTTAGTCTCATCTCACCTTCTAACCTCACTGCTTGCTCCTCACAAGTAAAAGGGACCAATCTTCCTTTGTCCCCCAGTAGCATAAATGAGCTCTACACATGGGAAAGGTTTAATAAAGTCCACCAACAGCCCCCCATCCTGCTAGGCGCCCTTCTTCTGACCAAACAACCCCCACCTTGTACTTTATCTTTTAATTTTAGTCAAAATTTCACAAGAGAGAAAATGTTGCTTTTGTTCCCCCCTGAGTTTGGCTTATTTTGCTTAATGTGATAACAATCTGCAGTTCCATATACCTATATCCCTGCAGACAATGGTTTTTTTCCTCTTCATTGTTGCTTCAAAACACTTGCAGAAAAATTTTCTATGACCTCTAGGGCTGTTGGCTTCACCAGTACCCTCTGATCTGACTGAAAAAGCAAAGCTTATTGTGTCAAATTTTTTTCTAAAATTAAAAAGACTGTACTGAAATGGTATGGGTGGGGGACTTCTCAAGGGAATGATGAACAAAGAGGGTCAGCAGGCAGATCCTGAGCAGCTCCCAGGAGCTCTGCAGTGAAGCAGTCCTTGGTGTCTTCATCATTACATGTGGACAACAGTCTGAGCCCATGGACTAGAGACCCTTGGCCACACGCCCCATCCTTAGAGCCAAGGAATCCCAAGGAGACAAGACCTGCAGCTCCAGAGATCTCTGTTCTAGGTTCACTTGCCTCTACACAATCTTTAGGCTTGCACAAAGCAATGGCATTTTAAATTTGACTCTTACCCACATATAAACATTCCCTTCTAAAAATGTTACCAACAGTACTTGGTACCTAGTCACAAACATCTAAAGATTATGAAAATTCAGTTCATAAATCTCCCACAAGCTCCCTACCTTAAAACACTCAGCACGGCACTCCCAATGGCAGTTCAAACATTGGGGAGACAGGGACTTTTTTTTTTTTTACCCTTTTTACAGCAAATCTCAAGAGTGTTCACCACAGACCGAGCCCTCTCCTAGGTACTACACATATAACCTATTTCAGCAACTCTGTAAGATTGGCAGCATTCCAATTCCCACTTTAGAGTTAAGGAAAGTGAGGGCAAAGTATGTATAGTAAATACAAAAGTGAGATTTTGCACCGAAGGAGTCTGTCAAATTCAGTCCCAATTATTTTCCTCAACAGAGGTCCCTATATGTCTCTTTCCAGGCCCACAGCTCAAGTCAAGCTCCCTGTGATCTTTTCCCATTCAAAGATGGCTCAAGACTTTACAGTGCAAACTATTATACCAAAGTGTGTGTACCCTGTGATCTGTCTAGAAACTGAGAAAACTGATGGGAAGATTTAACTAAGCTTTTGGGAAAATGATGTGAATTATTTTACAACACTCTTTTTGGTCTCTGAAAGTACTTTGCTCCTGTATTGTGTAGTCACAGGAAATTATACACTGCAGGGTGGGGGGTGTGATTGTCCAAATTGTAATTACCTATAAATGCCAAATGCCTCAGAAAGAATGTTTCAGCACCACACCAAATAGCTGCCAGAGAACAGGAGACAGTGTCGGTGACTCACAGTTCTCAGGTATAACTGCCTAGCTTGGTTTCCTTTCTCCAGCTCTAATCCAGAGTTCACAGAAATCAAACGAATGCAAATAAATCTCTAGTCTAGCTGGTACCCAGTGAACAGACAGTCCTCCCTAGGGCCGCCATGGCAGGGCATGACTTCTAACCTTCAAGATATACACTGACTCAAAAGGGAAGCTTTCTGTTTTTGACATTTAAAAAATGTTTTCAGGAGATAAATTCCTGAGATGATATTTTTGCAACACTCAGGATCCAACTCTAATTGTCGCTATTAAAAAACAAAGAAAAAAGTTTTTATGTGTCATGTGCATATACTTTTTTCCAAGGATTTACAAAAAAAAAAAAAAAAGCTTCACATAAAATCCTAAGTTTCTAAAGGTTACAAATAAGAAAAATGAGGATTTTTAAAAAATATATATTATTAATTACGAAGGACAGTAATAACAATTAACAGTTCTCAAACTATTATCATTCTTACACATTAAATTAACATTATTCTATGAACAAGCCACAGGCCTCCACTGAAGGATTTTATCAAACAGCAACCAGTGTCCATACTGATAGAAAACTGATTGTCTATGCACAAGCAGGCATTCACCCACAAATTATGAAGCATCCATCTTGTTTGCTACTGCAGAATTAAATAAAGCAGTATTTACTTTATATTAAATAAGTATTTTATACCTCTCAAAGCAGTTCCTATCCGTTACCTAATTATTAGACATAAGTCACCCAAAAGAGAAATTAGGATATAAAGTACCATTTGCTCCGATGAGTATTCTGAGGTTTCCCCTACTCATATCTTGATTGATGATTGAAGTAGGAGGGCCAGCTCATTGTGGTGGTACCACCCTTGGGCTGGTAGTCCTGGGTGCTATACCAAAGCAGGCTGAGTAAACAATAAGGAGCAAGCCAGAAAGCAGTGTTCCCTTCTGCCCTGGATTCTCTCACTGATGGTGATGAACTGTGATGGAGGTATAAGCCAAATAAACCTTTTCCTCTCCCAGCTACTTTGGATCACGTTGTTTATCACAGCAATAGGAACTCTAAAACAGTGACAATTGTCATTATGGATTAGTTTGCATTCTTCAAAATCATTAATAGTACATTCTTCTGAAGACTTGTTTCATTCAGTATAAACAGTGTCATAGTATTTAAACCTTTTGCCCACCACTTCACTGTAGTTGCTTATTATTGGGTTTGACAGGTTGCTTCCAGCTGTAATGAGGGTGAGTATCATTCTTTCATCATGAAGCATGCCATCAAATTATCCATGGAAAACATGCATCTATCAGATCGAGGAAGCTCCCAACTAGTCTAGTTAGTTGGAAGGTTTGAGGTGTGTGTGTGTGGGGGGGGTCATGTTAAATTTACAATGCTTTTTGTGTATCTCTAAAATGATTGTACTCTTTGCATGTTAATATTTTGAGTTGCAGTTACTGATTTCAAATGCAAACAGCCTTACACTCCTGGAATAAGCTTTTCTTGATTAGGCTGCATTACTCCTTAGTGTGACTATTGATATGGTGTAAGCCTCTTCTGTTGTATCTTCTGATTCTCTCACTGATTATTTTCTCACCCCTCTTTTTATCTTTTTGGGGGAACTACTCAAACATTTCTAATTTCCATTTATTTCTTCTTTTGATTATTAATTACAAATTTTTTGTTGTTACTTTTAGCTTTATAATATATATATTTTTTAACATGTTACAGTTTATCTTCAGCAGATTTTACTCCATGCCATTCATAGAGCAACAGAACGCCACAATGGTAGGGAGTTGAGTATCACTAACCTGAAAACCTAAACCCAAAATGTGCCAACTGGTAAAGCTGAGAAGCTTCAGGAGAAAGCCTACATAGACAGTCCAAAAAACTATAAGATCTAAAACACATCTATTGCAAGTATTTCAGATAAAGAATATGTGATCTATCTATACTTCCATTTCCCCAACTCTTAGTCTGTGTGCTATTCTTGTTATAAAGCCCACACCACATTTTGTCATTTTAAGGTAATTACCTTTTAGTATCAAATACATATACTCTTTTTTTTTAAAAAAAAAACTTTATTTATTTATTATTTATTTATTTATTTGCCTTGGTGTTTGCCTGGAACTGGAACTACAGACAGTTGTTAGCTGCCATGTGGGTGCTGGGAATCGAACCCGGGTACTCTGGAAGAGCAGACGGTGCTCTTAACCGCTGAGTCATCTCTCCTGCCCCAAATACATATACTCTTATAAATTGTGTCCAATGAAAATAAATTTAACTTTAAAAAATAATAACCTTTAAAAATACTAATAGCCAGGTAATGATGTCCATGCCATTAATCCCAGCACAAGAAGACAGACACAGGTGAATCTTTGGGTTCAAGGCCAGCCTGATCTACAGAGCAAGTTCCAGAATGGCCAGAACTATTACACAAAGGAACCCTGTCTGGAAAAAACAGAAAATAAAAATACCACTAAACAATTGTACGTGGCCACCCATGTAGTAAGCACCATAGTCTATACTCCTTTGTACAGATTTTTGTTTCTATAGTATCTTGTTCCTTCTGCCTAAAGCTATGAAGAGATGTTTTATATCCACATCTATTTCACCCTTATTTGGAACATGTCTTTGTTGGGTTTGAATCTAAGTCAACTAATTGTCTTCTACACCATTAACGATGCTCCTGCATGTCCTGTCTGGAAATCTACATCATCATTACCTTTCTTCTTGTATACATCACATAGCCTTTCTTTCATTGGGTTATTTTAGGATTTTGTTCTGATTACTGGTTTTTAAGCAATTTAATTATGCTATGCCTTAGTGTTATTTTTTTCTATATTTATTATGTATACAGTGTACAGAAGAGGGCACCAGATGTCATTACAGTTGGTTGTGAGTCACCATGTGGATGCTGGGAATTGAACTCAGGACCTCCGGAAGAATAGCCAGTGCTCATAACCTCTGAGCCTTCTCTCCTGCCTTAATGTTATTTTAATTACAATGTGCCTTAATAATATTTTCCTCTGTCTTTTTATTGGGGTTCTTTGAGCTTTATTGGAGTTTACAGTTTTCATCCTGATTTTTTTTCCACCTCCTATCCCTGCAAGCATTTCTTCTGCTTTCACTTCTTGGAAGGATGCTGAATACATGTATGAAACCGTGTGAAACTATCTACATATTTATTGACATTTTAAAGTTTTATAATTCTTTTCTCTGTTTCAGTGTGGAAAATATCTTCTGCTGTAACTTCAGTGGTTACCATGCCTCCCTTCTCAAATGCCCAATCTCTCCCAGGTTTTATTACTGTAGCTTTTATCTCTAGAATTTCTATTTGAGTCTTTACAGGTATTTGTTATGTCACTATTTAGCTTTTTCAAGTAACAATCATTTGTATGCCACTGTCTGATTAACATCCGCGTCACATTTTGATGCTAACTTTTTTGCCCTTCCACTATCGGTTACATTTGCCTGGTTTTTGTTTTTGTTTTTGCATGTTTCTTAGCTAATAATGATAACAAACTTTATAAAAGAAAAAAATAAATTTGACCACATGTCGTAGCATACACTTGGGAGCTGAAGACAGGAAGATCAGGAGTTCAAAGTCATCCTCAATTATGTAGCGAATTCAAGGACAGACAAGGCTTAAGATACTGTCTCAAAAAAATAAAAATAAGTTTGACAGTAGCAGAATTTTAAGGCTTATGCTTAATTGTTTACTAATATATAAAATATTTTCATACATATTATTGCATGTGATTCTCACATAGCCCTGCAGGAAAAGTGAAACTAAAATGAAATTTTATAATATATGTGTGTATATGTGTGTATGTGTGTATACTTGTATATGATTGGATAAATACTACTGCTAGTATACTACATACACTACATTCATAGCCACTCATTCCTGATTTGTACATAGGAGGCAGTGTCAGAGAGGCCAACTTACAAAGCAGCTCAGGTACTAGTAAGTGTCAAAGCTAGGACTATTTTCAGTGTGCCTGAGTCTCTGTCCTGTGCTCCTTTCAATAAACCACAGGATTCTTGTGTGACCAAGAGCAATGAAGTCATACAGTGGGTTCTCAAGGGACACAGGGAATCAGCTTTCTGCATGATACGCAAGAGCGAGATCTGAGCCTCTTTTGTGTAAACAGTGAAATGAGATGACTCGGTAAAGAGGTTTACAAAAAATTCTGTACACAGTTCTTTTCACTTTAACAATTACAATCTAAACCTAAATTCTCCTTTTTACTGGTAACCAAAATACTACTTCTATTACATATAATAAGAAATAAGTAATGAACTAGGCAAAGTGGTTATACAACTATAATCAGCAACCGTGAAGCCAAGGCAAGAGGACCACAAGTTTCTGATCAGCTTGGGCCACATGGTAATTTCCAACACAGATACTTTTAAAAGGAAAAGAGTTATGATCACTAATAAGCAAAACACTGTCATGAGTGCATATATTAATATGCCTAACAGAAATAAGGCAAGGCAGAGCTGGGGTATTGTAGAAAGTACTGTTAGTACAGCTTCTGATTTTCATGGGAAGGTCATGAAATACTAAGAGCTAAAATCATTTCAAAGTGGGGAAAATAGATTGGGAAGTAAAAATAAATCTAGATGCCTGTACTTTCTCTACAGCATTGATTCTTTTTGTTTGTTTTTTCAAGATGGTATTTCTTGGTGTAGTCCTGGCAGTCTTGGAACTCACTCTATAGACCAGAATGGCCTTGAACTCAGAGATCCGCTTACCCCTACATCCCAGTACTCACCACCCCCTCATTCTTAAAGTCTTCTGATGTTTAGCCTCTTTAGTAAGTTACACATAGATTACACATAATTACATTTTGATCCAAATTCTGCACATAAATTCAGGGAGTGTGTAGAATTACACCTCACACACAAGCCCATTCTTGTACTTTTTACAGGTCCATAGGCTCTGAACTAACAACATATTATTAGTTATTATGCATATTCACATATGCATAATTCATGTGTATAACATGGTTTATGTACACGTGTGTTCTGGGGAGCATGGCCTGTGTTCATACATTTGTGTGAGCATGCACATGTAAAGGTGAGAGGTAACACTGAGTTTCTCCTTTGACCAGACTCCACTTGGGTTTGTTTGTTTTGTTTTGTTTTGTTTTGTTTAAAAAAAGCTTTTACTTATTTGCCTTAGTGTTTGCCTGGAACTGGAACTACAGGTGCTGGGAATCGAACCTGGGTACTCTGGAAGAGCAGAGGGTGCTCTTAACCGCTGAGCCATCTCCCCAGCCCCAGGTCTGTTTGTTTTGAAGCAGGGTTTCTCATGGTACTTTGAGCTCTCAAATTCGGCCTTGCCGGCTAGCCAACAGCCCTAGGGATTCTCCTGCCTCTGCCTCCACATCGTGAACAGCCACACCTGGGTTTTGAATGGTACTGGTACTCTACGTTCAAGTCCTTGTGTATATGCAGCAAGTGCTCTACCCACTGAGCCATCCCCACAGCCCCTCTTCAACATTTAATGGAAAAGTTAATCAACTAGACTTCCTATCATAAGTCATTATCAGTAACAGACATGCTTCGTAAATGGCAGATATGCTCACACAAAACCATAATAACAAGTCTACTGGCTAATGTACAAGTGGAGTTCCAGCGAAGGGAAAAATGAAGGAACAAACACTTCAAGCATGAGTTCAGACAATGATTTTCCTGAATGGGCAATGTTTAAGCTGAGTGGCCATGGTGAGGGGGGAGGTGTCTTCATTTCTGACTTGGGTGTAACCCACATTTCTAAGGTCTTAACTTGAAAAGTCAATCTTAATGTGTCACTTTGTTTCTGAATAAACTTAGTGTTTTCTTTTAGACTGATTAACTTACCCTCGTAGCAATGCTCACTGCGGAGAAATAGTTTCAATAAAGAATTAAAGCAGTAAATCACACGGGTTATACATCACTTCTTCTCCCAAAACAGATAAAACTACAAACAACAGCAGTGCACATCTTAGAATCCATCTACTCTAACTTCTCATCGATGAGAGTACCGAGACCATGCTCGGTTTCCTAATAACTCAGCATGTCACCAAAAATTCCTGCTTCTCTCTTATCAGGGTGCAAGAGGTAAATATCACGACGTCTTATGTTTACTATTAAAACTAGAGGAAAAGGAGGCACTAGTTAGCTTAATAAATATTTAACATGAACATTTTCAGCAGCCCGGTAACCTGGTGCTTGTGGTGGACGATTTCATTACACAAACAGCTGAAGGGCTCTCCCAGGAGTGGGAATGTATCCCATGATGAAAAGGTTGGGGCAGGAGAGATGGCTCAGGGCTCTCTACTATTTCAGAAGACTAGTGCATGGATTCCAAGTACCACTTAGGGCAGCTTGCAACCTCTTACAACTAGCTCCAAAGAATCTGATGCCCTCTTCTGGCCCATATGAGCCACACACATATGCACACACACACACACACACACACACACACACACACACCTTTAAAAAATTGGGGGGGAAAGTTGTACTGTGGCCCATCATTCATTTATTCTTTTTCTTTCTTTCCTTCTCTTTTACTTTCAGTATTTGCAATATTCTGCAGTTTATATATGCCTGGGAGAGATTGTGCAATCTAGTTGATATGTAAATTACTTTCACTAAATGAGCAAACAGCTTTTCCCTATATGAGAAACTGAAAGAAAAGCGAATTTATATCAGGCAGAAATTTCAAAATTATCAAGACTATTCAAAATATTTTGAACTCAGCCATTAATAGTAAACATTACCCTGTGTATATATGTACCATAAAATACTAGTTAAGGACACTATAAAGTCCTTATCATTAGCCATATGTTTGCAGGATCTTATTTCTATTACATTTTATTTAGCTATTTTATGGGCATGCACAGATGGGCCACATCACACATGTGGCGGTCAGAGGACAACTTGCAAAATTCCGTTCTCTCCTTCCATCATGTGGACCCTGGGGACTGAACTCAGGATGTCTGACCTGGTGGCAAGCACTTTAACTGATAAACCATCTCACCAGAACACCTTAAGCTGAACATAAATATGGTAACAAATTTAAAATATATACAGGTTGGGCATTTTATATCTAGAATACCTGAGTGTCTCAGATTCTAAACTGTTCTGAATTTTGGAATGTTTGTGCATATATATATATATATATATGTATGTATGTATGTGTATATATATAAAATGAACTATTGGAGAGAAGGCCATTTTAATATAACCTATTTCTTAGAAGTAGTATACATCTAGTATGTGCTTACTGATAAGAAGGAAGCAAAATTTAAAAGGCTGGGGGCCTTACAAACTATTTTTAAGGAAATGGTCTTCCTAAAAACCATAAGTTGTTTTCCCAGAATCAATGAAAGGTGAAATTGGGGGGTTTTGTTGTTGTTGTTTTTTGGTTTTGAGGTTTGTTTTTTTTTAAAAAAAAAAAGATTTATTGTATTATGTATACAGCATATGCAGACAGAACACTAGATTTCATTGTAGATGATTGTTAACCACCATGTGGGTGCTGGGAACTGAACTCAAGAACAGCTAGTGCTGTTAACCTCTGAGCCATCTCTCCAGCCCGGTGAAATCATTTTTTAAGTAAAAATGCTGCCTCCATTTTAATCCTAGTTGTTTCTAAAAACTTTTTTCGATTTATTTATTTAATTTTATGATTGTTTTACCTTCATGTATGTATGTATACTACATGCATGCAGTGCTCACAAAAGTCAGAAAAGGGCATCAGATCCCATGAAGTGGAGTTTTAGATGATTGTGAACCACCACATGGGTTCCAGAAATTCCACCTGGGTCCTCTGCACAGCAGTGGGTGTGTGCTTAATGACTGAGCCATCCCTCCAGCTCCTAATTCTTGTTCTTAAACATAAATTCATTTGTGTTTCACACATACCTTATACTCAAGCAATAGGCCATTTCATACAACCTATTGCTTGGAAGTGTTTTTACTGATGAGGGGAGTTGAGAAATGGCAAAGGCCTGGGGGTCACTAAGAGGGGCTTTGGGGAGAAAAAGCTCAGCTTCCCACTCTGTGAACAGGTAAACAAGAATCCTTGAACCATCTGCCTCCTGTGATTTGCTGGACTCTTCTGCCCCATGAGGATGAGAACTGCATCCAAAACATTTGGAAGATGAGGAAAGTATAGAAACCTTGATTTTTTAGAAGAACATGATCAGAAATAGCCATTATCTTTGTCCATTCTTTTAAGAATTCAGGTCCAGAAACACTGAGTTTGAGATTAAAATCAGCACTTAAAAGGAAAAACCAGGCCAGTTCTCAGTGGAATACTTGAGCGCTGAAGATGTGTGCATTCAGTGACCCTTTGACCCCAGTGCTGCCCCAGACTCCTGTTACCAGGATCCCAGCAACAGAACCTTTTCCTGCAGGGACTGTGAGCCTGTAAGGATGCTGGTTTTTTCAAAAAGCTTGATAAGGCTACACCGTGAACAACATTTGTAGCTACGCAAAGTAACCTAATAAGGGTCATCAAATATCATGCTTTCGGTGGTAAGATGATCTAAACTGAGGATCATAAAGGAATGTTATCCCCAGCTCCACAAGAAGACAATTGAGCAACTGGCTGGTGCATTATGAAAGGAGATGCACGAGGATACAGCCTTTATTGAGGTCTGGGCATGACACAGGAAAAGCAATTTGGGTTCCAAAGAAAGCTCTGAGGAAGGCTTGGCTTGGCTTTTGCTTGTTTTTTGTTTTTTAACATTTTTCAATGGTATTCACTTTCTAGGGCTAGCTTGTCATAATGAGTTTGTTTCTCCAAGAAGAGCCGCAGAGTAACTAACGCTACATGTAATTCATGCAGAAGTGCTTTAAATGTTTGCCTGCTTCCCAAAGCAGAACAGGTTGAGTCCTAACTTTATACCGAGGTGTAAGTGTTCAAGGTCACTGCACAGAGGAGCATGCTTAACTTCTTGAAAGGCTTTTCTATCTTGAGAATGCACAAGTCCTCAATTCTTTAGCACTAGGGCCTATTCAAATCACCAGTTGTATCACTTTCCTAGTTTCTTTGACATGCATCATTCAAGAGCGTCTCAGCTTTACATGGGCTGGAACTGCTCAATTTCTGCTTTAGTGAGAAAAGAGCCCAACTCACAGAGCAGCATCTTAAATGCCCGGAGTGAAAGGTAACATGCTCACACAAAAACTGCTTAGAAGAAAACTCCTTTTAAAAAACAGATTGTTGCTCCCAAGTCAATGCAACGGTGAATACCTCCTATTAATTCTGGCAAAGGTGAGAAAAATGAACTTATTGCAATCTAGATACTCTCTCCACTGCCCAGATGCACAGACACAACATTGCATCACTAGCAATGCCTTGATCTCAACTTTAAAAAACAAAAACATACCTGTAGAATCTCTTCAGGGAAAAATAAAAAGAAAAAAAAAACAAGTTTTGCTTATCCACAATAAAACTCTGGACTGCAGAAGCCTGACCTGAAAGCATCAGGCTTCCAAGCAACAGAACATATACCTTCTGGAAGGCAACACCAAGTGGATATTGAACATTTCTCAAATAGTTTAAATACTCATTCCTGAATAGAAAATCAAAGTCTACCCAAGAATTACATGCAATTTTTAAATCCAACTTTGCATAAACCAAAGCACTCCTTTCTTATCAATTTACTAAATATACGATTAAGAATTGTGAATCCATCACACCAAAGCTATCGTTTGTATTGATTATGCAAAGTAACCCCAGAACAAAGGAAAGTTTAGTGAGAAAATCTGTAAGGCAGTTTAGCTCAAATTAACAATGGCATGGAAACATCAGCAGTAGTGTCCGGGATCACTGCCATGGTCAGAGGGGAGAATTTGCATACATACCTGCCACTGAAGGTCTTAGAGGGTCTTAGCACCTGGCAGTTGATGAACCAGAGAAACAAACTCAGAAGATTTAAAATTCAGTCTTTCTGAGTTGTGCCTGTCCTTGGATAAGCATCTGCAAAAGACAGTGTTTGACCAAAGAAAGCAAGCAACTCACTCTACACTGAAATGAATGTTCTGCCTACTACTATAGATTTTAATCTCAAAAGAATTTGGCCTAGGTAGAAAGGCCAACCTGAAACATGGGTGTGGCTTGGAACTATTAAAAAAAAAAATCAAGAGGCAAAACTGTAGCCATCATCCACCATGTCTAATCTACTACAGATACAGTGCTTAAATATACATCTCATCTTCCTTCCAAGAGTATGTTCACATAGGCTTTGAGATGGGACTGTCCCTGTGAACTCCCAAATTATTTTTATAAATATTCCTTCATCACTTTACTTGTAAATGCCAATATTTCTAATCGTGTGAAAAAACATTAAGCAATTAGCATTAATTTGTGTTTCCTAGAAAGAAATTTTAAAAATGTGCTAAGACAAAAAGTAATAATTAAAAAAAATTCTACCTCCAGAGTCACTGGACTAATTTCAAACAAACATAAACATTGTCCTTAAACACTAACTGGAAACATAATACCATTTATGCAGTGTTAAGCCAGGAGAACCTCAAGGGTTAGAGTCCAAGTCCACTTTTGAACTGGCCCAAGTAAAGTTCCTTTATTGATTTTACAATCCATATTTATGGTGTGGTGGCGGCACATTCTGAGGAGGAAGTCTGAAACATTTTTTTTTATTACGCCTCCATAAAAAAATAAACATTACAAAACAGCTTTACAAAGTGAAAGAAAAAGTAAATTAAAATTTTAAGCAACTTTAAAACAAAGGTGCATATTACACTCACTTTTAGAATTTCACGGATGTAACTGTGAAATTCTAGACATGCAAACTAACCTGTGGTGACAGACAGCAAAGCAGCCCTTGTCAGAACACAGGGATCCACAGCCTAGAAATAGCATGCAAAGGGGCATGAGGCAACTTTTCGCAGCAATGCAAATACCGTGTGTTTCCGACTGTGGTGACTTTATGATCACACACAGCTGTCAAAACATAGCTAACTGCCAGTTAACATGAAGAGAGTCTACTATTGCTACAGTATGCCTCGATGAAAATACACACATGCATTTAAATAAAGAGAATATTCTTTTCTATAAGGCCACAAGTTGGTTGAATTAGAAGAGTTAGGTGGAATTCCAAGTGACAAATATAAGGAAATATATTCTGTTTGGGTGGCCCAGCACCACTCCAGGATAGCTCTGGGACGTAAGATAAACTTCGGCAGTCCATCTCCAACACAGGCTCAAAGTGTTTGCGGTGGGGGCACTAAGGATTTCGTCCTTGGACATTTAGAAATGAATAAGAAATGAGGACATGACTGCGCCAAGGTATGGTTGAGGAGAAACCTTTCTTGTAGACATGAAGGAAAGCACAGGCATAGGCATGTGTGTGTGTGAGAGAGAGGCGGGGAGAGAAGTCAAGGGAGAAACCATGACAACCAAGAGCCAGATATCTCCGGAAAGGCTGAAGTATCAGACAGAGGAAGCACTGGAGTCAAATCTCACCCAGCTGTCTTCCAGCTTCCTCAGCCTCCTTCTGGTCCTTCTAATTGCTGCTGTTTTCCTATGTCTGCCTTAAATACCCATCTCACCCAGCTGTATCCCATCCAGGTTAGGATTAAAGGCATGAACTACTCTATTTGGTAGTCAGCCTTGAACTCACAGAAACATAGAAAGACCTCTGTCTCTGGAGTTATGAGATTAAAGGAGCAGGTCCTGGCTTTCCCTGTGCTGGGATTAAAGATGTGTGCCATTGAAGCCCAGCTGTTTAGTCTTATATTCACAAAGATCCAGAACTCCGGAGCTATGTGAGTTACCACTGCTCTGTTATCCCTGGAATTCCAGGAGCTACCCCTGCCTAGTTTTTGACTGTGGGCTGATCTCTTGATATTCCAGGTTTTATTAAATATGCAGCATATCACCACAGAATCAGGCCAAGCAAACAAGTTAGCAGCACCTTCCATGGCCTCTCCATCAGCTCCACCGCCAGGTTCCTGTCTGGTCTCAGTTCCTGTCTTAGTTTCCCTCAGTGACCTGTCAGTTGGGATATATGAACATAAACTTTCCTTCCCAAGTTGCTTTTGGTCATAGTATTCTATCATAGCAATAGAAATCCTAACTAAGATAAAAGCTGTTTTTCTAGCTTCAGTTTGTCATAGTAGTTTTCCCTTTTTTTATGATTTACAGAGCAAAAATGTGTAACTGAAAGCTAAAGTGTAAAACCTTCAAGGAAGATCTATGGCTTCAGAATGGCCATTACAGATGTCCACTGACATGTACAGAGTTTGGGACCGGGCAAGTGTTTCAGTGGCTTCCTCAGTCTAGCTGAGTGAGATCAGCACAATGAAGTGATTTCATCTAATAAGTTAATATATATAAAATAAAATTTTAAAAATAAAAATTATGCTATTCCAAAAAAAATTATGTTTGTGATGCCACCACTATGGCAGGGAATTATGCTTATCTCTTTCTTATACTGGCCATGTCCGATTTTCCCTACCACTATCCCACAAAGAAGGATACACATATTTTGCAGTACTTTGAAATGCTACATCTCAGTTCAACTAGTGATTGATTATTAAGCATCTACTATATCCAGTATGTTGCAGAAACTTCTCCAATGCTGCAAAGTGTAGTGGAGAAAGATATCACACAGAACTCAAAATCAGCCTTTGAAAAACAGCCAGATCACAAAGATTTTTATCATCTTAATTCAGCAATTAGAAACAAACAAATGATTTTTAACATTTAAAAAAAAAAAAAATGTCCCTTAGAATAAGTAGGTGTCGGGGGCTGGAGAGATGGCTCAGAGGTTAAGAGCACTGACTGTTCTTCCAGAGGTCCTGAGTTCAATTCCCAGCAAAACCACATGGTGGCTCACAACCATCTATGATGAGGTCTGGTGCCCTCTTCTGTAAAACTGTATGCATAATAAATAAATAAATCTTTAAAAAAAAAAGAATAAGTAGGTGTCAAACCTGTTGTGAAGATAATGCATATGGCTAGCTAGACAGAAGGGCAGAGTAAGGCACATGAACAAAGGTGCACTGGCAGGGAGCCCACAGCATGCAAACCCCTGAAAGCAAGCACACTGGCTGTGGGAGTGGGCCTACTTCAAATCATAATGCTCTTCCCGAACCTCAGGTACAAAAGGAACAGGCACAATGTAAATCCTCTCCTCTACCTACACATTAGGTAACAGATGTTGCAGCTCTGCCTGACTTTAAAGTCTGGAAACAGACCTCTTAAAACTATTTGCTTTGTAGTCTGGCCAGTCATGATTTTAATTTAGAAAGGATTTAGCTATGTCGCATTTCTTGTTTGCTTAAGATTTACCTATTTTTATCTTATATAGAGAGGTTTTCTGCCTGTATGTATGCACATGTACCACATGCATGCCTGGTGTTTGTGCAGGCCAGACAGAGTTACAGATGGTTGTGAGCTGCCATGAGGGTGCTAGGAACTGAACCCAGGTTGTCTACAAAAGCAACAAGTGCTCTTCACCACAGAATCATCTCTCTAGCCCATTATTTTTCTTTATCAACATTAATGATAATAATCACTACTGTCTTCCTTGTCAAAAGCAGGTGAAATGTCAATATTAGGCAAGAAAATACCCTGAAGATACATTTAACATAATCCCTAGGATCTGTAAATACACGTAGGACTTTTGCAACTGTTGGTGAAGGGCAGGGGTCTTAGGAGAGGAAAATGTGCCCTAGACTATCTATGCAGGCCCAAGTGTCTTTTAAATCAGAGGTAAGAGATTCAAGTACAGAAGCTTGACCTGTTGTCCCTAACTGTGAATATGAAGAAAAGAAGACCTGAGTGAGTGAAGGAGCACAAGCGGCCTCCAACACTGGGAACAACCCCCAAGTTTACACCAGCAAAAAGGGAAACCTCAGGGAGTGACTTCAGCCAACATTGGAAATGAGCCCTGAAATGATCCTTCTTTAGACCCTGTAGAATGCTGCGGGATTATGCTCTTGTACACTGTAAATATTTGTCCCTCCTATTGGTTTAATAAAATGCTGATTGGCCAGAAGGCAGACAGGAAATACAGGGGGAACTACCAGACTAAGAAGGGAAGAGGAAGAACAGAACAGAAATGAAGACACAAAGGAAGCAGGATGAGAATGCTTCTCTGAGAAAAGGTACTAAGCCATGTGACTAATCATGGGCTAGTTTAAGAGTAAGAGTTAACAAGTAATATGCCTGAGACATGGGCCAAACAGCATGTAATTAATATAAGTCTTTGTATGGTTATTTGGGACTCGTGGTCAAGATCTCAGGGCTAGACCAGGCCAGAAACTTCTTACTACAACATAAAGAAATATAGTTCTGCCCAATATCTTAACTTTGCCTGGTAGGACCTAAGCCAGACTTCTGACCTATAGTACGGTAAGGTAATAAATCTGTCAGTTACACTGCTATATTGGTAGCAATAGAACAATTGAGAGTTATACAGACCTAGGCACCTTCATTGCAGAATCAGCTAATTTTATCACCCAGGCTTTGGACTGGACACAAGAGAGAACAGCTACTACTTGGAGGATTGGGAGGTGAGAGCAGAACAAGATGTCTTGGGAGAGGAACAACGATGTCTTTACAGTTCCCCTTAAATAGATTTTTCACTCCCATAATATCACATAAAACATAGGAGGGCTGGCTTGGGTTTGAGTGATGGACAAGGACCTGGGATCAATTCTCACTATGAAATCAACAAAAACAGCTTGGAAGTTAGAATCCAGGTAAGGCCTCTTTGTCTTATCCATTTTGGGTTTTTTCGTTTGTTGTTTGTTTTCGTATTTTGGGTTTTTTGGTTTGGTTTGGTGTGTGTGTGTGTGTGTGTGTGTGTGTGTGTGTGTGTGTGTGTGAGTGTTGGGTGTTGGGTTTCTTACCTTGGCTGTCCTGGAGTTCACTTTATATATCAGGCTGGCCTGAACTCCCAGAGATCTGAGTGCCTCTACCCTCCAGTGCTGGGATTAAAGGTGTCACCACCATGCCCCACCCTTCTCAATGGATAAGGCCCAGCGATCATTCCTGCTACCCTGCAGACCCAGGGGTGACATGAAATGCAGACTCCTAAACCACAAAGATTGTCCTCCAAAAGTTTTAGGGCAGGAACCAGGAATCTGAACAGGAACAAAATTTGGAAATTCTGCATTTCGTCCTCTAATAAGTGGCTGGAAATTCTGAGGCACTCCTATATTATACACCAATCACTGGAGACCTCAGGTCCTCTGAGCAAGACTCAAAAGCAGCTCTGATCAGAGATCACCCTGGAAGATACCCCCCCCCCAGAGCAAACTACTTGGTTAACTGTACTATGTAGCTTTGACAGGAACAGATCAGATTCTGTTCTAACTACTTAATGTGCACTGGGCAATTCACATAATTTTCTGTGTTTTCTCATTTGCTTAAGGAAAGTGAAAACCTACCAATCAATAGTGTTGCCATGGCAGCTTTAGCACAGCCCTTAAAACATCTAAATACTATGGTTACCAACACACCGCACTTCTACTTTTAGATGAAATCTGGGCAAAATAAGCATTTTGAAATCTTTAATGTTTTTATTCCTATAACAGAATCTAGCAAGGTGAAATATTTAGTGGAAACAAATATTAGATTCCATCCTGAACATGAAAATCAAAGTGTCTTCCAGGGTGTGTTTGAAGGGGAAAATGAGCCATCCTCTTTATATATCAAGAGGGGTGGTGTAATTTTATTCTAAAACTCTAAAGTTGCTGGCTCAAACAAAAAAGATATTTTCCTTACTCACAAGTATCTAGGAAATCTGCCTTTTCTTTTTGACCTTTGGATCCTAAGTGCCAAGCTTATATATTGCATGGAGCATTCCAGAACAGATTATTTTATTAGCTAAGTGGGTGGACATTCATTCTGATAGGAAGATGGTTGAAAGTAAACCGAATGACGTATCCACAGTTACAGAGCAAGTTAAAAAAATAATCTCCACTGCTAGATGCATATGAAGTACATATATAGCCAAGTCACCAAACACACAGTCATTAACCCTAAAATGAACAGGAGCAACAGCAAACAACACAGCAGACGCTAGGATGCATAACAGTACTGTGGTCAAATGACAGGTAGCTGAGGTCCCAACTAGAAAAACAAATCTAAGGTTTAATGAATAAAATCAGTAAGTGATGAATTTGTGTGGAAGAATGAAGAAGGTGATGTAAAAGCTGCAAGGTCCAAAGCAGCAGGAGAGTTTACTTTGATCCAGTGTGAGGGTACATTCCATCACGACAGGGACAGTATGGTGGCAGGAACATAAGGTGACTGATCACATTGTATGTGCAGACAGGAATCAGAGAAAAATAAATATGCTCAGCAGCTCACTTTCTCCATTTTATTTGGGTCAAGACCTCACCCTCTGGGGTGATGTCAGTTAGACAGACCTTCTCTCCCCAGTTAGTTGTTAAGTTACATGAATTAGTGTAAAACACCGAGAGCCTGGCACATAAAGACACCAAATACAAAGCTATGTGGTTAGCCAATTAGATTGACTGGCAGAGCTGTCACCAGAAGACTGTAATATGAAAAAGGTAAATCTGATTTTTATTCCTTGGAAGATGTGGCTGTGCCTGAAAATGAAAATCAAATTGTTGAATCAAACAACCACAAACACACTGTAAACTTATTAGTTTATAGCAAAACTCACTTATAATTGATTAGCAGGTTATTACTACTGAGTATTTGAGGAGACTTGTGGCCATAGTTACTAGTTCACGGTCAGACACGATGCAGCAGTGGCCCAGGCAAAGCTGGCTAGCTTCTCCTTTGTTAGTACTCAACAGGTGCACAGCCAGCAGGAGGGTCTGACTTCCCTACACCAGGAAGATACTATCCCAAGACAAAGAGAGATACTATCCCAAGGCCGGCACACTAAGATAAGGACTCTTTCATAAATCCATCAATTCTTGTTTTAGATAAACTTCCAGAGCCTGGGGCAAAATCCTCAGATCCACTATTGTCATGCTGTATATCTCAGGCCAAATATTCCAATCTTTCAGAGCCTCAGGTTCCCCCACTCTTCCTCCCAAGACATTGGTGCCAAGTGCTAGAATTCACACAGGTGTGCAGCTCTGCTCCAGAGTGCTGGGGAAGAATGTCTCTAAGAGTTAATCACCTGACTTCATGACTTGACACAGGAAAAACAACCTTGTCTTTTACACTCAAAACAGGAGAAAGGACACCTTTGCCTCGACACTAGATTTCCCAATTGTCTCAAAGATAAACTTTGTGACATACTCTGGTCCTCTTCCAACCTCATTAAGCCCTTGCCAGAAAAATACACCTAGAGTTCAATTTCTGTTCATCTTTCAGAAGCAACTGAAGTTGGCAAAGGCCTGAGAATTTTCTACAAACCATATTTTACTGATTGCTAATTCTGATTATATATTTTTAAATTCTATGTGAGTTGCTCTAATTCTAAAAAACAATGCCACCTCAGTTTATTTCATTAAAAAAAAATCAACATTCCTTTTTAAAAACTCAAATAAATCCCAAGAGAGGAACATCGTGCAACTTCAGCCCCTTCCTCAGAATTCTCAAGATCATCAAACCCAAGGAGAGTCTGAGAACTGAGACCAAAGATGTCTGAGGTCACAGACTTAAATGTAGAATGGGGTCCTAGAACAAAGATCGGAGGTGCTCTATGCATAATATAACAATATGAGCTTATTAAGCATAACTAATATAGCATGCAGTATAAGATGTTAATAATAGGGCAGTATACCAGTGAGGGGACATGGGGAATATTCTACACATCTGCTTGACTTCTATGAAAATTTATCCAAAAGACAGTCTATTAATAACTTTTTAACATCACTGCAATGACATACCATCTCACAACTGCCATAGTGGTTATAATTAAAGAGACAGATAACAAACACTGGTGAGTATGTATTATGTGGAAAAATGCAAACCTTCTCACACTGCTCCTTAGACACAGCACCTTTGGAAAAGGTTGGCAGTTCCTTGAAATGTAATTACCATGTGACTCAGCATTTCCACTTCAGGATACTATAAATACCCACAAGAAATAAAAGCAGGGTTTGTAGAGATAACCTGGTGAGTAAGAGCAGTGGCTGCTTTCTGCATTCACATCATGATTCACAACTATCCCTAGCTCAGCTCCAGGGGGTCCAACATTCCTCTGACCATCTTGGGTCATCACAAACAGGGTGCACAGACATATGTGTCATATTCGCATTCACATAGGATTCACAACTATCCCTAACTCAGCTCCAGGGGGTCCAACATTCCTCTGACCTCCATGGGTCATCACAAACAGGGTACACAGACATATGTGCAGACAAAATTCCTCACATGTAAAATTCTAAATTAAGAAATGAAAACAAAGCCATGTGGCAGCTGTGGTGGCGGTGGCGGCGGCGGCACATGCCTTTAATCCCAGCCGGTGGGAGGCAGAGATCTCTGTTGAGTTCAAGGCCAGCCTGGTCTACAGAGCAAGTTCCAGGATAGCCAAGGCTACACAGAGAAACCCTATCTCAAAAGAACCAGAAAAAGAATAAAGAAAAGTAAAGAAAGAAGGGAGAGAGGGAAGGAGGGAGGGAGAGAGGAAAAAAAGAAGGAAGGAAAGAAAGGAAAAAATGCATTTTCCTCAAAACATTCCTAAATATTCCTAACAGCATTATCTATTAGGATTGCACAGCTCATGCTCTGCCTTACTCTGAGTCTCTCCATACTGCACAAAACAGAAGGCAATGACTCCACTGCCTTCATCTGAATACAGGCACAGAGAAAGAATAACTTCACATCTTGTTTATGCACACCACCTGTTTTGCATGAACCATGAGGTGTGGAACATGATGACTTATTTATGTAAATGAAAAGGTTAACACCTACAAACTTATCTAAGTAGACTGGGCATACTCAGGTGCAAGGACATATTAAAGTCACATCTAGAGGCTGAAGAGATGGCTCAGCACCTTAAAAAGCACTTACTCTTGCAGAATACAGGGGTTCTATTCCCAGCACCCACATGGTAGCTCACAGCTATCTGAAACTCTAGTTCCAGGGGATCCAACATCCTCCACAGGAACCAGGCATGCACGTGGTGTACACATATATATATATACACACCAGCAAAATTTTCACTCATAAAATGAAATTTAAAAACTTACTTTGTTTTTTAAAAAAATAAACTTACTTTGTTTTTTAAAAAAATGTGTGTGTGTGTGTGTGTGTGTGTGTGTGTGTGTGTGTGTGTGAGAGAGAGAGAGAGAGAGAGAGAGAGAGAGAGAGAGAGAGAGAGAGAGAGAAACAGACCCACAGATATCTGGTTCATGTGTAGAATGACCACATCAGATCAAGGAAAGGAGCAGCATTCTCACCTTACCCCACAAGAAGAGTATCTCACGCTGCAGTGGCAGTACTCACACCAATCTGTCATCTCCACTTTTCTACGACACCCAAGATATCAAAAGTCAGAAAACTCCTAAATGTCCCTCTCTCGAAATGCCGTCTATCCATCCATCCATCCCTTTGTCTACTGGCTCTGTGGATTCCGTCCTTCATCTCTGCCTCTGCCTCCAGTATGCCTCTTTGAACTATGTACTCTTTAATCTGTGTATATGTGCCTCAAGTAAGTGTATGGTTTGGGTCCTTCTAGAGATTCAGGTTGGAATGAAAGAACCTGTGTTTGCCAAAGGCTAGCTACCAAAGAAATCAGGACTACTTGGTAAACTGTAGCCAATGAAACTGAAATAGGTTGTGAATTTATTATTCAATTAATTCTGACGTTGTAGAAAGATGTAAAAAATGTCTGTGCCTCTAACATGACAACAGCCTAAATGAGGAAACTTCAAACAGATTAAACAAATGGATTTTTTTAATGTGGTGCAGCCATCCAATGGAATATAATAGCCATAAAATAAGTATTAATATATACTATAACATGGATGAAACTTGGGAACATTATGCCTGGAACAGACATCACACAGTTTTGATAATTTATCAGACCACCTTGCAGAAGACAATGATAATGGATGGATTACATCTTGACTGGGACTTCTTGACTATGCATACTATGTAAACCTCTATGTAAACTTAGATCTCCTGCTTGGACCTCAAAGTTGGACACAGGGATAACTAAGCATCTCTGTTCTTCTTCCCAATGTAACCACATTGAATAGATCTTATTTTTCTGCCCTTAATTATTATTTGTTTTTGATTTTCTTTTTCTTAAATAGGACTATTAAAAAAGTGTGTGGCTTGGTCTAGTTTGTTGGGGCTGCCTGGGCTCAGAGTCTGATCTTAATGATTCTGGTAAAAAGAAATTCAAGATCATCTTCATCAATATAGACTTGAGGCCAGCCTGGACCACATTAAACCATCTCAAATAAATAAGTACCATCCTAGTAAAAATATAAAGTCTCTACCCATAGGGACAGAGAGGTGGTGGAGATGGGAGATAGAGTTGGAGAGGAGGAGAAAATGCTAGTCAGTATGAGGCAAAGAAAGGATTTAAAGGAGTGGATGCGCCAGGCTGAGCTGGCCCACCTTGGGACTTCTTGTGCCTTTCGGAGAGGGGATGGGGGATGGGAAGCGGGAGGCTGAAGACTGACTGGGAGGTATTGGGAGGAGGGAAGGGAGGGTGAGCAGGGGGGGAAAAAGACTTTAAATGAATAAAACAACTTCGGGGGAAAAAAAAAAGATTGATCATCTACTTTAACTTTTTTGTTTGTTTGTTGAGACAATGTCTTTCTACATAGCCCTACATGGCCTGGAACTCAGTAATGTAGACCAGGCTAGCCTCAAACTCGAAGACTATGTAAAGACAGTGAGCAGTTAATATGAAACCTTTAATTTCCCTGGAAAGTCCTGCTTCCTGGTTTTGTGATACTCTACTTCAGTGCTCAAGTCCATAATAGAATGGAGTGAAGCTGTGCATTAGGAAGTTTCCAGTGTGTCTCAATGTCCTTATTAGATTCAATGAACAGGAATACCCAAACACCCTTCTCATGTGTCCAGGATATGAAGTCATACAGGATATCTTCACTAATACTTAACAGTCACTTGTTTTTATACACAAGTGGATATCTTGTATGTTCCCTTTGAATACTGCTTCCAAATGCAGCCATTCCCTCTCAATTACTAGAAACCTGGACCAGGGAGTAAATATGTTTGCTGCTAAGCCTGATAGCCAGAGTTCAATCCCTAGGACCTGCGTGTTAGGAGAAAACTGACTGTCATTGCCATCTAACCCTAATATGTATAGTATGATGAAACAGACACAAACACACATGTACACACAAAATAAAGTAACACAAATAACTAAAAAAAAAAAATACTATTTTCCATTCTCCCTTTTTACAACCTATTAACCTTGTAAAAATATTTCAATTAGGGCTGGAGCACTCAGTGCTCTTCCAGAGGACCCAGGTTCAAGTCCCAGCACCCACATGTAACTGTCCGTAACTCCAGTTCCAGGGCTTCTGACATTCTCACACAGACATACATACAGGCAAAACACCAATGCAAATAAAAATAAATAAATCTTTAAAAAACACATCTTAATTAAGACTCTGTCTCCTACAGCGCAATGCATTTATTTCCACAGGAAGATACAGAATAAAGAAATTCTTGGTCCTCCATTCACTTTCAGCAGGAAAATGAATTGTAAGCAAAGCAGTGTATTAATAAACATTTCTTTAAGCATTATGGTAAGTTACTCCCCCAGTCACTTCCAATTTGGTTTCTTTCGACACAATAGTAATACATTTAAATCAAGTGTTAAAATCACATTTATTTTAAAGGTAAAATCAGTTTCACATGCAAATACCATCTCCTACATGTCAACCACTGTTACTATATATTAGTTATTCATATTTAGAGATGGTTTAGAATAAATAAAAAATTGCAGTGATCTTGACTATTGTGAACTCAAGTTATTCAGTTATTGGGGAAATAACTAGAATTTTTGCTTAAAGTTTAATTTACAAAATAAGCACAATGTGGTGCTTTGAATAAGAACAGTAGCCATTGACGCACATACTTGAATCTTTGGTCACCAGGGAGAGGCACTATTTGAGGAGTTGGTGTGGCCTTCATGGAGGAAATGTGTCACTAGGGATGGGCTTGGAGATTTCAAAAGTCCATACCAGGCACCGTCTTTCCCCAACAGACCAGAATGTAGAACTCTCAGCTATTTATCCAACACCATATCTGCCTGCACACTGCCATGTTCCCCACAATCATGATAATGAACTAGTCCTCTGAAACAGTAAGCAAGCCCCTAATTAAATGTTTTCCTTTATAAGAGTTGCCTTAATCAGTGCTTCTTCATAGCAGTAAAAACAGAGACTAAGGCACACAATAGAAACTTCACAACAATGACCAACAAAGTCAAACAAACATGCTATAATAAAAATCATATCAGTGTTCTTAGTCATGGTGGCACACATCTGGAATCCTAACACTGGGAAGCTGGAAGCAAGGAGCCTCAGGAGTTCAATTTCAACCATGAAGTCTATACAACAAGTTCAAGACAACCTGAACTATGGGGAACTCTCTACCAATATGTCTCACTTCATACCCCATTGCCTGATGGATAGTAGGCTTCTCATAAATTAATGAGTGGGAGAAAAAGTGAATTAATGAGCAGCTGAATATATACCTCCCTATTCCCATCCTCCTCACATGCTGTGGTGGTTTGATTGGAAATGTCCCATAGGCTCAGATATTTGAATGCTTGGTCATTAGGGAGAGCCACTCGAGAGGGATTAAGAGGTATGACCTTGTCGGAGGAAGAGTGCCACTGGCCGTGGGCTTTGGGGTTTCAAATGTTCAAGTCAGACCTAGTCTCTCTCTTTCTCTCTTCCTGCTGCCTGCTGATCCAGAGATTAGCGCTCTCAGCTACCTCTCCAGCACCATGTCTGCCTCCATGCCATGATGACAATGGACTAAACAGCTGAACCTGTTAGCCAGCCCCAGTTAAATGTTTTCCTTTCTAAGAGTTGCCGTGGTCATGGTGTCTCTTCACTGCAATAGAATACTAAGTACATCCTTAATATTTTATTGCATTTTCCTATAAGAACAAGGTCTTTAGTAGCTACTTTTGTACTGTAGGTGTCCCCTCTTATTTGTGATTTTTGCTTTCTATGATTCTGGTTATCCATGCCAACTGTGATCCAAACAGAAAATGTAAACTGCAGAAATAAGTTATAAATTTTAAACTGAATCCCATTCAGAGGATTACTTGAACACAGTACTAAAATATTACAACAATCAAACAGCCACAGTGACTATTCAGCAGCAAAGGGTGGGTGGCATACAGAGCAGGATATTCCGGACAAAAGAAAGATTCATATCATAAGGTGGGCCTCAACCACATGAAATTTCACACTGATACTAGAATGGTTTCTTGGCTATCAGCAAAGGTCAGTAGTAGCCTAAAGCTACCTCATAATGCTGAGGCCATTCACCTCATTTAGGCTCATCAGGGAGGCACTGCACTCAATTCTCATCACCAAAAAGAAGGAGTTCAATAATATGTTACATTTTAATAGAGTTTATTAGTGTAGGTGATGTGTGTGGAAGTGTGGACATGATGAAGTATGTGAGGCTACCGGGGGACAATGTTTAGAAGTTGGTTCTCACCTTCCACTGTGGGTTCTGGGGATCAAACCCAGGTCATCAGGACTGGACAGCAAGCAATCAACCCACCCAACCATCTTGCTGCTCGCACACTGACATATATTTTGAGAGAGAGAAAACACACACAAACACTCATTTATTTATGTTTCTTTTCTTGTAGCTGCTTGTCCTCTTACTAGCTTACATATTTTTAAATTCTTAAAAACATCTAGTAATGAATTAATTTGTTTAAGCACTTAAGTCACTTTATATACACATTAAAATCAGAAGCAGAAAAAAAAACCCAGCATTTTAGGAGCTATTTCAAATGATATTATCCACACATAAGTATACTTTAAGACCCAGGATACTTCCCACTAAATACTTACAGGGCATGGAGGACCCTCTAGTCTGGTAAACATGGGATAAGCCTATGGCTAAATTACAAGATAGTTCTATGACTCAATACAAGCTACAGAATGTCTGAATCTACAGCTTTGTACTCCCAACCATCTCTGGCACTAAAGGTGCGGAGCCTATCATCAATCTGAGGTTCAGCTGGCCCTGTGGAATTCTCTCCTCATAGCTACTCCCAGATATGATTTATTTATTTATTTATTATTTAGCTTTATTTATGTGCATTGGTATGAAGGTGTCAGATCTCTGGAACTAGAGTTACAGACAGTTGTGATCTGCCATGTGGGTGTTGGGAATTGAACCGGGGTCCTCTAAGAGAACAGCCAATGCTCCTAACCCCTGAGCCATCTCTCCAGCCCCTCCCCACCCCAGGTATGATTTAAATATGGTTTGAGTGTATTACCCAAAAGGTCACGGGCTGAAAGCTTGTTCTCCAGTGAGGCTATATTGTGGTTAGAACATTTAACAGATGGTGCTTAGTTCAAGATAATGAAGGGATTCGGACATTGCTCCCAGAATAGGATAAATGCTGGTCTCAAGAGTCAATCAGTTCTCTCAAGTGGGCTGTTACAAAGAGAGGCACTCCCACATCAGGTCCTTTGGCACATAACCAATTCTTATACATTCTGACAAAGTCAAAGAGGCTGTCACCAGAGGCTGCTGAATCTTCAACATTCAGCCTATAAAAATGTGAGGCGAATAAATCATCTTTCCTTATCAAATACTCAGACTTGGGTATTTTATTAAAACAATAGAAAACAAATTAATTCATCCCCCCCACCAGCCACTCCCCAGAAGATGCACACCTACTCATCCTTCAGTACCTACATTAAATGCCCTCTCCTGACTTCGAATATAGCTCAGTGGTAGAGCAATTGCTTAGCATGCAATAACCTGGGTACAATTTGTGGTACTACAAAAATAAATATTCCTTCCTCTTATTGTGTTCTTCATGCAAATGGTCAGAAGAGAATAAGGAGACCGACAAGAGCTGTGACAGAAGCCATTTTGATTTCAGACTGGAATGTGACCATTGATGAAAAAAAAAAAAAAAAAAAAAACAGCTTTCCTCTAAAAGTTAGTAAGAGACAGTGAATTCTGGAGCCATTTTGAGTGACCATGGCCCAGACTTAGGTTGCTCCCATATTCCATGTTACAATGTAAAAGCAGTGTCCCAAAGTTTCTACAGTTTTACAGAACGGAAAAAATCATAAGTCAAGGCAATCTTAAAATATTTGGTAGGGGGGCTGGAGAGATGGCTCAGCGGTTAAGAGCACTGACTGCTCTTACAGAGGACCAGGGTTCAATTCCCAGTATATTCTGCTATTTAATACAGAAGCTGTATTGCTACCCATAAAATATAGTTTCAAAATTCAGGCAGACATAGCTGATACAGGGCAGTGGATCTGTACCTGAGTACATGGAGGGTGGGTTTCTGGAAAAGCATTTTACCTCACTAAGGGAATACTTACTCCTCCCATCTGCTCAGAAGACTGCCTGCCTTAGGGTGGTCCCTTAGCCAGGTGATTGACAGGCTCTGCTGGATTAACTCTGTTAGCATAGAATTTAATATGTCAACTGGGCTGGCCTCAGACTGAGATTCATCTTGTCTCTGCACTCTGAGCGCTAGGATTAAAGGATACACGGCCTGGATTAACTCTTAAGAGAAGAGATAACAGTATTTGACGTCCTAATTTTTGGAGATCAGAATGTCATATCCCCACCCAGAGCCCAAAGTGGCTTCCTTTAGAAAGGGGTCTATCCTCAACGGCCTATTAGGTTCCTGGAACAACTAACTTCTCTACTGAGTGGGTACCCTTAAAACCATAGGGGATGCTCTAAAATTAGAGAATAAATATAACCCATTTCCACCATGAAAATGCAGAGATCTAGCTCCTAGATCTAGATCTAGATACATTGTTAGGTCTAAAACCTGAGGCAAATGGCTAAGGTGCCCATTTAATGTATCGAAGTGGAACTGGCTGCCAGGTTCTCCCAGTATCCCTCAGACCCTACCTGTTAAAGGGTTTGGCTGGCACACCCACCCCAACCTAAACTTCACCTGCCCTCCCTCCCCCAGCTGCCCTGCCCTATTTAATCCAATCATTTTGGTTACCTGCCCCTTCGGTCTACCCTTTACCTTCTTGGCTCTTGGTCTAGTTCTGCCCCCCACCCACCCCATGTCCACTCTGGACTCTCCCAAATGTGTCTGACTATGCTTGACTCCCCCCCTCCCCATTTTTGTTTATTTGGTTTTGTCTTTGTTTTTTCATGACAGGGTTTCTCTGTGTAACAGTCCTGGCTGTCCTGGAACTTTATAGGCCAGGCTGACCTAACTCACAGAGATCCACCTGCCTGACTCACCAGAAAGCAGTCATGTCATTTCCTTTTTGTTTCTTTTTTCATTCATTCACAATATGACAATAGTAGCTGGACTGGAATCTGAGTCACACCCTTAGGCATAGCTTCAAAGTAAAAGAGCTCATTTAGGAAAAATAACAAGGAACTAGGAAACAATCTCTAGGCATTCCCAGCCCCTGCAAGGATACTCCCAGAACCACTGCTTTCCAGGTCCCTGCCCTCAGCTTCCTGACCAGTTCATCCTCCGATCTTAGGCTTTTTCAGATCACCTCCACTCTGAAGCTTTCCCTAACCTCCTGGCCAGCGTTACCTGTTCTCTATCAGAGTTCCCTCCCTTCTGCTCCTAGCACACAATCATATCACAGGTAATAGTGCCAGTGTTGGTTTCGATGCAAATGGCCCCAGTAGGCTCATATTTTTGGATGTTTAGTTCTCAGTTGGGGGAAATGTTGGGAAGGTTTAAGAGATGTGGCCTTGTTGGAGGAGGTGCGTCACTGGAGATGGGCTTTGAGGTTTGAAAAGCCCATCCCAGGCCCAGTTTCTCTCTCTGCCTCCTGCCTGTGGATAAGGATCTAAACTCTCAGTGAGTACTCTAGCATTATGCCTACCTGCCTGCTTGCCACCCACCCCCCACTTCACCCCCATGATAATCATGAACTCACCCTCCCAAACTGTAAGCAATCCCCAAATTAAATGCTTCCTTCTTTCTGTAAGTTGCCTTGGTCATGGTGTCTTTATAGCAACAGATAGTAACTAATACAGTCCTTGTGTCTACACCACTGAACAACCTCTAGTGTAAGCACCATGTCACACATATCTGCACATCCATCCTCTCCCTTGATCTTCTTTAAGAAACCTGTGATTAATAAGAAAGCCAATGAGATGCCACTGACCTATCTCCATACCAGAGATCAATACAGACCATTGTCAAGAGAGATTCGAGACCCAGAAGGCAGTTACTGAGGGCAGCTTTGACAATAGAGAAATCACTTACAGAGCTCCACAGTTGAAGCTAACCACAGAACATACTTTAGAATTTTGCAAACGTCAAATATAAATCTCACAGAAAAGTTATCTCTATGAAATTATCAGAAAATGTGGAATGACCGGACAAGCACTTAGCCTCAGGAATGTGAGACTGAAGTTTCTAGGCAGGATCTCCCATTGGCTATCACTATTATCCCTGCATGAAACCCCAATATTTCTTCAAATGTAAAATGAAAAAATACAGTATGAGTTTGATCTCTGCCATTTCCAAGTTGGGTAGGCAGGTCATTCTCTAAACACTAACTACTTATCAATGGAAGGCACATGTAAAAAAAATATAGCTATCAATAAAAGCTTTTCTTCCATATCTCCAATTTCAGCTTCTTTCACATTCACTATGACTTACTGAAGATTTCACCTCTCCTGGGGTCAGAAACAACCACAGACTTTGACTTCCCTTGCACAGGCCAATTGATTGCTCATATTCAAAGTTTGAACTCCCCAAAGGCTCATTTTGATGGGCCATTAAATAGTGAGAGATTTTTCAAGTTTTTTTCCACTGATACTAATCTTGGATTTAAATGGCTCCTTAAGAATGAGATAAGGTGTGTAAGGTACAGCAGGTAAGGGTACTTCCTGCCAAGTCTGAAGATCTGAATTGGACCCTCGGGGTTCCACATAGTGGAAGAGAAAACACAACTTCCACTTATAACCTGTGGCACATGAATGCATGCACACAAAATAAATAGTAGAATATAGGTTGATTCCAATGATACATATGTATAAAAATGCCATAATAAAATACTTTAAAAAAAAGAAAAGGGATGGGGATGTGGTGGCACACATTCTTAAATTTCTGTTAGTTCAAAGCCAGCTATGCCAGAGAAAGAGGGGAAGGAGGGAGGGAGAGAGAGAGAGAGAGAGAGAGAGAGAGAGAGAGAGAGAGAGAGAGACCAGCTTGAGCCACACAACACTCTGGAAGCTAAGGTTGAAGGACAGCTGAATGGTCAGGGTTCAAGGCCAGCCTCAGGTACATAGCAAGTTTGAGGCTAGTTTGAACTATATGAAACCTTATCTTTACCAAAACAAAACTGTGCGTGCGGCGCGCGCACACACACACACACACACACACACACACACACACACACACACACACACGGTGGGGAGTTAAAGAAAATTACCATTACTGTTTTCTTTCTGATATTAATTCACTTGCATGACAACCACTGCTGAAACACATCTTGGGAATTTTATGAGGAGCTGCTTTTCACGGCTAGTACCTCACTGACCCAATAATAAAACTTTGTAAGAACTGGGCCACTCTTTAAAAATATGCCCTAGACCAAATGAGTGCCACAGTAAACTAAACCTAGAGAAGGGGGACAGAAAATAGGGGCTTTTCAAGATTTTGTAAAAAAAAATAATAATAATAAAATCTGAGCAAGCTCTCCAGTGGAAGAAGGACAGAACCTGAGAATTTCTGGTTTGTTCACAAAGGTTATAAACACGAACTTGGTATCAAGTTACAGGTTCAGTTATATACTTGATATTGTCTTTCTACCAAATTATTGATGAGCAGCATTAAGACGCTCTGTAGACTCATTTATCAAACCTCAAAACTCTAGTTTGCATTGATTTTCATCTATAAACAGTACACGGTAAGTATATATTTATCATCAAGGACAAAAAATGGAGGAAAAAAAGGAATCAATACAACTGTAAAAGACAGCATTTGAGAGACAAAGGGAAATGAATACAAAGAGCCGACTCATGTTATTGGACATTCACCAGACAGGAATCATCTCTGGACTGGCTTTCCTTTCACATGGACGCTTTAATCCTTTCCATCTATGGGAATGATATGTGAATGCTGCCTGTACCTTCCCAGGTATTCAGACTTCCTGATTAGTAGGGTCTGAGGCCACACACTGCCATGTCTCCACTCTGGCCCTTACCGTTGGGATCTGTCAGCATTGACTTACCTAGAGAGTACAGAAGGGCCAGAAGCACACTAAGTAAAGAGGTGGGGTCAGATGAGAAGATAGTGATACAAGAAAAGCTACAATGATGTCTTAAATCTAATCCGAACTCTATGCTGGCAATACTAAAATCCTTTACTTCTTGATTCCAAAAGGTTAAAGAGACTTTTGTACTGTCCCTTGCTGTGTTTGTAACAAGGGCTCATGTAGTAGCTCAGGCTAGCCTCTTTGAATTAAGATGTTCTGTGTAGCCAAGGATGACCCTGAGGTTGTGATTCTTTAGCCCCTATCTCCTCAGTGCTGGGCTTTCAGGCCAGCACCACCATACCCAGTTTATACATCGATGAGAACCAAATCCAGGGCTCTGTGAATCTACCAACTGAGCTATATCCCCAGAAGTAAATTATTCCCAGATCTGTATCTTCCAACAATATAAGATTTTTTCTTAAGATAATAAAACTAGTTTCCTCTAGTGTTTTCAGTTAAACATACCTCCTAAACCTTTAGATTTTTGTCATCAAGGAGTTCCCACCCTCTATACACTTACTACATTGCTAAATCATCTACCCCCTCTAATATCAAAAGAGACTATGGTTCTTCACGATTCATTCTCTCTCTCTCTCTCTCTCTCTCTCTCTCTCTCTCTCTCTCAGGATAACTTTCAGGAGTCAGTTTTTTCCTTCTACCCTGTGGTTTCTGAGGACTGAAATTCAGGTAGTGAGGTTTAACAGCAAGAACCTTGACCTAGTAAGACATCTCAAGGCCCCAGACTGCATCTTTGAAACAACACGTGTCTATATAATGAGTTGTAATCCAAATATTCTTGTGGTTTTTTTCTTGCAACTAAATTGCCCTAAAACTCAAAACAAGAACAAAACCCCTCTGTTTATGAGGCTGTATTTAAATTAATGGTAGAAATTTCTATAGCAAGCACAAGGCCCTGGGTTTGGACCCAGCAGCACTGGGTAAACAAAAGAAAATTAGTTTATCACTTTACTGTAAGAGATGAAATGTTCTTCATAACTGGATCTTATGAAAGAAGCTGTTTAGATCTCTGCAAAAATATTTTCCAATAAAATAAATGTTAAGAGGAAAACATCTGTCAATCTAACTCTTCACTATTTCTGTGCCCACAGTATTATTAAGACACAATTTACCAAAGAGTAAAGTAGAAAACAATGAAAAAAATCGCTTTTACAGAAGCTATGCACACACACCCAACAGGATCTTCCAAACATAGAAATAAGATGGTCAAAGTTGACACAACCTCGCATCTCATGTGACCTTTTACAGTAGCAAAGTTCCCAGCAACTGACATTATATAATCATTTTATAACCAATAAACATGGGTGTAGCACAAAGACCTCTTTCCCCAGTTTTCAGCATCATCCATAGTAAAATGTTAATTCCAAATCATGACATGATCAGTCTTCGGATGTTAAAACATAGAATGTGGAAACCAGAAGCCACTGGGCCTTCTTCAGATCCAGATTAAATGCCGGGGAAACACCCAGGACTCTGGGGAATTCCAATCTGCCTTCCATTTCAGGATTCTCGAGAGAGGCCTGGTGGTTCATCAGGACAAAAAAAAAAGAACACATTTCCTCACAGGCAACTCAGTAGCTCACTTGTGGTCAAATCCTGGACCTCACAATAGGGACTATAAGTTAACTTTCCCTGATCTGACACCTTTCAGGAGCTATCTGTGCCCACCCCAAGCTCGCTCTCTCTCTCTCTTTCTCTCTCTCTCTCTCTGTGTGTGTGTGTGTGTGTGTGTGTGTGTGTGTGTGTTTTGCCTGCATACTTGGTACCGGAGGAAGCCAGAAGAAGGGATGATCCCTGGAACTGGACAGTTGTGGGCTGCCATGTGGGTTCTGGGAATGGAACCAGGGTCATCTGGAAGAGCAGCCAGTGCTCTTAACCTCTAAGCCATCTCTCTAGCCCTTCAATCTTTGGGGTGCTTGGAGATACTCTTCGTGTTAAGGCCTCTCCCTAGGGATTTATGAACACAATCCTTAGGCCTGAAACTAAGGGCCTGTGCATAATTCAGAAGCTTCAAGAAAAGGACTATCAGGAAAGAAAAATCCTTACAAAACCTGGCCACCCAAAGTTGCAATGTCCTTACACAGATGCATGTCTTCCCTGTGACTCCAGAATACTCTATGGAGCACCACCCTCACCTTGCACTTCCCAAAAGAAAGCTGGGCCAATCAGAAACTCTTTTGATGTTCCAGCCAGAAAAAAAAATGACTGCCAATTCTTGTCTCCAGGAATGCTTCCGAGCACAAGTGATGAAAGACTAAGTGAAACAAAAGATCCATTACTATTGTTTGCTTTCTCACACTGAAGTCTTGCCTGTGGAAAGGCATGGCCTTTGGCCACTCTGAGCACCTGTTAGAGCTCCCACTGAGAGAGATTTGAGCTCGCAAGGCTTGAAGTCAGGCCGTCCTGGGGTCAGATCTCAGCTCAGTCACATGCTAACTGTGTGGCCTCACACAGGTAATCTGAAACACCCTAAGTTTTTGCTTCCTCATATGTAATGTGAGGGTAATAACTGCATCTACTTCATAGAATACTTTGTAAAGATTAAATGTTGTATAGTGTTTAGAAACACTATAAAACTAAATACTAAAACATTATTACTGTTATCTTAAGAAAGTTACATGATACAGTCATCCTAAACAATGAAAAATTCTAACTTACCACGTAAAATTATATTTACTGCTCAGGCATGTTTAAACACATGGATCATCAATGCAAACATACTAAATGATTTGTCATTTATCTAATATGGGTTCTTTTTTCTGTTTTGTTTTTGAGACGTGGTTTCCTCTGTGTAGCTCTGGCTGATCCCAAACTCTCTCAGTAGACCAGGCTGGCCTCAGACTCAAAGATCTGCCTTCCTCTGCCTCTGAGTGCTGGGAATAAGGCACCACATGGCCCAGCTCTAATATGGTTTCTTTAAAAATAAAAGGCTTCTTGGCCAAGGGATGGTGGCACATGCCTTTAATAGAGACAGGCGGATCTCTGTGAGTTCGAGGTTAGCCTGGCCTACAAAGCTAGTTTCAGGACAGTCAAGACTATTACACAAAGAAACCCTATCTTGAGAAAAAAATAAAAAGTTTTCCTCCCTCCCTATCCTCAGTACAGTTTCACCAAAACTGGCCTCTGGCCTCCACTTCCTGAATGCTGGGATTACAGGATCACAGCACCACACCCAGTTTATGAAGTGATGGGATCAAACCCTAAACTTCCTGCACACTAAATGAGTGCTCTACCAACCACCCATCTCCTCAGCCTGATCATCTTCATTTACCTGCTGCTAACTATCAAAAGCTCTTCTGGCCTGTCCCTCAATAACTGTCTCTCTGCCACTTTTATGAGTACAGCTATCACTGCCTGTCAAAAATGAAGGTCACTTCATTCATACTATGAATGTTGAGGGCAAGAATGTGCCCTCCAGCAGTCTCCTTTGTGGGTGCATGTGTATGCAAGTGTGTGTGTGTGTGTGTGTGTGTGTGTGTGTGTGTGTGTAGCTCAACAGAAAGATTGTGTTTTGATTTGCAAAACAGCCATTTGCAACATCTGTCCCTATGCAACAAATACATTCCAAACACTTCTTTAATTAGAATTTAGGTTTAAAATTACTGTCATAGGCCTTATTTTCCTAATGAGGGTCTGATCACACAGTTTTCATGTTCTCTCTCTCACCCCGCTCCACGTTGCTGGTTAAAGTGTCTCTCCAGGATTCCTTTCCCTGACAGTATGGTCCCAGCACAGTAGAGTACCCTTAGAGTAGAGTGCCCTACTGTCCAAGGACTCGGGCTAACCTGCTCTTCTTTCACTTTAAGAAAGCTAAACTAGCAATGGCCTTTCTAGACTGCTTTCAACTTCCATATATACAAACTCCCAGGTCCCCAGCCTCATCCCACACCCACACCCCAACTCACAATCCATTCATCTGATTATGGATTGACCAGGGATTCTGGGCCTCCACCCATGACAAACAGAGTTCCTCCTTTACACAATGAGGTCAGGGGCTGGACAAAATACTATTGTGTAGTTTATCAGCCTAACTCCCCATCTTCCTCATGTCAAAACACAATTTATTTATCCAGTGCAATAATTGTTGAGTATCTGATGCAAAGCAGCATCCTCACTGTGAGGACGGAGTATGATCTGACTGTCCCTCAAAGAGCTCATCTTCTGGAATAAGAAGTATGAGTACTATAACAGTAAGACACAGGGAAAAAAACAATATTCTAATGGAAAGGGCTTGTAAGATTTTTAAAAAGATATTATAAACCCACTGTGAACACCCTGAAAGAGGAATTTTCAACATCTCTCCCTTCTCTCTACCTAGGTTTTTTTTTTAACCATATTTTTATTTTACATTTTGTTTGTTTTTTGGTTTTGAAACAAGTTTGAGTGTTTCAACTGAATGCATATCTGTGCACCAGGAGCATGCTAGGTGTCAGAGGAGGTCAAAAGAAACCATTGGATCCTTTAGTATTGCAGTCACAGATGTTTGTGAGGCAACACATAGGTTCTGGGAATCAACTACCGTCTTCCGGAAGAATAGCCAGAACTCTTACCCACTCACTGGGCCTTCTCTCTAGCCCTGCCATTTCTTACTTTTTACAAAAAGATTTTATTTATTTATTTATTATGTATACAGTACACAGAAGAGAGTACAAAATGTCATTATAGATGGTTGTGAGCCACCATGTGGTTGCTGGGAATTGAACTCAGGACCTCTGGAAGAACCAACAGTGCTCTTAACCTCTGAGCCATCTCTGCACCCTGCCATTTCTTACTTAAATCTATGTTATCTACTCTGCATTTATGGTTAATCCAAGTCCTAAAGAACACTCCTCTACTATGCTTTCACCCCATCTCCAGCGCTCCCAACTAAACCATGATTTCTAGGTTCATAAATCACTCCAATTTGCTTTTTGTCCTGAGGATCTTGTACTGCCCTAAGATGACCTCTCTCTTATCATAAAACATTCAAGCCAAATCCCCTCAAATGTCCCTCCCCCCATAAAGAGCAACGGGAAATAGTCAGAACTTAGTACTGGGTGGGATCTTTAAGTCACATACGTTTACACACCTAACAACTTTCCTGACAGAAAATAGGAACACGTTCTAAAATACAATTCAAAAAGCTGTATCCAAATGGGAGAACAGCAGCACAGATAAAATACTGTGGATCTGGGAAGAGAGTGAGCTAGTAGTGGGGGATGGCGGGGGACTGCTATCAGAGGAAACAACCAAGGAGAGGCGTCGCCTGAGCAATGAGGTCAAACTGGGAGAGAAGCCAAGGAGGAAAAAGGGGTACGGGGTTTGGTTTTCAGGGCCAGTAAACCCCTAAGTGTAGCCTGAGTGGAGGGTCTTTGTGAAAGACTGCCCGACGTAGGAGGAAAGTGGAAACAACTAACTCCCTGCCTCCATCAGACTGCACCGCACCGGAGAAGGTCGGAAGGCAAGAACGCTAACCGGCATCGAGGAGAGGAGCAGAGAAGCCCAGTAAAAAGATCCCTGAAATCAGAAAGCCAGGTTCCCAGGCCCAGCTTTGCCCAGAGGGGCTTGGGCGGAGTCGAGTCACCTAACATCCTTGGTCTCAGCTTTCTCATTTGTAAACTGAAGCAGTTGAACTGGCTGACCTCAAAGGTCCCTCGGTACCAAACTAGTCTGTATATTATTTCTGCCATTAAAACATTCATCATAGTAGGAAAATGGGGGAGGGGTCCCTTGCAGTCTCTTTCTACATTTTTTTTTTCTTCCTCAACTTCAACTTTGTTTCCTAAACTTACTACAATTATGTGCCTCCCACATCACGAATTTAACACTTTGCTATAGAATTTCACTAATGAATTAAGTTTAAAAAGGAGTTGATTACAAAAGGTGGGGTGTAACTAAACGCCCTTGTTTTACCTTTGTGGGACCAAAATTCATCTTGAAACTCTAGTTACGAGTTTACACTCTCCTAAGAAATGTGTCTTCTCAGCGTTGGCCCCACACTTCACAAGTTTAAGGTAAAATATATGTCCATATAAGTCACAAAATGTAAATAACCAAGAAGGGTTATTTCCTTCTTTTCAATATTACCCACTATAGCCTGGGAGGCGGGTAAGAATGTTGAAAACAGGTTTTTGTGTTTTTGTTTTAATTTGTGAAACATGGAGTTGACAATGCAGCAGATAGCTGAACCGCACAAAATTCTTGACACTGACTTTCACTGAAGACTGACATTTCTTACGCTGCATCCAGAGTCCCCAGAGCTCCTGGAAAGGCACCAAATCCAGCAAACAGGAATGCAATTTCATGCTGCGCCTATTTGATCCTATGCACCAGACGCCTTAGGAGCAGTCACACAACTTAGGAGAAATACAACGATTCAGAAAACCCATCAACAGCCTCGCAAAGTTTAAAACAGCAAACTTGGTACACACACACACCCTTCCTAGTTACGGGGTATCACGACACGCTTCCCCGGCAGTGGTTTAATCGGCTACACTCGGGACTTCACACCTGAGCGCCAGACTCCCCTGCAGGGCAGGAGCGCGCCGGCAGGTGCAGGAGACGCCTGGGGCGAGGAAGTGAGCCACGCGCCGAGCGCCGCTAAGCCAAGGAACACAGGAACACAGCCTCCCTCTTCCTCCCCTCGCCCGCGTGCGCGTCCCGGCACCCGGTACCTGCCGCGGCCGGCCGTTCGACAGCTCCCGCCCGCGATCCCCGCAGCTCGCTCCTCCGCTCCGCTGCAGCTACCTCTAGCCCTCCTCTTAGCCGCCGCGCTCGCACCACTGCGCATGCTCGGTCCGCACCCCCCCACCGTATGCTTGAAATCCACTTTCCGGGTTTTAGTTACTGCACCCAGGGGAGAGGCCACTAGACCTTTGAGTTCAGGTGGAAGGAAGTTTGCAGGAGCCAGAGAGGATTAGAAGAGGTGGACTGGCGCTGCTAGGGCGTTATCCCTGCTACTCACATTTTACCCAGCCTAATTATGATCATGAGCACCCCTGCAAGGAGTTTAGCACGGCTATTCTCAAACAAGGGGCCATCGGGATCACTTGGAGGCTTTATTCAAACAGCTCTCAGACCCGGAGTTCCCAGTCTGCGCTTTTCTAATGTGGTCTCAGGAAGACACACAGCTCGAAAGGCAAAATGTGGATTAAAGTAAAACTACTTCTGTCTTCCTTCTCCCCTTTGGAGAATTCAGATAATCCTTCCTCTTCATTTAACAGCCACACCTATTTAAAATAAATAACCAAAGCCTACACTCAAACAAAGGTGGGATCTCTTTCTAGAGCATGTGAGTCGAAGAAATGGAATGCAGATTCAAGAGTTCTTGTACACTTTGCTGGTAGCATAATTCAAAACTGTGCAGGGTACCATGCCACACCTCTTTGCTGCCCTTTGACCTAAGGTCCTGTGTGCCCCTTAGCGTGTAGTTCAGAACTGATACAAAAAAGGTAGCAATCAGAGCGGCAGGTATATGGTTTGAGAAGGTGACTGAAACTGTTTAAAGTCCAAAAGAACTGGATGAGTAAATAAATATGGAAGTGGGCTAAAGACTAGTGTGAAAAGTATTTCTCCTAACCCTAACCCTAGAAAAAAAAACAAAACAAAACAACAACAAAAAAAAAAAACATAAAGCCTAGAAAGTCCCACAAGACTGACGTTTTTATCTGAGCTCAGATCTACAAAAGGAATTGTGTTATCACAAAATATTTAAACATGTATGTACAACTTGATCCAGCCACCTAGTCATTACATTCTTAGCTAGTATCCAAGAGAAATTAAAATACATGACCACATAAAGACTTGAATACTTATGCCTTTTTTTCCCCAAAGTCTGGAAGAAATTAACTGTCAACAGGTGAATGAAAAACAAATCATGCTACATCAGTAGAATAAAATACTACTAGGTATTAAAAAAGAATGACTCATTCGAATGCTTCAGTATAGATTGTCATGTCCTCCCTTACCAGGAAGGAATGAAGAAAAAGCAAATATACAGAGATACACCGACAGAAAGAAACTGAGATTGGGTGCTCTATGCCCTAGAATGCAGAAGCCACAGCATCCTCTAAGCTAAGTGTGTTTGTTACCTACAGTAACTCCCAAAGTATTCGAGGTTACTGCATATAGTTGAAGGAGGCAGGGCTCTTGGTGAGAGTGCAGTATTTGTAGGGAGGCAGTCTTCAGGCAGTGAACATAAGGGAGAGGGCAAAAAGCTATTGAGACATCTTCAAGACACACCATCAACCTTGTTATTGGTCACAGGAAGGCTGACCTGGGGAAGGCTTTGCCACCCCCATATGACTGAGTCCTCCATAAGCACTGGAGTCCTTCACATGGCCAACCTCATGTCAAAAAATAGACATTCACTCAAGTTTATTTGCTCCCTGCAATAGTTAAATCTCAAAATCATAATGCTGAACTAAAGGAACCAAAGAGACAATATATAGTGTAGAACTTCATTTTCATGAAGTTGAGCCAATAACAACAAAAAACAAGTCAGTAATAGCCTGGGCCAGAGATGGAGAAAGAATGGACTCCAATAGGACACCCACAGCTCCTGCTGAGGGAATTTGCACAGCTCCCCACCAGGACCTCGAACTGAGCGAACTGAGCGAACCAACAACTGCAGGGGTCTCTGAAAGACAGAATCGGACCCTGAACAGAGAGGCACACAAACCCGAGTGCCACAACTGACCAGGACCTATCTAATCGTGAACCACTGAAGCCATAGGCAAACGTCAGTGCAAAAAATTACATAATAATATAAAGGACAACATGGTAACTCCAGAAGAGAGTGGCGATCTTACAAATACAAGACCTGAACTGAGCAATGAAGAGAAAACAGAAGGAAGCAACACCAAAAATTCCTTTTTGATGATCATCGAAGCTCTAAAAGAAGATATGAAAAAAAGCCTTAAAGAAATAGAAAAAAATACAAACAAAAAATTGGAAGAGATGAACAAATCTATGAAAGAAACATGCCAGGAACTAAAAGCCGAAATAAAAGCTGAAATAGAAGCAATAAAAAAAGGCGCAAAATGAGGCAAAAATGGAAATAGAAAACCTGAAGAAAAAAGCTGGAACTACAGATACAAGCATAACAAACAGAGTTCAAGAGATGGAAGATAGAATCTCTGAAGTAGAAGACTCAATAGCTCAAATAGACATATCAGTCAAAGAAAATAGTAAACTAAAAAAGCCATAACTCAAAATGTTCAGGAAATCTGGGACACCATGAAAAGACCTAATTTGAGAATAATAGGAATAGAAGAAGGAGAAGAATACCAGCTCAAAGGCACAGATAATGTTTTCAATAAAATCATTGAAGAAAACTTTCCTAACCTGAAGAAGGAAATGCCTATAAAGATACAAGAAGCTTACAGAAC
>PVIH01000820.1:156508-292926 GCA_004025045.1 Sigmodon hispidus | reverse complement strand
GACTTTAAGCTAAAAGCAATTAAAAGGGACCAAGAGGGTCACTACTTATTCATCACAGGAAAAATTGGTCAAGAGGAGATTTCAATCTTAAATATTTATGCCCCTAATATAGGGGCACCTACATATGTAAAAGAAACACTGCTAAAGCTCGAATCCCACATCAATTCTTACACCCTAATAGTGGGAGACTTCAATACCCAACTTTCAACCCTGGATAGTTCAACCAGACATAGCCTCAACAGAGAAATAAGGAGTCTAAATGAGGTTATGATGCAAATGGATTTCATAGATATCTACAGAACCTTCCACCCAAAGGCAAATATACATATTTCTCAGCTCCTCATGGAACTTTCTCCAAAATTGACCACATAATTGGTCATAAAGCAAATATCAGCAGATACAAAAAAAGTGGAAATAATCCCTTGTAACATATCAGACCATCAGGGCCTAAAGTTAGAGTTCAACAACATCAAAACCCACAGAAAGCATATCAACTCATGGAAACTAAACTGCATTCAGCTGAACCATCTCTGCGTCAAGGAAGAAATTAAGAAAGAAATCAAAGTCTTCCTAGAATTCAATGAAAATGAATCTACAACGTATCCAAACTTGTGGGACACAATGAAAGCAGTCTTAAGAGGAAAATTCATAGCGCTAGATGCCTATATGAAAAACCTTGAGAAGTCCCACACTAGAGACCTAACAGCACAGCTGAAAGCCTTAGAACAATTAGAAGTGAACTCATCTAGAAGGAGTAGATGGCAGGAAATAATCAAACTTAGAGCTGAAATCAATACAATTGAACCAAAAGAACAATACAAAGAATCAACAAATCTAAGAGTTGGTTCTTTGAGAAAGTTAACAAGATAGATGAGCCCTTAGCCGAACTAATCAAAAAACAGAGAGAGAGTGTCCAAATCAACAAAATCAGAAATGAAAAGGGGGACATAACAACAGACCCCCAGGAAATACAGAGAATTATCAGGTCATATTTTGAAAATCTGTATTCCACAAAAATGGAAAACCTAGAAGAAATGGACAGTTTTCTGGACAGGTACCATCTTCCAAATTAAATGAAGATCAGATTAATTACCTAAACAGGCCTATAACCCTTAAGGAAATTGAATCTGTCATTAAACACCTGCCCAAAAATAAAAGCCCGGGTCCAGATGGATTCAGTGCTGAATTCTACCAGACATTCAAAGAAGAATTACTACTTTTACTCCTTAAACTATTTCACACAGTAGAAACTGAAGGAATATTGCCAAATTCCTTTTATGAGGCCACAATCACCCTAATACCCAAGCCACTAAAAGACACAACAAAGAAGGAGAATTACAGACCAATCTCCCTCATGAATATTGATGCGAAAATTCTCAACAAAATATTGGCAAACCGTATACAACAATGCATAAAAGATATCATCCACCATGACCAAGTAGGCTTCATCCCAGAAATGCAGGGCTGGTTTAACATATGAAAAACTGTAAATGTTATCCATCATATAAACAAACTAAAGGAACAAAACCACATGATCATATCCTTAGATGCGGAAAAAGCCTTTGACAAAAGCCAATACTCCTTCATGATTAAAGCCCTGGAGAGATGAGGAATAAAGGGAGAATACCTAAATATAATTAAGGCGATTTACAAGAAGCCGACAGCCAGTATCAAACTTAATGGAAAAAACTCAAAGCAATCCCACTAAAGTCAGGAACTAGACAAGGATGTCCTCTCTCCCCTTATCTGTTCAATATAGTTCTCAAAGTTTTAGCTAAAGCAATAAGGGAACAAAAAGAGATTAAGGGCATACAAATTGGAAAAGAAGAAGTGAAGCTATCTCTATTTGCAGATGATATGACTGTATACATAAGTGACCCACAAAATTCTTCCAAAGAACTGCTACAGCTGATAAACACCTTCAGCAATGTAGCAGGATACAAGATTAACTCAAAGAAATCAGTAGGCCTTCTTTACACTAAAGGTAGAAGAGCTGAAAAAGAAATAAGGGAAACATTACCCTTCATATTAGCTGCAAATAGTATTAAATACCTTGGAGTAACTAAAACCAAAGAAGTAACAGACCTATTTGATAAAAATTTTAAATCATTGAAGAAAGAAATTGAAGAGGATATCAGAAAATGGAAAGCTCTCCCATGTTCCTGGATTGGTAGGATCAACATAGTAAAAATGGCAATTCTCCCAAAGGCAATCTACAGATTCAATGCACTGCCCATCAAAATCCCAACACAATATTTTTTGGACCTTGAAAGATCAATACTCAATTTCATTTGGAATAACAGGAAAGCCAGGATTGCCAAAACAATTTTACTCAACAAAAGAATGTCAGGAGGTATCTCCATCCCTGACTTCAAGCTATACTATAGAGCTACAGTAATAAAAACAGCCTGGTACTGGCATAAAAACAGACTTGTGGACCAATGGAATAGAACTGAGGATCCAGACATTAGCCCAAAAACCTATGAACACCTGATCTTTGACAAAGAAGCCCAAAACATTCAATGGAAAAAAGATAGTATATTTAACAAATGGTGTTGGCATAACTGGAAGGAAGTGTGTAGAAAAATGCAAATAGATTCAAGCCTGTCACCCTGCACAAAACTCAAATCCAAGTGGATCAATGACCTCAACTTAAACCCAGCCACTTTGAACTTGATAGAAAAGAAAGTGGGAAAGACACTTCTACAAATTGGCACAGGCCACCACTTCCTAAATACAACACCAGTGGCACAGGCACTAAGAGCAACAATCAATAAGTGGGATCTCCTGAAGCTGGGAAGCTTCTGCAAAGCCAAGGACACTGTCAATAGGACAAAACACCAGCCTACAGAATGGGAAAAGATTTCCACCAACCCTACAAGTGATAGAGGACTGATCTCTAAGGTATATAAAGAGCTCAAGAATTTGGAGCTCCAAATCTTGAATAACCCTATCAAAAAATGGGGTTCAGATCTAAAAAGGGAATTCTCAGCAGAGGAATTACGAATGGCTGAAAGGCACCTGAAAATGTGCTCTTCATCTTTAGTCATCAGAGAAATGCAAATCAAAACAACTTTGAGATATCACCTAACACCTGTTAGATTGGCTAAGATAAAAGGTACAGATGACAGCCTATGCTGGAGAGGATGCGGAGCAAGGGGAACACTCCTCCATTGTTGGTGGGAGTGTAAACTTGTTCAGCCACTTTGGAATACAATATGGAGGTTTCTCAGAAAATTGAGTATCAATCTTCCCAAGGACCCAGCCATACCACTTCTGGGTGTATACCCTAGAGAGGCACATTCACACTCCAAAGGTATTAGCTCAACTATGTTCATAGCAGCATTATTTGTAATAGCAAGAACCTGGAAACAACCTAGATGTCCCTCCACTGAAGAATGGATTAACAAACTGTGGTACATCTACACAATGGAATACTACTCAGCAGTAAGAAAAAATGATATTCTAAAATTCGCAGGCAAATGGAGGGATTTGGAGAATATCCTCCTGAGCGAAGTATCACAAACTCAGAGAGATAAGCAGGGGATGTACTCACTCACTAGTGGTTTCTAAACAAACAAACAAGAAAAAAAGCCAAACAAGCCCAAGCAGCAAACCACAACCACTGAACAGCTTGGGATCAGAAACACCCTGGACTGACCCTTCAAACCCCAGTCCAACTATAGGAACACCTGACTCACTCTTGAGGGAGGGGCGTCAAAACTGAATTTGGCCAGGAGTGAAGACTGATCCAAGCTTTATTGGGTCAGTGGGACCATAGGACTGTCTGCTCCCTGCCCAGGGAGGGGATGGGGAGTTGCAGAGAAGAAAAATGACCAGATGTGGTGGAAGGGGGAAGGGACCTTGAATAAGGATATACAGGGATGGAAAAAAAAATTCAGAGGGAAAGCTGAACACAAAGTCAATTAAATTTATGTGTAGCAATCTTATTTGCATTTCCACCCTTGATAAGCCATGCTTATGATTCTTATCCTCTGTATAGTTATTGTTAACTCTTCTGCATTTTAAATTATTTTTACTGTTTTTTTATAAATACAAAAAAATTAAATTAAAAAAAGAAACAAAAAAAAGAAACGAACAAACAAAAAAAAAGGAAAGAAAGCAAATCTCTCATAAAAAGAATTCTTGAAACTGGCTAAGAATAAAGAAAATTGGTGCAAGATCTATTGTAAATTGTAAGCTGACCAAGAATAATGTAAGTTATATTCCTTTCTACAGTTAAATTTCTTTAGTGTACATATTTTAAGAGCCAAAGCCATATACATGTATGCATACATGTGCTTTCATATAAGAAATAAACAATTCAGTAAAAGGTAATTTATAAAAATAGATGTCAACATAAATGCTCTTCATAGCATCATTTTTCCTGATAGCCTCCAAATGTGGAGGCACCCTAAATATTCAAAATTGATATATATATAAACAGTGATGTATATTTGCAATTTTATTAAACAAAAATAATAAATTAATGGGGTGCTCATGTGTACCACTATAAATGGACACTGCATTTGTGGCATGTTATGACATTTATGTACAATGTTCTGAGCAAACAAATCTTTAGATAGGGATGGAAATTAATGGCTGCTAAATGATGCAGTCAGGAGAAATAGGAAATTAATATTTATTTAACTTTTGCTTGAATAAGAATGTTCTTAGGTAAGATAATGATAGTTATTGTGTAATGTTATAAATAAATGTAAAATTAAAAAGGACCTAATTATACACTTTACAAGGTAGTTTTTTTTTTCTACAAAGAAAGTGGGAAATACACTTCTACGAATTGGCACAGGCCACCACTTCCTAAATACAACACCAGTGGCACAAACACTAAGACCAACAATCAATAAGTGGGATCTCCTGAAGCTAAAAAGCTTCTGTAAAGCCAAGGACACTGTCAATAGGACAGAATGACAGCCTATAGAATGAGAAAAGATTTTCACCAACCCTACAAGTGATAGAGGACTGATCTCTAAGATATATAAAGAGCTCAAGAATCTAGAGCCCAAAACCTTGAATAACCCAATCAAAAAATGGGGTTCAGATCTAAAAAGGAAATTCTCAGCAGAGGAATTACGAATGGCTGAAAGGCACCTGAAAAAGTGCTCTTCATCTTTAGCCATCAGAGAAATGCAAATCAAAACAACTTTGAGATATCACCTAACACCTGTTAGATTGGCTAAGATAAAAGGCACAGATGACAGCCTATGTTGGAGAGGATGTGGAGCAAGGGGAACACTCTTCCATTGTTGGTGGGAGTGTAAGCTTGTTCAGCCACTCTGGAATGCTGTATGGAGGTTTCTCAGAAAACTGAGAGTCAATCTCCTCAAGGACCAAGCAATACCACTTCTGGGTGTATACCCTAATGATTCACAGTCATACTCCAGAGGCATTAGCTCAATTATGTTCATACCAGCATTATTTGTAATAGCAATAACCTGGAAACAACCTAGATGTCCCTCAACTGAAGAATGGATTAACAAACTGTGGTACATCTATACAATGGAGTACTACTCAGCAATAAGAAAAAATGATATCCTAAAATTTGCAGGCAAATGGATGGATTTGGAAACTATACTCCTGAGCAAGGTATCACAAACTCAAAAAGATAAGCAGGGGATGTACTCACTCATTAGTGGTCTCTAAACAAACAAACAAGAAAAAAGCCAAGCATGTTCAAGCTGCAAACCACAACCACTGAACAACTTGGGATCAGAAACACCCTGGACTGACTCTTCGGATCCCACTCCACCTAGAGGAACACCTGACTGACTCTTGAGGGAGGAGGGACAAAACTGGATCTGCCAGGAGTGGAGACTGAACTAAGCAATATTGGGTCAGTGGGACCATGGGACTGTCTGCTACTTGCCCAGGAAGAGGATGGGGAGTTGTGGAGAAGAAAAAATGACCTGATGTAGCGGGAGGGGGAAAGGACCTTGAATAATGATATACAGGGATAGAAAGCGTGACTTCTTTTTTCATAATAATAATAATAATAAAATGTATACAGAAAAATATATAGATCTATTTCTATTCTAATCCATGCTAACATCCAGTGAAACTTGCACAATTTGTTGAAGATATTTTCTTTTTTCCATTGTATAATTTTGTCACCTTTGTTGAAAATTGGATGTCTATAGTTGTGTGTCAGGATCTCCAATTCATTCCATTGATCCACCTGTCTGTTTGTATGCCAGTAAAGTTTAAAATTTTAAGTGATTCTGACCCAAAGATCTTGGAGAAGAGATCTTTTATTAACCCAAGAACAATGGAAAAGAGGAGCTTATATGGTTATTATTTTCTCTGTCCACACAAAATGGACCTATGAAGAGCATAAGAACAGCAATCTAAGCATTTGAGTGCACAAGAAAGTTTATGGGCATGAATATGTTAGTTTACTATCTCCATGGCAAAATATCTGAGAATTGGTTTAAATAATAATAAGTTTGAGTTTATATTTTTAAAGTGTTCATTTCACGGTATATTGCCTCTGTTATTTTGGGTGCCTAGCAGCATAGTATCTCTGGTGGGAGCACACAGGGAGCCTATGCAACTCAAAACAGCTGGGCAGCAAAGATCTAGATAGGAAGGGATTGGAGTTTAAATAGTTCCTTTAAGGGCAGACATGCCCACAGTGATCTAATTCCTTTCCACTAAGTCCCATCTTATAACAGTTTTATCTCCTTGCAGTATAGCCATAAGCTAGTGACCAAATTTTTAACACAAGATGCTCTGATACATATTCAAGATTTAAACAATAGCAGTGCAAGTATCAGAAAAAATATCTCTAAGGCCAATGATGACAGTCAACCATGCTGTGTGTTTCTCAAAGTCCATTAACTAAAGCATGACAGAGACAGAGAGAACAGCCATGTGATTCAAGAGAAACACCATCAGTATCTAGAGTTAGAATGGGTAGAGAATTGTTTGGTTTATGGGAGAGTGATTGAGGCATTGCTTCTCCAGCAATATTCCCAATGCTAGGGGTATGTGATCTATAAGTTTCATGGGAATACTTTGCTAGTCTTATAATTGAATAGCCCTCCTAGGAGTTATTGTGATGACTCCTTAGTAATGTGTTGCCTTGCCTTAAAAGCCTGAATGGCTGAGTTCAAAGCCCAGCACCCATGTGTGGTGATATATTGTATATTTAATAAAAATCAACATGGAATATCAGAGAACATAATCACCCACAGTCAAGCCATGAAGGTTAGAGTGGTGACTGGTACCTTTAATCCTATCATCACTCACCCACTCACCAAGACAGAGATCTTTCTATGAGTTAAAGGCCTAAAAGTCAAGCAGTAGTAGCTCACACCTTTAATTCTAACTCTAGAATTATGATACAGAGTTGAGCCATGAAGTAAAACAGTTGGGAAGGAAAGATACATAAAGCAGGGGAAGGCATGAATTCATTCCTTCTGTAGCAACTGGTCAGGCAGAGGACCCTTGAGGACAGTACTTCTGTTGTTTGGTCTGAGAAGTTGACTGGGTGTGAACTGATTGTGGTCTGTTTCCTCTTTCTAATAATCCAGCTTTTCTCCAATATCTGGCTCTGGATTTTCATTATATGCTAACTAAAGTTTGTACAGTACCCATGTAAAATCAGAGCATTCTGGCACATCTGAAGCCCCAGAGCTGAGCACAGAGGAAAGTGAATCCCTGGAGCTAGCTGCCTACCCAATTAATGGAGTTCCAGTTCAATAAGATACCATGGCTTACAATGTAATGTACAGAGTAAACAAGCAAGATTCTTGATGTTGACCTTTTACCTTCATGTCCATGAACATATACATTTAAATGTCCACCTCACACTAAAAACCTATTAATTTTTGTACCTTAAACTTGGGAACACTGGGGTTTTCTTTAATCCTGGGTAATCTGGTAGGTCTATAGTTTCAGCATGTCCATGGTCATGCTCACAGTTTCCAGACACTAGAGTAGGATGATCTTTACTGTTGTGAGTTAATGAAGAAAGAAGAGCTGTGAGCAGAAGACTTAACTTTTATGTTAAGCCAAGGGAAGTCAATAGACCATTGTAGCTCACAGAGAAATCCAAGGAAAAAATGGAACAAAATGGAACAAGAAAACTGAGTCATCCAAAGCATATTGTGTATCAGCACTCCCGCCATTGACAGGAATACAGTCAGCAGGATCTCCCACAATGAAGGAAATTCCCTGTAGACTTGGCTTTACTCTGTCTCCTCTTCACACCTTTTATTTGCCTCAGGCAAATGAAATCTTGGGAATTTTCAAGGTTCTAAGAAGAGCACATAATCAAGAACAGTGCCAATTCCATCAGTAACAGGAACATTCTCAATAGTACAGTCAATGTTTTTTTTGCAGCAAGTAGTACAAGTGTACAAAAATGCTCCAAACCCAGTGTACATTATTCTTTAGGTGTGGTAATCAGGCAAGAGGTTTAAATCATGTTTCTACAAAACACTGAAGCTTTGTTTCCTAATACTTCTTTGAATCACACCAAGAAACAGGATAAGGCAAATTTGATTCAGAAAATTAGAACTTTCTGTGGAAGGAAGTGTTTTATTTGTAACTTAGTAGTCACAGGGAAAACTATGCATACTTAAACTTATAAAAATAAACCATTTGGATTTTTCCAGAGTGCTTACTTACTATTTGTGAAAACATAAGTGAATGATTTTTAAATCTTTTCATTGAAAGCTTTGAGATCTAAAAATTCTAATATGAAAATAATCCTTTCATACTGTAGACAGTGTTGCCTGAAGACTCTCCTCTTCCAGGTTCTATGAAGGAACTTTAGAGGATCCTAAGACCTATATAAGCCTATCATTTTCTCTCCACATGTATTATTATGAGATTTACAGTTTTCTATGATCCTCAAAAATTTTGTTTTCTTTAATTGGACTTCCCAGATTTGTATATTTACTGTACTTTGCAACAGCTACAAGAGATATGGCCACTGCTTTCATCATTCTTTCTGTACAAACAATGCTCAGTGATCAACTGTATACCTGGAACTGGTACAGCTATGTGACTGATTGTTAGAAATTGACTTATTGAGATAAAAGTGCTTCATTTCTCTATAGCTAGTATTCTAATCTTCCCTGGTAGCTTGTCTTTTAATAACTAAGGCTAGGATCCATTTGTGATTTTTCTATAGAATTGGCATGTGTGCTGTGAACAGAATATAAAATCCAGGGAGGGGTTGGGGGATTGGGAGGAAGGAGGCTGAAGGCAGACAGGGAGGGATTGGGAGAAGGAAAGGAGGGAGAGCAAGGGGATACATGGGAAAAAACGGAATTTATTTTCTGAAAATAAATAAATTAAAACAAAAACCCAAAAGAACAAAAAAGAAGAGGAGGAGGAGGAATATAAAATCCATACAGGTAAGTTGGTAGAGTGCTAGTTAGCAAATAGAAATCCCCAAATTTGATTTCTAGTATCACATGGGCCAAGAGTGATGGTACACGTCTGTAATCTAAGCACTTAAGAAGCAGTGGAAGGAGAATCAGAATCAAAGTTATCATCACCTATATAAGAAAATCAAGACCAGCCTGGACTAGAGAAACTCTATAAACACTGACAAGTGGGTCATCAACTTCACATGAGCGTCAAGGTCTGAACAGAGGAAGACAGGGGTAGAAAAGAGAAGCTGTACAGAAGGGTGGAGATGAAGACACTTTTTTGAAGATGATGTTCATTGTGTAATAATATACATATTTGAACTGAAGTTATTAAAGCATTAAGCTAACTATTCAGAAAGATTCTGTAAGACCATTTGACAAAACAGAAAGGGCAGACATAATCACATATTTACATGAGAATTCAAATATCAAAAGTAAGAGTATAATTAAGAGGCAAATAAAAGACTAGCTAGGAAATTTTGTTGGAATAACAATCTTCCACAAGGAAGAAACCAATTAGCTGTCTACCTCATAGTAAGCAAAACAAAATCCAAGTAGATTAACTACTTAAAAATACAGAATAAAAACTTTCAAAAATATTTTGTAGCTTTATTTTATCCCTTCAGTGCTAGGAATTTGCTCAGAAACAAAGCATAAAATGTTTCACAGAGGAAACATGCGTATATGACAGAAAAGTATAAAATATGAGAATAATATCATAATTACACTTAAAAGGCATTATACATACTAGAAGAAACACTTGAAACATATAAAAGAAAAGGAGGCTTGACCTAGAGTTCAGGAGTCCATTACGCTCAAGTACCTGAACTGAATCACCGAACTGTGAGTTGGAGGGGGGGCTCTGGTTGGTTGGTTGTTTTTGTTTTTTTTTTTCCTCTCTCTCTCTCTCTCTCTCTCTCTCTCTCTTTGTTTTCATACTTTTAAATTTTTCATTAATTCATTATTTCCCAGCCAGATCACATTTTTCTCTCCCTTCTCTCCCCCTAATCTCTCCCCTAATTCATTCCTCCTCCTAAAGAAATAGTAAAGGATTAGAAACCACATAACACCAAGACTGCCTACACTTCACTGAGGGAGTGTAGGAGAGTAAACAGTAAACATAAAGCACAGGGTAGGATCCTAGACTATCTACTGAGCTTACAGAAAGGGGTATGTCCTCCCAATCAGGGAAGGTTGTAGAAAGACCTCACTGTGATAACAACTGAAAGTCATTTTGGAAGTGACAACTTGTCAACCACTGAGGATGTAAGAAAAAAGAACCACTGTGTAGAACTGCTGAGCCTAGAACCACTGGAGATAACAAATATTACACATACACACACTCACCCATGGTGGGGGGGGGAGGGAGAGGAAGAGAACAAACAAAAGAAATCCATGAAATAAACTATTTAAATAACAATGTAAGATAATTGAATTTAACATGCTTAATTTGCCTGATATGGAGAACAAGGGATTTTGTGGCTCTGTATATAAAATTTTTGAGAATTTATGAGAAAGTGAAGAATAAAATCACTCTGAGTGAATGTGTAAGTGGATTTACCATTTAAAATACAATCTTCCTGATTGTCTTTTACAGTCTTTCTGTCCTCTCCTTTACCACATTCTCTGGGACTTAGGTGTGAGTGATTTTGTAGATGTGTCTACTGGGACTGAGCTCCACAACTCTGCCTTTTGATTAGTTGTGGTTTTCTGTGATGATATCCATCTTTTGCAAATAAAAATTTCCTTTATGAAGGTGGAGATTACATTTAGTTGTGGGTATGAGGACAAATGTTTGCATATTGTATTTAGAAATTTAGTGATAGTTTCATATATTAGTGGTAGTAGTTTCTCCTCCAATAACCATGAGTAGCACTGAGCAGTTATCTAGGTTTCCAATACCAGCCATAATCACTCTTGTAGAGTGAGTCTTAAGTCAAATAGAGAACTATTGGTTACTGCCGAGTGTTAGCACCACTACTGTACCCTTGGGATTATTTGAGTCATGCCAAAAATTGATGTGGTTTCCTAGGCAACATGACTGGGCAGGAGTCTTAGTTGTGTCCCTCCTTTGGAAGCTTGTATGATGCCTTCTAGTTCAACTAAAGTTTGTCCTCTAGGAGGAAGGCATTCAGGTCAGTTCCAGTGAAGTGTCTCTAGAACCTGTTTCTGACGTGTTTGATGTCTTCATCCATGGGGACTTACCTCTGCCTCCAGGTAGGGGGTACAACAAAAGGCAACAATAGGCTGTATGTTTTGATAGTCTCTTGGACAGCATTGGTCTACAGCTCTTTCTTTGCCCAATAGACGCATGTACAAAGTAGTCATGGTGGCCATTTACCAAAACTGACCTGACTGAAGCTGCTGGTGGATCCCAAACACGACAGCAGGAGGAATCAATATTGAGCCCTGTTATGGCAGCATTCTCTGAGGTGACTACATTAATTACAATGGAACATTTCCTCATAGAGAGGATAGCACTTTGTTCTTAGTAAAAAAGATACTATGTAGATTTATCTTCCCTGCATGTAATGCTTCTGCAAAAACTGTCATTTTTGAACATACAGAATACTTTATCCAACATCATAGTATTCCACTCAGTATCACTTCTGAACAAGGGAATTATTTCACAGATAAAATGCAACCGTGGTCTTATGCTAATTGAATGCACTGGTCTTACTTCTGTTCTCTGCCATCAGGAATCATCTCTACTGCCAGAATGATGGAGTGGCAGTTACAGTTACAGTACCAGCTAAGTGGAAATAGACTGGAAAGCTGTAGCACTGTTCTCTAGAAGGCTGTATATACTATGGATTAGCATTAAATACATGTTGCTATTTTTCTTATAACCAGGATTCCAGGGTCTGGGATTGGAAGAGTGGGGATGGGAACAGGTCTATTAACTGTCTTCCTTAGTGACCTACTAGGGAAAAAATGCTTCCTGTATCAATGACTTTATGACCTAGAATTCTTAGTTTCCATTAGGGAAATATTTCAAAAAAAAAAGAGAACCCAAGTTAATAAAATCAGAAATGGAAGACAGTGCAACAGATATCAGTGACATTCAGAAGTTCATATGGACATACCTCAAATCTCTATTCAAATAAATTAGAAAATATAAAATCCAGAAAGAATATAGATGCATACAAAATACCAAAGTTAAAGATAAAATAGATAATTTAAACAGATCTGTGGCCGGAAATGAGACTGAAGTAGCAATAAAGTGTCTGCCAATAGTAAAGGCCCATCTCAGTATCCTGTCAGATTTTCAAAGAACTAATATCAATACTACTGAAATGTATTCCATAAAATAGAAATGAAAGGCTCCCAAACTCCTATAGTCCCAAATTCTAAAACCAGATCAAACCACAACACAAATATATATTTACAAAAATTCTCAATTAAATACTTGCAAAAAAGTTTAAGATCATAAAAAAATCATCATGACAAAATTGGATGAATTTTAGGGACTTAGATCAAACATATATAAACAAGTAAATGGAATTCATCACAGAAATAAATTCAAAGACATAAATTACATGATTATCTCTATAGTTATAGTTATGGTCTTTGACAAAATCCAACATCTTTTCATGCTAAAATTCATAAAGAGGCTAGGGATGGAGAAAGAATACCTCAACTTAATACATTTTATATCTACAAACCTATAGCAAACAGCATAATAAATTAAGAAATATTCAAAATGCTCCCAGTAAAATCAGGCTTCTTCCTATGTGGTAGCAAAGAATATGAGGCCTGCAATATACATTTCCAGGTGAGAGTTACAGAAACATCTTCCAGTTGTAACAAGACATCAGTGCCATAAATCTATCTGAGCAGTAGTTTAGTGGGGATCTCTAAGTACTTGAAGTAATCTCCTGATCACAACAGGGCTCAGACAACGACAGTTTTTTATGAAACAAAAGACAATACCAAGAACTTCTACACATCAACAAATAACTTAGAATTGATTTGATGAATAATTTACTAAATGGGCAATTTAGTGATGCATATAAACACATATTTACTATATACTTACACTTTAAATACTGTAAGGAATTATTTAAGTATGTAATTGATAAGTATGATGTACACTAAAAAGCTATACAACTATTATGTCATGATTTCTTGGAATTTTCATCATTACAGCCATTTTAATATCAATAATACAATAATTCCCTATCCCCTAGCTCCCTAATCTATCTGTCTCTCAGAATCTGTCTACTATATGCCTCATATAAACATGAAAATGCATACTTTGAAAATACAAAGTATAGTTCTATAAGTGGAATAAATTTTGTGTCCTCAAATTCAGATGTTTAGATCCTGACCTCCAATATGTTGGCTTAAGGCAATGAAGCCTAGGATGGTGATCAGTGCCCTTACCAAAGAGATGCCAGAATATTCTCTCACCCTACCTCTGCCATTCTGTGAGGTTATAGAAAACATCCACAAATGCATTAGGAAGTAAGCCCTCTCCAGACACCAAGTCAGCCAAAGTCTGCTTCCTAAGCCTCTGGAAGTATGAGAAATAAGTTTCTGCTGTTCATAGCCAGATTGGTAGCTCATCTGAATAACACTAAGAATGCAACATATTTTTAACTAACCCATATTTTCTTGCATATATCAGTAACCAGAATAAGTATCTTAACTTGGATACTATATACAATGGGGTCTGCAAAATGAGATCTGAGATATATTTGAGAGCACAGTAAAAAATACTCTCCACATTTATAGGATAAATTTTGCAGATTGTCTAAGAAATTATATAGATTCTTTAAGGAAACTGTTAAAAGATATGTTATTCTCAAAAAGGGAATAAGCTACTATTTTTCACCAAGTAGATCAGTACTTGCAGGCTTCTTTCCTCTTTCTTGACATAATTCTTTATTGATTCTTTGGGATTTCCCATCATGCACCCCAATCTGATTCACCTCCCTGGCCCTCCATGTCCCCTCCTCACATCTACAGTTTCTCACACCCCCCAAAGAAGCCCTCAAATAAATTAAAAGCAAAATAAACACACAAAAATCACCTCATTCCTCCATCATCCGAACACCTCTCCATTTATCCCAGTGGCTTTGAGGGCTGCAGTGCATTACAAAGTATACTCTTTTGTCCAGTCAGCCCTACCCACATAATGTTCATTGCAGAGAATCATTGGTCTAGTTCAAAGTCTCTGGCACACCATCATTACCAGACTCTCATCCAAACTCCCTTCGGATATCATGCCACTTCTGTGAGTTATGGGGGATCCTTAGCTTCCTTTCTGCAGGACCAGTCCCTTCATCCACTCCAGTAGGTGATAGATGGGATAGATATTAGGGTGGGCCAACCCGAGGTCCGGATGTGGGTCTGGATGGTAACAGAGCTGGTCAGCACAGGCCTTTGGGGCTGCTCCCCTCAGGTAAGTGGCAGAGCCATCTCTTCTAGGTCCATGCCATCAGGGACAAACCTTCCACACCTGCCCATGGTAGAACCATTTCTCCAGACTGCATGGGGAGGGGGAGGTCAGCTCTCCCATGGGGGCAGGACCAGCTCTTGCCTGTAGGCTTTTCAAGCACATTTGTTAACTACAGCACTGGTTCCTTTGCATGACTATAGAAATAGAAAGTTTATAGCCACTGATCAAAAACAATAGATTGTAGAAGCTTTGCATTTGCCCAGTGAAATGAACAGAAGGAGAACAAGGTAGTATTTAAAATCCCACATCTGGGGAATCACCTGCCTAAACTGACTAAACCAAAACATGTGTGGCTTCACTCTTATGACATATAACCAGAAAATGACAATTTAAGAATGGCACAGAGAAATTAAATCACGGGAAAGATAGCTCAGTGACTAGAGCATGTGTTCCTCTTGCAGAAGACGCCAGTTTGATTTCCAGCACATGAGGTGGCTCGCTACCATCTGTAACTCATACACCAGAGGGTCAACATCCTCTTCCGGCTTCAACAGGTGCATACACACATGTTTATACACATGAAAATAGAAATTCAAATTCAAAATAATTCTTTTGAAAAGGAAAATAGTTTTATCTCCAAATGGTTTACCAAAAACAAAATGAAAACAATGATCAGCATCAAAACCTGTAGTCACAACATAAGTGTATATGGAATTATTTGTCAACAGTATTAGAAATAACTAAAAAAAAAGTCAGAGTGATATGGACAGAAGCCACCCCTTTTCTTTCATCTTTAGGTATAGATCCTAACCATGGAAGTCAAAGGATGTGACAGTTTGCTGAATCTAACTCATTGGAAAAGCTAAATTCTGTTCCCAGAGTGATTTTTCTCTCATATTCCTGCTTCAATCCCCAAGAATCACTCATCTACCGAATTGTGTCGCAAGCACACATCTATTCTTTATTCCATCTCTGTTTCCAGCTCATATCAGCCTTGTTTTCATTCTCAGATCGTTAGCATGTCTCCTTCCATCACCTCTCCAGCTGTAGCCTTTTCTCATATCTGTTGCCCTCACAATAACATAAACAAAACACCCTAGTTCTCCCCATTTCTCTACTCAGCCAAGAAGTATCAAGTATGATGTCATGCCCCATTGACACCTTCCTTTAGTTATGCTGACATTACCAGTTCCTCAACACATGCTTCTAGGACTGTGGTGAAGCATTCACTGGAGTAGAAAAACTTTGCTAAAATATTTGTCTCTCTAGCTTGCTCAGATCATGCATTTCCAAAGAACAAAAATAACATATCATTTTCCTTTTTCTCCTTTTTTGAATATGGTGTACTCAAAACATAACCTCTACATGAGGGAATGAATAATGCAGAACTTCAAAAACTACCAGAATCCCAGCAGAGACAGAGAAGGTAATTTCTCAGTTTGAAGCTAGTTTGGTCTTAGAGCTGTGCACTGAGACCCTGTCTCAAACAAACAAAACTCCCTGAAAATATAGTAAGCTACATTATAATCTAGTTTTTCATTGAATGAGATAAAGCTTCCTTTGAGATAAAATTTTACATATCCAATAGTGATTACACCATTATTATCAACCAAGCACACTCTATTTAAGATAGGATTTTGATAAGCTGGCCTCAGACTAGCAATCCTCCTGTCTCAGCCTCCAGGGTTGCTGAGATTATAAGTGTACATACACTATCATGTTTGGGTTACACACTATTTTTTAAAGACTCTTCAATATGTTTGAATTCAATAAAAAAACAGATACTGGTGGGATTTTTTTAAGTTTTTGGAATAATTTTAGACATTCATTTGCATAGAATGTAATTCATAAGTAACAAATACAAAAAGAGATTCAAAAGGGGCTGGGTTTGATTAGAACAGAAGACATGAATTGGAAATTAGGCAGTGGATATTAAGTGTTTTTAAGGAGGCATCTGATTTAAGGAGGCATCTGATAGAGAGGGACTTAGAAAGCCTAAGCAATACTACTCTTATACTTTAAAAACTAAATGTTTATCAAAGGAAAAAGATCCAAAATGTGTAGAAGAAAAATCATTTGCAGAAATAATTTTCTCAGGACTGAAGGAAGATAAAGCTGTTGTGTGTTGCATGTAGTTGTGTAACCAACCTATGTACAGAAGAAATATAACTACAGCATACTAAACACTGAAAAATAAGACCCAGTAGATACTGATTTGATATTTCAGTATGGAGAGATTATCAATAAAAGCTAAGATAATCTTTCTTCTAATCAAGACAAAAATATTAGACAAAATTATTATAATAATTTTCAGCCCCACCCCTCCCCACACCTGTCCTGAAAAAAAAGAATGAAAAAATCTCTATGTGGGCTTAGGTGATGAAAAGTCATGAGAAAACAATTCAAAGTCCAGGAATATACTATAGCTTCACTCATTATAGGTTCATACCTAAAACAAAGAAACAAAACGGTGCTTCAAAATGGTTCCTATTCACACAGTTCCTTGAAAAGTTCAGGAAAGATAAGCCAAGAAAACACTAAAGGGTGTTGTCAGAGAAGATGCCTGGGACTCTGCTAGCTTAGCTATGGTGGAGTCAGGGTTTTCCAAAAGCCCAAGCGATACCCTTTTACAGTCCATACAGTTCTGATGAACATCTGCAGCTCATGGGTCAGCTATTGGGAATACAAGCTTTGATCAAACCTGTAACAGTGAAAAAGAGCCAGTTAAACATACAGTCATGGAGATGACATCCTGCCCTTGGCAGGAAGACAGAGGAAGGATGTCCCACAAGCACCTGGAGGCATTGCTTTAGAAATGTTTCCACTTTCATGTACAGAGACTGCGGCAAAACCTTACAAATTTTCCAAGAGTCGAATTACACAAAACTCATGTTACTCAATACTCAAGAACCCATGTGAAACGAGTTTGCACATAAGGCCCTTGTGCCTTATGTCATTTTACAGGACTGCTCCACCTCCCTGACTGCAGCACCACAGCATAGTTTGAATGCTCAGCTCCGGCACACACCCTATCTAAATTAGAGATGAGTGCACACAACTACTTACTGGAACCTCAGAAATTCTTAAATTATAATTCAAACATTCAACATTAACAAAGAACACTTTTTCCAAGCATAGTTTCCCTCAGTTTTTAAGCTCATGTGTATTTCAAGGCTGGGGGAAGGGGAGGAACCCATCTGTTACTGATCATTCTTGCTGAACTCATCAGGATATCACTAGAGAAGTACCAGTGTCCACAACACTTTCTCCATTCTCTAGATTCCTATTACTTTCCTGGATGTTTATGCCCCTAATCTAAGGGCACCTGTCTATGTACAAGAAACATGGCTAAAGCTCGAATCCCACATCAGTTCTCACACCCTGATAGTGGGAGACTTCAATACCCCACTTTCACCCCTGGATAGGGCAACCAGACAGAGATTAACACAGAATTAAGGAGTCTAAAAGAGGTTATGATGCAAATGGATTTAATAGATATTTACAGAAGCTTCCACCCAAATGCAAAGGAATATACATATTTCTCAGCACCTCATGGAACTTTCTCTAAAATTGACCACATAATTGGTCATAAAGCAAATATGAATAGATACAAAAAATTGGAAATAATCCCTTGTATCATATCAGACCACCAGGGCCTAAAGTTAGAGTTAAACAACATCAAAAATCACAGGAAACCTATCAACTCATGGAAACTAAACTGCATTCAGCTGAACCACCTCTGGGTCAAGGAAGAAATTAAGAAAGAAATCAAAGTCTTCCTATAATTTAATGAAAATGAATCCACGACATACCCAAACTTGTGGGACACAATGAAAGCAGTCTTAAGAGGAAAAATCATAGCATTAGATGCCTATATGAAAAACCTAGAGAAATCCCACACTAGAGAACTAAGAACAAAACTGAAAGCCTTAGAACAATTAGATGCAAACTCACCTAGAAGGAGTAGAGGGCAGGAAATAATCAAACTTAGAGCTGAAATCAATATAATTGAAACAAAAAGAACAATCCAAAGAATCAATGAATCAAGCAACCAGGGATACAAAGTCACAGTTAAATACACACAAATGTAACAACACTATCATTTTAACCCAATACTCAAGATCCACACAGCTTAAACAGAGGCCTTAGAACCTTCCTTTTTTCCTAATGTCTAGATATGTTATTTTGTTGATATAATACTATGCTTTAATCTACTCTAAGTTAAAGGAAAATAAGCATTATTATAATATACTATAGAATATATAGTGTAGAATAATTCTCAATGTATAACTGCTTTCTTAAGCATTTATTATAACTGGTCTCTAAGAGAGTATAAAGAAATAGCATTTAAATAAATATACCAAACCTCACTCTACATGCCCGGGGTTAATATTAACCAAGTGTATGAGATTGTTTAAAAGTAACACTCCCCTCACCGCTCATAGAAATAATGATACAGACTTGAGAACTCAGGTCTTGACCAACTCAAATTAAGTTGGAATTAATGCAAGAAACTTTGGCTTGGCAGTGGCTTTAAAAAAAAAAAAGATATAGGGCAGCAAGAACAAAACATTCATGGTGCCACAAAAGGTACAAGTTCAAATTCAGTTCAACTCCTGGCTGCTTTCACATTAACAGCTAAGTAATTTCTATAAGAGAAATCATCCCCAGGAAGGATGATTGATGGAAAAAAGGAGATCATGAATGTGACAGACAGCAAGGAGGAATATATGGAAGGGCCTGGGGTAAGGAAAGAGAGGGGGAAATGTAATTGTAATATCAAAATGTTTAAATACAAAAATGAATTTGAAACGATAAAGACAATTTGTGGCCACGCCCACAACACTGTGATTCCTTGGTTTATTTTTCTTTACTGTCTGCAGCATCATTACAGAAAAATGTTTCCAAAACTGAACTCAGCATGTATGAGCAGCAGAGTCTGAGGGTCTTGGTCTCAGCTCCTCCCACCACAAAAAAAATGCAGATAGCTAGTAATGGTTAGATCTGCAGAGACTGCAGCAGCCAATGGGCAACCATGTCCCTTGTGCACAAAGTGCTCACTCCAACGTGCCAGTAAGTAGAGTCAGCACCCATGGGAAACCGCTCAACACCACCCACTCTAACATACTGTTCATGCACCAAAAGTCACATGGAATACATCAAAACTACAAAACTCACCGCCAGTACTACTGGCAGCTTCTCACTTTTCAAGAGAGTACCTTCAGTTTTATTTGAGAAAGGGGACTGAAATAAGCCAAATTCTGACAACTCATCCTTGCAGGCCAATGCTAGGGTGGAGAGATATCAGAGAGAAAGCAAGGGTGATACCTGCCCCCAATCCTGGTGGTTTTGTTGGGCAGGGGTAATATGAACTTAAAGGCTAAGAGAAGGTAAGAAAAAGAGATATCACAGTGATCCAGCAAATATTTACCATAGAAATTGTGGGACTCCTCACCTTGGTAGCTTGTCAGCATTGACAGGCCCTCAAAAGTCAATGTCTTAATCCTCTCCCCCTTTACAGATTGCAAACAAACTGGCATAAAAACAGACTTGTGGATCAATGGAATCAAATTGAGGATCAGGACATTAACCCAAAAACCTATGAATACCTGATATTCAACAAAGAGGCCCAAAATATTCAATGGAAAAAAGATAGCATCTTTAACAAATGGGGTTGGCATAGCTGGTTGGTAGTGTGTAGAAAAATGCAGATACATCCAAGCCTGTCACCCTGCACAAAACTCAAATCCAAGTGGGTCAAAGACCTCAACATAAACTCAGCCACTCTGAACTTGATAGAAAAGAAAGTGGGAAATACCCTCCAACGAATTGGCACAAGTAACCACTTCCTAAATATAACACCAGTGGCACAGACACTAAGAACAATAATCAATACATGGGACCTCATGAAACTGAGAAGTTTCTGTAAAGCCAAGGACACTGTCAATAGGACAAAACTACAGACTACAGAATGGGAAAAGATATTCACCAAGCCTACAAGTGATAGAGGATTGATCTCTAAAATATATAAAGAACTCAAGAAACTGAACCCAAACCTTGAATAACCGAATCAAAAAAAATTGGGGTTCAGAACTGAAAAGGGAATTCCTAGAAGAAGAATTATGAATGGCTGAAAGGCACTTGAAAAAGTATTCAACTTCTTTAGCCATCAGAGAAATGCAAATCAAAACAACTTTGAGATAGCACCTGACACCTGTCAGATTGGCTAAGACAAAAGACACAGATGACAGCCCATGCTGGAGAGGCTGAAGAGCAAGGGGAACACTCCTCCATTGTGGGTGGGAGTGTAAGCTTGTTCAGCCACTCTGGAAGGCAGTCTAGCAGTTTCTCAGAAAACTGGGAATCAATCTCCCCCAAGGACCCAGCAATACTACTTCTGGGTATATACCCTAAAGATGCACATTCACACTCTAAAGTTATTAGCTCAACTATGTTCATAGCAGCATTATTCCTAATAGTAAAAACCTGGAAGCAACCTAGATGCCCCTCAACTGAAGAATGGGTTAACAAACTGTGGTACATCTACACAATGGAATACTACTCAGCAGTAAGAAAAAAAATGATATCCTAAAATTTGCAGGCAAATGCATGGATTTGGAGAATATCCTCATGAATGAGGTCTCACAAACTCAGAAATATAAGCAGGGAATGTACTCACTCATTAGTGGACTCTAAACAAAAAAGAAAAAAGCAAAGTATGTCCAAGCTGCAAACCACAACCACTGAACAGCTTGGGATCTGATACACCTTGGACTGGCACCTTGGATCCCACTCCCTCTAGAGGAACACCTGACTGAGTCTTGATGTTGGGGGGAAGAAACTGGTTCTGCCAGGATTGGATGCTGAACTAAGCCATATTGGGACATTAGGACCTTAGGACCTCCTTCCCTTGCTGTGGATGAGTGGGGAGATATGGAGAAGAGAGTGTGACTAGAGGGGGTGGGAGGGAGAAGGGACTTTGAACAAAGACATACAAAGATAGAAAATGTGACATTATTTATAATAATAAAAAAAAGACGCAAAAAAAACCCCAAATCCTCCCAACATTTCAAAGCTTGCCTGAAGCTGCCCTGCCCATCACATGTTGTAGTGCTGAACCTGTATTCCCTTCCCCAGACCCTAAATGATAGAAGGCTTGGTCATTACTATGTCTAGACATCAACAAGTTTCTAATGATATTATGGCTAAATGCAGTCTGCTTTGAGCTTCTGTCAATGAAAATAGAGTACACCTCAATGGGTAGAGTCAAAAGAACTGTGATTGGCAAAGGGAATGGTATAACTAGCTAAAAGAATACGGTTAGAAATTGGGGACTCCAACTACTGTGTGTAATTTAAAAGAGAAGTGATAACAGATCTATAGAGCAAGCAAAGGATACTGGTTTTATATGTAGACTCATTTCAAACGAAAATATCATTTAGTAAGCCGAAAGGAATTATTTTTAGATAAAGTGGCATAAGCCTACTTATTATCAAATTGGAAGAGTAAATTGAGTAGGTAAGGGTTTTATTTTGTTTTGTTTCAAGACTTAAATATCAGCCTTGAGGTATATTTTAGGATTGAGAAATAGCAAAAAGAACAATAAATGAACAGAGAACAGTTAGTAAAGGGAGCTTGGAAGAGCAGGTCACAGAGGTGAGCAGGCATTATAAAGATCTGAGAAACTTGAATATCCCTGGAGGGTATATAACATAGAGATATGACCTGGCAAAAGTTAACAGGATCACCCAGATTCCATACTGAGAAGAGCTTGTAAGACACTGAGGCTAATTAAATAGTGCATTTCTGGTAATCTAAGTAAGACATGGCTGAACCAAATGCATGGTCATTGATCAAAAGTGGCATGAGAGAGAAACAGGAGTCACAAATAATCACAGGACTTCTGGTCTGAGCCAAGGAATCACTGAGTTGCCTTTAAGTGAGGTGGCTGATGGCAGCTGTGAGATCATGTCTTCAGACCAAAGTAGCCACAGAAAATTCACTGTTGATGACACATGCTGCTAATATCAAAGCTATCCATTCAGTATTACAGAAGAGAGAACCAAGAGCAGATGTACATAGCCCAGAAATAATGAACCAGAAGAACACACTTTTGAAGTGAAGTGCTTCTGAGGATAAACCACTAGCCATAAAATTATCCAGAAAGGTTACAGAAGAGCAGCAGACTGAACAGACAGCCACACCTCACCCTCCAGAACAGGATCCTCACAGGGTAGCTGAAGATGCTCAGATGAGAGTGTGTGAGGTTGTCCAAAGGAGTTCCAGGAGAGCCAGTAAAAGGGCCAATAGGACATAAAGACAAAGGCAGAGAGTAAAATGAACTTCACAAAACCAGGAACACTAAGGAGTGAAGGAAGCCACCAGACTGGGAAGAGACAAGGACCATACTTTCCCAGGGACAACAGAAGAAGCAGGGAAGCTCTTGGTGACCAGGATTTTTAAATTCCCATTCTCTGGATATGTGCAGTTATCATTTCACAGTCTTCTTTGCTGTCATTTGATACAGAATCTTACTGTAGTACAAACAGGCCTGACTCAGCCTCCTGATACCTGTATTGTGAGTATGTACTCCAACATATGACAATTTGGGGTTTTGTTGTTGTTCTTGTTTTAAGCCATTTGGTTTGAGCCATTTTTTAACAGTATCCATAAGAAGCACACATAATTTCATCTAAGGCAGTTCTCAGACTCTCTTATGCCACAACCTATTAACATAGTTCTTCACATTGTGACCCACAACCATAAAATTATTTTGTTGTTACTTCATAAATGTAATTTTCTACCGTTATAAATAGTAATGTAAGTATTACTTACTGTTATCTGACATGCAGGATATCTAATATGAGACCCATAAAGGGGTTGTGACCCACATGTTCAGAACCACTGCTCTAAGGAGGGTCTTTCATCAATAGCACTTTGTATACAAGAATAAATAGGATTTAATCCTTCCCTCCTTTATAATTAATCCTTTATAATTAATCTGACATAAATGATGTAAAAAAAATCCAGAAAATAAGAACTGAAACCACTTGTAGAATCTTGTCCTGTAATGTTGAGAAATTATCAAGTTCAGCTACAAGTTCAAAAAATTTCCCAGGTTATGAATCTAACGGAATTCCACTGACCTTATAGATTCTATACATATATCTTAGCACAAAAAGCCCATAATTTGGATAACAATTATTTACCAACTTAGATTACTGTACTCAAAATGAAAACACTCCTAACTCTAAGGGAAATGTATTTGTCCCTGCCCAAGCCACAGAACAGCCATGGTAATGAAGGAGATAAGCCTAGAGTCTTAGCATCATTAGTAGGAAATTTTATGTGACTATTTGGGTGTCTAAAAATAAGGCATTGGGATTTTTGAGATCATAAAGAATGGCAGATTGCCCAAAGGAGTCTCATCCACTAACATAAAAGAGAAGGGGAGGGGCTGACACACATAAAAGAGGAGATAAAGACTAGAGAAGGAGGCAGAAATTGATATTGTCATCTGTGCCAAAGTCACAGCCTCAAAGATACTTAACAAATGAATATCTCTATAAGAGAAGTTTATATAGTTCTAGGTAGGAAAACTGCAGGTAACATAAAAAAATGTTTATCACAAGGAAGGCTTCACACTCAAACAAACTAATCTGGACACCAAAGCCTACGTAGCAATAATAACCAGCTAGTCACTATATACAAACTCAATTGTTTCTCATCATCTCTCCAAAATGGCATCAAAGACCCATGTGCCCAATATCCAGCTTCATCTGTTCTACACCAAAGACCCCTATGGTAGTTGGAATAAAATGGTCTCTATAGGCTCATAGACTTGAATGCTTAGTCTCCAGTGAGTAGAACTCTCTAAAAGGATTAGGAGGTATGGCCATGTTGAGTGGGTGTGGCCTTGTTGGAGAGAGTGTGTCATCAGGGGTGGGCTTTGAGGTTTCAGACACTCAAGCCAGGCCCAGTTTCTCCTTCCCTGCCTCTCTGCCTTGGTATCAATATGAAGTTCTCAACTGCTTCTCCAGTATCATATCTGCCAGTTAATGTGTGTCTTGTCATGATGTTAGTGGACTAAGCCTCTGAAACTGTAAGCAAGCTCCCAATTAAATGCTTTTTCTTCTAAGAATTGCTTTGGTGCTGGTATTTCTTCACAGATATAGAACAATGACTAAGACAGCACCCATTCCAGCAACTGATGGAAGAGTGGCCAATGACCTTGGAAGTACCAGCTCAGCTCTCAGAGGCTACCGAAACAACTCCACGGAAGAGATATGGGAACTCTGACTGATTGACAAGCTCCCCAAATCACACCTGCTAACATTCAGCCATGGAAAGTGATCTGCTTAGGGGAAAATCTAACAGCAACAACAATGAAATCCAACAGGAATTCATTATTGCCAGAGATAGAAAAAGATGCTACAAGGTGAACTGGAGAAAATTGCAGTTCAAATACTCCAATTTGTAGGAGTTCTGTTGAGCCCTCTCTACCCAGCATCTGAAGAAATCGTTCTCAAACTTCCTAAAGTAGTGACCCTTTAACACAGCTCCTCATGTTGTGGTGACCCCCAACCATTGATTTATTTTGTTGATACTTCATAACTATAATTTTGCTACTGTTATGAACCATTAATGTAAATATCTTACATGCAGAATGTCTGATCTATGCCTCTCAAAAAACTTTGAGAACTGCTGATCTAGAGTGTGCTCTAGCTTTAACTGAGATAATTTTTTATAATGCACAATAGAAAATGATGATTTACCAACTTGTTTCAAAATCAAGATTACAATAAACTTCTAAACTGTAGAGCCTTGGGTTTGGGAATTTATCCTTATCTAGCTCTGATCCTCAATGGAACTCAACATGAACATCCTTGCTTATCATAAGGAAACACACTTATGGAGTTGGATTATGGCCACAGCTGCAGTAACATTCAGGTAAATGCCAATCAAACTATTTAAGGCTTCATCAGAGGTACAAGAGGTAGGATGATGCTGACCTAGTATGATGCTTTGAAAGAAAATGGCTCCCAAAGTGAGTGGCACTACTAGGAGCTGTAGCCTTGTTGGAGGAAGTGTGTCACTAAGGAGGATGAGCTTTGAGGACTGATGAATGCTCAGGATACTTCCCAGTATCTTAGATCACTTCCTGATGTCTGCTTATCAAGAAGTAGCCAGCATCAAGTCTGCCTGTACACCACCATGTTCCCTGCCATGAAAATGTAAGCCACCCAGTTACATGTTTACCCTTTATAAGAGTTGTCATAAGTATGATGTCTCTTCAGAACAATAGAAATAAAACAGACATTGGTACTGTGTACTGAGGAATTGCTATGAAAGACGTAACAAATGCTTTTGTTTGAAGAATTTGGACTTTGGTACTTTAAATTTGGAAAATAGTGGGATGCTTTAAGCACTGTTTAATGGGTCATACTAGTAGGAGGATGGAAAATGGAAGACAATGCTGTTGACAATGATTTCAACTGTTGAGGACTAGCTCAAGTAGTTTCAGGGGAGAAGAATTTTAGCATGTTGCCTAGAAATCATTCTTGTGATATTTTGGTAAAGAATTTTGCTGCTTTTTGCCATTGTCTGCTTGCTGACAAAGTAAAGAGCTTTGCATTAATTCCTTTGGCAGAAGAAATCTCAAAACAGCCTAGTATTGACACTGTTGTGTGGTTATTAGTGGTAACTCTAATGAAGATATGCAATAAAAAGGAGTAAACTGATCAACAAAAAATACCTTTTGTGGAGAAAAGGAACACCAGAAAGTGGAATAAAGCCAAATACTGTGTTCAAAGAGATAAAGAGATTAAGAAATGAAATAAGGAAAGTGGTCCCCTCAGGGCAAGATCCCACTTAGAAGCTAAGTTTCTAACTTATGAAAAGAAATTAAAGAAAATTTTAAAGCAGGGTGTGCTGGTGGCATTCCTTTAATCCCCATACTAGGAAGGGAGAGGCTGGCCCTTCCCTGCATTTGAGGCCAGCCTGCTCTAACCATAAAAACAAAAAGTTGGAGAAGATATAATTGAACAAGGAAACCATGTCCCAGGTCCAATAAGCAGCATAACTTGGTAGCTTCAGTCATGTGGTTCTAGAGTTAAGGAGAGGTGAAAGGGGCTATGGATTTTGTCTTCATAACTAAGGAAAGCCATTGGGCCCATTAAGAGAAGCTATTTAAATTGAAACCTGGATTACCTTGGAGCCCTAAGATGTTGGAGATGCCAGAGTGTGGGATATTTGCTGAGAAAAGCTGCTAATAGGAAGTGGAACCAGCCCAAGAGAAAGATGTATTTTGTAGTCAACAAAGTTGAAAGAAGTTGGAGATCTGAAGATTGTGTTAACATTAGACATGGAAATGCAGTTTGGAGTTTGCCCAGCTGGTTTTCGGTCTTGCTTTGGTACAGTCTTTGCTTTCAGTGCCCACTTCCCTACATTTCAGAATGGTAATGTGTATCCTGTGCCATCATATACTGGAAGTATTGATCGTCTTTTTTATTTTGATTTTTACATGAGATTACAATTAAGAGATTACATGAAGCTCAGAATAGACTTAACTCTAGATTTTTAAATGTTTGAGACTGTTATAGACTATGGGACTTTTGAAGTTGGACTGAATGCATTTTTCATTAGTCTTTGGGGTCTAAGGACTTTGAAATATGGTAGTTTGAAAGAGAATGGCTCCCAAAGGAAGGGGCACTACTAGAAGGTATGGCCTTGCTAGAGCGGATATGGCCTTGTTGAAGAAAATGTATCACTGTAAAGCTGTCTTTGAGTTCTACTATATGCTCAAGATACTGCCCAGTGTCTGAGATCACTTTCTGTTGTCTGTATATCAAGATGTAGCCAGCACCAAGTCTGCCTGCATACCACCAGGCTCCCTGCCATGATGATAATGAACTGAAACTCTAAAAATATAAGCCCCCCAATTAAATGTTTTTCCTTTATAAGAATTGTTATCATCATGTCTCTTCACAGCAATAGAAACCTTAAGATAACTGGAATACCACCTGCTGCTGGAGGCAAAAACAAAAGGGAGTTCAAACAAGTATATTACTTCTGGGAAAATACCCAATTTTCAAACTAACATGTTGGAAGGTTTTGAATTAAGAATGAACAAAGTTTTCCTGTTTGAGGTCTATGGCTTGTCTCAAAATGGGTTTCCCTTCAAACATTCAAGGCGGCAAGGCTAAGAGTTGGATGGATTTTCTAAAGGCAGTCTGAAGAACACCTCAGTACAATTGGCTATGTTCCCCAAATCCACCAATCTCAGAAGACTTTCATTCTTTTTGCTAAAGAAAGGAGTTTTATAAAGGAGGGAGAGGAAAAAAAAAACCCTCAAATGCTGCAGAAGAAATACTGGGCTCAAATTTCTGCTCCCATTCCCTGGCGTAGGAAATAATGACCAGGCTACCTTTGGCTCACACACAAATACAGCAATGTCATCTCACAGATCAATTACCACTGCATTATGAAGCAAACTTGCAATGGGCCTCTTTATTCCTCTTTAAACAAATAGACCCTATTTGTTGAACAGCCCCATGAAATGAAGCACTGATCTTTATGTGTAGTTCATCAAAAGACTAAGACTTATCAAGTGATTTGAGATCTGAAAATAACCCATTGGTAAAATGTTCTATTTTTTAAGGACAATGGTGTCGAAAGCCCAACCAGAACCCTCTTTAGGCTTGTATTCAGCTAGCAAGATGCTAATCTGTGCCTAGCATGAAGACAGCTGCACAGGAAGAGTGTGACAATGAGTTCTTTTGCTATGGTTCATACATACAGAGCATTTTAAATATATATTTTTTCCTCTCCATGTCATCATGTTTTATTTTACAAATTTACAAGATGATACGGGCAAAAACCTTTCTAAACTAGAATTCCTTCCTCTGGTTTCAGTGCTGTTCATCCTCTGAGTCTTGGCTACTTAACTACTCTTACATTTTTGAAAGTGACTTGTCAATTCATTTACATCCAGGCAATAGTTGCATTCTTGTACATGTATGGATGTATGACTTCCCAAGTGTGCTGTGGCTTGAGTGACCTTCTGAGCTTGCAGATGCTTCCATAATCTCTGATACCGGAAAATGGGGCCATGGAACAGTTCATGTGGGGACATCAGGACTGGGACTTTATTGGAAACTGCTGAGCAATGCAAATACAAAACGTAAGCAGAAATTGCACATTCTACTCCCCAGATTACTATGTTAGCAACTCAACAGTCTCTTCCTCCATCTCTCATATAGAACCAGGCACCAGAGTGACATTGAGAGCTACCAACCAGAATCCTGAATGGCATCTACTTGAGCTTTACAAATTGTCATTTTATATGTTCCCAAGAAATATCTCTTTAAAAGTATTGTTTTTCCCATAGCTGTGAATGGCTCATGTTTGTCAAACTAATACCCTGAAGTTTATGATATGATTAACAGAGTATATATTTGTTTAATAAACAAAACTAACTTTAGAATAGTTTTGCCACTGCATAGTTTTGAAGAAATATTTAGTTACTTCTTTATCCATCAATCAGCTAGATGTGGCATACATCTTAATCACTGTTCTATAGCTGTGAAGAGAACTCATGATAAAGGCAATTCTTATTAAAGAAAGTATTTAATTGGGGACTTGTTTACAGTTCTAGGGGTTTAGTCCATTATCATCATCATCATCATCATCATCATGGTGGGGTACATGGAGGCATGCATGGACCATTTTTATTCAAACCATCACAGCGTATATGGAGTGGACAGCAAGCTTGAGTTAACAGTGGTGGGAATGGCAGATATAAGCCAAAAACACAAACAAGCATCATTACAAATTATAAGTATTATAACTGGGTATTTTGAGATGAAGCAACAGAAGCGAGCCAACATCAGCTGTGATGAGCCATGGGAGGACAGGGTTTTAGAAGGGATATGTAAGCTTCAGACCAGGGAGGTGAACACACTAACAAAAAATAAAAATAAATGAAAGATCCTCAAAACAAAACAAAAAACTATAGTGTCAAATTCCTGGACTAAGAACAATCTTGATTCTCTTAAGGTCATGGCACATGATTTGTGAGAAGTCGTGGGAAATGTCATAGAGTATTCATTCAGTGACATAATTTTGGAAAACTTGCCATATCTTGAGAAAGATGTGCTCATACTGGTCCAGGAAATTCAAAAGACCAAAAGATGCCTAATAGGTCTAAGCAAGTAAAAGCCTTGCCATTTTGTAGCATATCTAAGCTGTCAGAAGGAAAGCTAGCTGAGCATGGTGGTACAACATTGAAATTTCAGCACACAGATATTGGGCCTGGACAAGTCCAAGTGTTAGGCCATCTTGGGATACATAAAGACATTTTCTTAAATAATTAATAAAAATTGGTACTACTTAAGTGAAAAAAATAACTATAAAAGAAATTGTCCAGCTCATTAATAAAACAAATACACTGTGTGCTGGATAGTTTTATGTCAATCTGACACAAGCTGAAGTCATCAAAGAGGAGAGAACCTTAATTAAGAAAATGTCTCCATAAGATTAGGCTATAGGCAAGCCTAAAAGGCACTTCATTAATTAGTGATGAATAGGGGAAGACCAAGGCCACCGTGAGTGATGCCATTCCTGGGCTCCTAGTGCTGGGTTCTATAAGAAATCAGGCTGAGCAAGCCATAGGAGCCAGCCAGTAAGAAACACTCTTCCATGGCCTCTGCATCAGCTCCTGACTCCTGGTTCCTGCCCTGCTTGAATTTCTGCCCTCGCTGCTTTTGATAATCAACTGTTACACAAAACTGTTAATGAAATAAAACTTCTCCTCCAAGTTAATTGTCATGGTGTTTTATCCCAGCACTAATAACCCTAACTATGACAACAAAGAAAAGTAAAGCAAACTCTACAAACATCGAAAACCTCTAAACCACAACAATGAACAGGAAAGGGTGGATTGATTCAGAAGTGTAAAGAAAGTAGATAAAGGCTCCCAGAGTGACTTGCTAATATTCATCTTGAATATGTACATATTAAGTTCCTTCATCAAAATATGTGGACCAATGGAAGATCTCTTTTCTTTCTGTTAGGTCTAGTGCTAAAAATATAGTGTCAAAGAAGTTTACCACTTTTACAGTGAAGAAATGGAAAAAGCTAAACCATGTAAATGGAAATCTTCAACAAGCAGGAGTAGCTTTTCTCAGATAGAATATGGCTTGAAGCAAAAACTTTACAAACAAACCTGAAAAAGAAAAGATCATTGCTATTGAGCAATACAGGATCCAGGACAGACATGGTGGTTGCACCTAAAGTTCCAAGTATCTCAGCAGTTCTGGAAGCTGAAACATGGGGACTACTTGAGCCCAGGAATGTGACCCAACTTTGAAAAAATAGCAAGCCCTTGCACCAAAATGAAAACAAAGAAACACAAGAGTTAGCTACAATAGGAGGAAATAACCACCATGGTTACTCTGCAGGAGCACTCAAGTGTAGAATACAAATTACAAACTAAACACTAGACTATACTACTAATAATGGTTACAGGCATCCCATTTTCATCAATGGACAGAACATCCAAGTCCCATCTCAAATAAGAAATCAACTAAGAAAACTAGAAAATTGTTCTATACAACAAACAAAAAGACATTTACAAGACACTTTATCCACTATTTATAGTAACTGATTTTTTAAATTTTTGCTTGTTTTTTAAATATGGTCTTGTCATGATTTGAAAGTTTCCTGCCTCAGCTTCTTCACTGTTGAGAGAGTACTTGATTTTTAAAAAGGTAGAAAACAAAGTTATTATTTATCACTAATAAAAGATAATGTGTATACTGGATAATCACTTGTAAAAAAAAGAAATCCCTATGTGCCTTACTATATACAAAAAATTAACTCAAAGCAGACCACCGATTTAAATGTCAGACCCAACTCTGAAAATGTAGAGTTTTTTTTTTTTTTTTTAGACACTGAATTAGGCAAAAGTTTCTTGAATATGACTACAAAAACAGATAAGCAAACAAGAAATTACTAAAAAATGTATGACAGCAAAACATTGAACAAGGAGATAATCTTCAGAACGGGAGAACATAGCTAGGAACTATTCACCTAAAAAGAAAGTGCTCCTAGAATATGTAAAGAACTGAAAATCTATTAGAAACACCCAATTAATTGTTTGGTGCTGAACAGTCAGTTCTGAAAACATACATACAAGAAGCATTATGTGTACTCAACAGCTTATATTTAAGAAAATATATGCATGTACATACAAATGCATATATGAGTACAGTGACAATGGGAAAAGAAACCATGAATTTGAGGAAGAGTGGTGAGGGGTATGACATAGTTTGGAGGGACGAAAAGGAAGGAAAGAAGGAACATTGTAATAAAACCACAATCTCAAAAATGAACAAATAAAAACAACTAATAGAAAAAATTAAAGGGTATGAAGATGGGCCTCACAGTGCTTTCCATGCAAGCATGAGACCCTAGTTCATATCCATAACTTGAAAATAAAAATTAGGGGTGGCTTACATATCTGTAACTCTAGCACTAGAGAAGGAGATGGAATCCCAGAGTTCATTCCGACCCAGTCCAGCTAATCAGTGACCTCGCAGTTCATGAAGAAACCCTGTTTCACAAAATAAGGTTAAAGCTGAAAAAAGACACTGGATACTGAGCCCTGGTCTCCATGTTCACGTGTAAACACACATCCCCTACCCATGCACACACATGTACACCAGCACACATGGATCATGTTATATATCACTAATTACCAAGGTAAAACAAAATTGTATCATTGTCTCAATTCAGTTAGCATGGCTAGTGTGGGAAAATAAAACAATAGTGGATCTTGGTGAGGATGTAGGACACTAGAATTGTCAGACACTGTAGATTATGGTGATATATTGTGCATCTAATAAAGTTTATCTGAAGATCAGAGAACAGACCCACCCACAGAGTTAGTCCACAAGTCAGGGAGTGGTGATAAACAAACACCTTTAATCCTAACACTGGTAGGCAGAGGCAGAGATCCTTCTGGATTTCTGTGAGTTCAAGACCAAACAGCCAGGCAGTGGTGGCACACACCTTTAATCCTAGCTCTTGGAATCCCATGATATGCTCTCAGTACTTGGGAAATACACAGGCCTTTAATCCTAGCATGTAGGAAAGTTAAACCAGGAAGTCAGATAGCTGGGCTGAGAAGGAAATATAAGTGAAGAAGAGGCAGAAGTTCAGCCCTAGACCGCACTCCCCACCCCTCTCCCTTTTCATCTGAGGACTTGGAGGCAGTAGGTTGAAGGTTCATGGAGACAGGCCTGAGGAGTTGGCTAGGTGAGGACTGGCCATGGCTTGTTCCTCTGTCTCTCTGATCTTTCAGCTTTTCCCCAGTATCTGGCTTCGGGTTTTTATTATAAGACCAATTAGAATTTGTGCAATAACTGGTTACAATGAAAATGAGCATCATCTTTATGGAAAACAGTAAGGAGGCTCCTCCATTCGCAAACTAGAAAGAGGTATAACAGAATATTCAGTGACCTTGCCTCTGAGAGATATTCAAATAACTCTAAGTTCATGTATGAAGACTTCTGCTCTGGTACATTGGCTGTCACACTAGTCACACAATAGTCAAATAAGCCAAAGTGCCCACCAATTTGATTTTGTGTGTGAGAGAGAGAGAAAGAGAGAGAGAATCGCTATATGTATGTGTGAGAGAGGGAGTGTGAGACAGATATAAAGAGGGAGTGTGTAAAAGAGTAAAAGAGTATGTGTGTATGCGAGTGGGTCAGAGATAGAGGGAGTGTGTGTGTGTGTGTGTGTGTGTGTGTGTGTGTGTGTGTGTGTGTGTGAGGGAGAGAGAGGGAGAGAGAGGGAGAGGGAGAGAGAGAGAGAGAGAGAGAGAGAGAGAGAGAGAGAGAGAGAGAGAATGAGAATTATATTGAGAGAAATATTAGAAGAAGCTATTCCCAGACACACAAATGGAATCGGTGGCAACCTGTCCACAGTGGTTATGAGAACCTTCAGAGAATATGGACAGGAGAGGGATAAAGAAAGGATGATTGGTGGGCTTGGGGGTGGGTTTGAGAGGTGTAACTTCTAATGCTGTCTAATGCTGTATAGCACAATAGCAAAACCACAATTGACAACTAACAGACTATCTTAAAATAGCCAGTGGAGCGGATTTCAGATGTCCTCACTGAGACGAGATGGACATGTTTGATGGCTGATTAACTGGTAATATTGATCTGATCATTGTGCATTTGCATACACTTATTCAAATGTCACACTATACCACAAACACATGCAATTACTATGGCAACTGAGAATAAGAACAAATTTTCAAAGGAACATTTTATATTATAAACAGAAATGTCTTTTTGTTCTAGAATTTATGCTTAATTCTTATCAGTCCACTAAAACGTGTAACATGAGTGTTCATTCTGTGGATCTTAAACAAGTCTCAAAGGATCTCTGACTAATTTGTTCCAAGTTGTATGATTAACAAATTGCAAAGGGTGTTTAGATCCCAGTCTCCTGCCCTTCCTTTCAGCATCCTTCCCACCCCTCACCTGTCCCAGGCACCATGCCATGCAGCAACCAAATGAGATGCCTGCACTGGGCATACTGATTTACAGTTCATCTTGCTACATGTATTAAGAAGGAGGTATGCACAAAATATGTTATATCTTTTCTTGTATGATCCTGGATCTTACAAGAAAACAAAAATGAGTATCATTGTTACCCATGTCTTCTATCTTTCAGACTGCAATTAAAGTAAAAACAAGAGTGCCTTGGTTCTGTGGATTTGGTTGAATCTACAAGAAGTAGTAGAATGTCACTGAGATTTAATTTTAACAATTAGATTCCTGAGAAAAGGCCATTAGTTCTATATTTTAAAGAAAAATCATTATTTCCTAGAGTATACAAAATTTGAACTAGATGTTCACAAAGGCAGGTGGTGCGTCTTTTATATAGAAAATAAACTTGAATATAAGATAAAATAGAATACTAACAGTACAGCAGTATGATAAGGAAGCAACCCACTGTCCACCAACAAATAAAAAAATGGATAAAATATGATGTGATAGGTATATGCAGTGGAGTACTAGTCAGTCTCAAAGAGCAAAGAAATTCTGGCACATGCTGTAACATGCATGAAACTTGTGTATGTAATATTAAATAAATAAGCTAGTCACAAAAACACTGTATTGTTCTCCTTATATAATGAACTTCATATTGTAAGTTTAGAAACAGAGGAAATAGAATGGGAGTTGCCTAGAGCTGAGAGAAGAGCGTAGAGAGTTGCTTGGTAGATAAAATTTCAACTTTTCAAGATAATGAATGTTCTGGAGATGGATGGTTAAGAAGTGTACTTAACATTCCTGAACAGGCAGTTGGGGATAGTTGAGGAACTGGGGTGATAACTAATATGACTTCCTCAATGTAACTATGGGTGCCAGGTGTGGCAGTTGGGTCCTCTGACACTGAGCCTATCAAAAATACTCACATGATTTTATTTGAATAACTTCTGGTTGTATGGCACAAAGGAAGTCCTTGACTGGTGCAGAAACAGAGCTATGACTGAGAAGTGGAAGAAGAGTTATGAACATTTCCAGCCCCAAGCAAGAAGAAGCTAGAATATTGGCTATTACTGAAATGTCCAATGAAAAGTTCAAATTTCTTGATGGGCTCACATGGTTTCCAGCCATTGGGCTTCTCCTCTTTGTCCTCTTTTGGTATCCAAGGTGATGGGTCTCTGGGGTGATGAGCCTATGATTTATCCTTAGTGATTTGTTTTAGTTGATGGAGGGATGAAATTCTTTCAGCTGACTTCTAGCAAGAAAAGGAAGAAATTTAACCATCATTTAATTTTAGGCTAAAGCGATAAGCCTGCCTCTTGGCTGCAGATAGGCATTGCAGTGTTGAATTGAGCCAAGGCCATGATGTCCTATATCTGGGCACCATTTTTTTTTTATATCAAGAAGAAATCACTCATGAGAAACAGCTTTCTAAACAACGTCTCATACAAAGTTGAGCTCAGTCTCTGAGACTATGATTCCTTGGACTGTTGAAGGAACTTACAATGGCAGCTAGGGTTACCACTTGAGAGAACAGAGTGATAAAATAAGAGGTAGAAACTAGCTGGACAGTAAAGGGGGAAAAACAGTCCCTTTGACCAACCAGTTTCTTTATTGACTAAAAGCCAGAAATGTCCTTAGCCCCTCTGCATCCTGATCCTTGCCAGTGGCCAGAGATACTTGAAGTATCTGGGGTCTCTAATTTCTGACTTGGTTCCTAAGTTATTTTAGAGTAACCTCTTCAGATGGGGGTGGAGGCATGTTAGGAAAGCAATAGAGGTCCACTGAGGAAAAACTCCTGATCAAGAGTCTAGACTCTCTGGCCTAGGCAGAGACTTGACATTCCAGTTGAACAGAGCCAATGACCTGATAAGGGACCACCCCTCAGGAAGGCAGCATTGGTTTAATCTATGTTAAAATAATGGGGAAATAATTAACAATTCCTTTAACAAGATACTGTTCTTTTCCTTCACAGAGTTCCCACCCCCCTGACTAACACAAGCCAAGCTGCCATTAAGTTCATTCTGTATCTAAGGTGCAACTTTTCCTTTCTCTTTTCTTTTTCTCCTGTCTCTTTCTTTTGGATGCTAGCCAGACTTTCAACATACTTTTTCTGATATATTGGACTATCTTATCCTTTCTCTACAGCAGGCCCCCTCCTTGACATGTGTTGGACTCCAAACCTGCAACTTAAATGTCATGATTTTCTTTTTTTCTTCTTTTCTCTTTTATTCTCCTCCTCCAGGAAGCTGCTGAGATTTACAGCATGCCTGCCCTGAGACTGGGGTTGGGGGCCGGATCTTTCAAACTCTAATAAAATTGTCCTTGAATTTTCAAAACTAATGGTAAAGACAAAAAAAGAATGATTGCGACGTAAGTTTTAAAATGTCTATATCTCTTATTAATGAGAGTGCCAAAGTTTATTTTAAATACTTGTACAGTACTGTCAGGTCATTCCAAAGTAGAGACATGGGAAAAAATCAATCTTGACCATACCCTGGAAGTCTTGAAAAAAAGCTAAGGCAAATGGAATCAAAGCAAGAAAGAAGTGTTATTGGGATAACATGATAGTTAGCACCCTTTTAAACTTTATTTGGGAACTAAAAGGTGAGCAGAGCAATAGCCATGGTCTCTCAGTGGAGTGTCTGTTTAGAACACTATGTCCTCTCCATACCCTGGAGCCTGTCACCTGTGGCTTGAGATGGAGCTTCCATCAGCATCACTGTGTGGCCACATGGAAGCTCCCTCATGTTGTGTCTGTAGTGGTCAGCACTGCCTGTCCAATGCCTAGCCTCTCCTGACAGACACAGAGCTTCAGAAGAAAATTTACAAAAATGGGCATCTGGTTTCAGGTAGCATCAACAAAAGTACCTCAGAACAAGAAACCCTGAGTTCTCAAAGAATATTAACAGTGATCACTTTTCATAAAATGTACATGATTTTCACAGCGACTACTAACATTTTTTAAAATGTCCTTCCATGTACTTGCAAACTATGACACTATGAGGAATATATATGGGTAATTTGTTTGGCTGACTAGTGGTAGAGCTGAGGACATCCTAAATAATGGCAAACAGAACATTTCCTTCCTTACCTCCAAGAACCCAGCAACAGTTGCTAAGTCACTGTGTAGAGAGGTGTTTAGCTGCACGTACAGTGTTTCATCAAGTGTCAGGTTCCTGGACGCTTTGGATGCTTTTCTAAATCAGTATCTGTTAATCTTCCAGGACATGATGCCTCAGGGGAAAATACACAGAAGCCTGTTTCCAACAGGTCATCTGAGGGTGGCTCAGGGTGGAGGGCTTTCTTCGTCCTTTCCCAGCTCAGTCCCCTGCTACAGAGGGACTGAGCTGAAGCAATTCCCAAACATCTGAAAACCATTTATGAAAAACAGAGATTACTACAAATAAAGAGACTTTAAGCTAGTGGTTCATATCTTTAGTTCATGATGTAACTAGACACTAAAATAATAGTGTATGCTCTAGTGGGGAAATTCACTGTGCAGTTATGAAACATGCGGCCCCTCCCACTCCTCCCACCCCCAAACTGAGAATATGTCACTCAACTGCTGAAGACTTTATTTCACTCATTTGTAGAGAGATCTGATGAGTGTGAGTGCTCTCTGAGAATGTGGGTAAGGAAATGGTGTGTGTGTGGGGGTGGCACTTGTAACAAATCAGATTCCTAGACCTGCCTAGTTCTACTGAAGCAGAATTATTGAGAATGAGTTCCCAGAGTCTGCAAGAAAATGATAGGACAGCTCAGTAGGTAAGGGTGCTTGCCATCAAGCTTTATAACTTGAGCTCCATCCTCAGAATCCACATAACGTAAGGTACAGACTCCTGTATGCCCTTTGACCTATACACACACACACACACACACACACACACAACTTAACACACAGTCAATGCAAAGATGTTTCCCAGCTTTTACCTATCCAGCATCATCCATTAGTGACTTCTGGATTGTGTAATGTAGCAGAAATTATTAGGAGCACTCAAGTTTGTGACAACAATTTAAATAAATCATTAAAGTAGTAGTTCTCAACCTGCAGGTCAAGATTCCTTTGAGGGTCAAAGGACTCTTTCATAGGGGTCTCCTGAGATCATTGAAAAACACAGATATTTACAATATGATTCACAATAAGCAAAATCGCATTTATAAAGTAGCAACGAAAATAATTTATGGGTGAAGGTCAACACAACATGAAGAATTGTATTAAAGGGCAACAGAATTAGAAAGGTTGAGGGCCTTTGTACTTCTAGCCATACAGATTCAAGGTAATGAGCAAAGTATAAAAAAAATAATATGTGGCCCCATGCCACCACTCCACTACCCCAAAGGATGCTGTCTCTGGTTAAATACCTTCTCAGTGCAAAACTAAAAGTTAAAACTGACATGGAATCAATAATGATTCAAAACCATTTTCCTGTTCAGATTGCCTCATCTCTATCATCCACCAAACATACAAAAGAGGTCTAAATAGCAATCACACCTTGGAGACTGAATTTTAATACATATATGATATTTCAAGGCCAGATTTTTACATCATGGTATTTCCACATTCTCTCATAAAACTGTGTCTGAACATCAAGATTGGTAAGACAATAAAAAAAAATTCCATGTTCCATCTTTCATCACATAGGCTGTGTTTACTTAAGCAGAAAATGGGAAGTAAAGAGTTACTAAGATTGTAAAAACTGTTTTAAAGATGAATGTAGGGATGGAAAAAAATCTATTATTGTGTTTGGCCACCACAAAGTCATCAGTAAGGAAGATTCCATGCTCTGAAAAACTTTGTGACTCTCTGCTGTACAGAGGCTCTCAAATCCAGAAAAAGGTCCTACACCTCTGCTTGGCCTCAGTCCCAGGTTTGATTTTTGTCTTTAATTTGTTTTGAGTTTTTTGCTGCTTGTTTTGTTTCATAATATTGATGTTAGATGGGGACTAAATAAACTCAGTATCTGAGAATGTGCATCATACCAGAACAAGTCCTTGGGATTTGGGGATGACTCAGGATAAGAAAATAGGAATAAAGAAAGAAAATAAGTAGTGCTGAGTTCCCGTTAAACACAGCAGGTTGAACACTATATTCTCTCCATTCTCTCCCAGATGTCTGCTAAAATAACAGTAAATAAATAAAAATGACAAGAGAACTGGAAAGGAGACAACAGCACACAAAAGATGCCAATAAATTTTTGGAGTAGGATAACTTGGTGGGGAATTGTTACTGACTAGTGGAACCATGTCTCCAGAGAAGCAGGAGGAGGAGAAGACAGACCCACTTGGCCTGTGGGACTGCAGAAGGGTATTGCAGTATTGCACTTGGAGGGGGGACCTGGTGCTATGCTAAGGGGGTTATAATACATGCCCACAGCTTGGCACATTGGCAGAGGGTCTATAAAGTATCACTGTCAGAAAATAAAACCAAGAAAATATTTTAGAAAGTATAACCATAGCAGAACAGGAAAGAAATAAAGACAAGAAGAAAAAATGACTGCCCTGGGCATATTGCAATCCAGGAGGACAGTAACCAACATGTGTCTCAAAAAGGCAAGAGTCTAAGACATTAGGAAGAAATTACGAAAAGTCTGTGAAAGTTACATTCTTCAAACAAAATGATACAGATTCACCAAAGGCCACAAGTAACACAGCACAACAAACTTAAAGAATGTACAAGTGCTTGCATCATAAAATATCAACAGAGTGATTAAAACATTACAGCCAATGGACCAATTCCAGCCATAATCTCCTCCTGTAAATAATTTATTGCAGTATATATGTGCTCACTCATCTAACAATCCTGCTACAGTGTCACACAGGTGTAGCCAGGTTCCAGACAGCATAGCCCACAAACATGAAACATTTACTATACCATCATTTGGGGGGGAAAAAAGACAGCTTTAGAACACCAGGCATGGAGTAAAGTTCTAGACAATCCCAGAGATAATGAATGATAGCAACAAAACTTCAGGCTAAAGGCACTGAAAACAGATGAGAGACTGCACTGGCTACCTCAACAACAATAGGAAACAGCAGGAAAGAACACAATCTAGGAGAATGTGAGGGAGAGGAAGATCAGGAAATGAATTAGTTCAACTTAGTGCTATATGTCATGGAAAAGAAACAAGTGAGAAAACAGAATAATTTTCCAAATACAAAATAATTCCAATTTTTACCTTTACACTGATTCCTTTGCTGGAGGCTGTACAGGGGATTTGACCAAACAAAACACAAAGGCAGATCTCCTTCCAACAACTCTGAGGGTAGCTGTGCAGAAAACAGCCAGGTGTCTAGACAAGACCTTGAAAGGAAAGGCTCCAGCAGAGGAGAGGGTCACCTGGGACTAGAAAGGGCATAAGAGCTATGTGATGGCTTCACAATAAGACAGGAGGGAGAGAGACAGTTGCATGGTGGAGGGCTTTTATTTTAACCAAGGGGCTCAGTAACTGCAATTTTAAGTTGTAAATGAAAAGGTGATAAACATTGAAAGTCAGAGAAACTCAAGTGGAAACCACCACTGTGAGCTATTTATCCAGTCCTTGGAGATGGACTATGACAGCAAAGAGATAATGTCAAGAGGATATGCAGAAACTGGCATCACTATGCCTGGATGGTAGAAATATGTAAGGGTATAGCAACCCTGGGAGTTCTTCAGAGAATTAACACAGTGCTAGGTATGTGCCAACAAGAAATGGATACATTTCCACACAATGTGTGAATGTATATAGCAGCATTATTGATAATTCCATAAAAGTGAGGTAAAATAAGATGTCTATCAATAAACAAAATGTTCTGTGTTTAATAGATGTTTACTCAGCCATGAAAAGAAATAGTCTACCTAAATATGCTACAATTCAGATGAATCTTGGAAACATTACATAAGTAGAAGTCAATTCAAAAGTCCAGATATTAGAAGATGCCACTGGTATGAAAATCCAGAGTCAATAAGTCAGATGAATTCATGTTATTTAGGACTACAGTGAAAGGGGAGTTACATGGTGTGGTGATTTGCATGCTTAGTGTCCTCCCCCACCTCTATAAACTATTTGGAAAGAATTAAGAACAAAGGTCTGGCTTTGTTGGAAGAAGTATGTCATTGGGAATGAGCTTTGGGGCCTTATCTCACTACTTCCTTCCTGCTTCCAGTGGAACAAAATGTAGAACTCTCAACTACTTCTCCAGCACCACCCCTGCCTGCATGCCACTACACTCCACAACATGATGATAATGAACTAATGAATATAGTTTTTTTGTCTCGCCTACCAGCTCCCAAATAACCACATGAAGACTTCTTCTTAATTATGAAAGCTAGGCCAATATGTTAGATTTGTTTTTAGCTAGCCCTTATAATTTAAATTAATGCGTTTCTATTAATCTATGTGCTGCCAGAGGCTCATTTTTCCTAACCTATGTACTGTCCATCCTGCTTTCCTGCTTATATCTTGTCTGGATGGCTATTCTGCCTTCTTCCTAGCATCTTCTTGCCATTTGGCTTATTTTAAACCAATCACAGCGTCATAAAGTTACACAGTGTGATCAAACATCTCACAACAGACTAACTGTAAGAAAGTCCCCAGTTAAATACTTTCTTTTATGAGAGTAACATTGGTCAAAATGTCTCTTCATAGCAATACAACATTAACTAAGACACAGGGTGGTATCTAAAGGAAATAGGACTTGTCTTCAAAAACTGTTTCTTTAATTTTTGGCTAGCATATATAGAAATGTTTTTTGATAAGTACATATTAGTAAGCTTTACAGGGATTCTGAGGTAACAAAAAAAGCGTAAAATTAAACTTGGTAATGATTGTATGTATCTGTAAATCTAATAGGTCCAACTGAATTATGGATCTGAAATTGCAGAATGATGTGTTGTGTGAGTTGCAAGTTAACAGTTTAAAGGAAAAGAGATTTAAAAATGCTTAGATGTACTACAGTTTGATAATCCATTTCAGTTGTGGGGCATCTAGGTTGTTTCCAGGTTCTTGCTATTATGAATAATGCTGCTATGAACATAGTTGAGCTAATGTCTTTGGAGTGTGAATGTGCATCTTTAGCGTATATGCTAGAAAACAGAATGATCAACTATTTAGAGACTGAAATGATTACAATATATTCATACTATCATTGATTTTAATGTAATAAAAACAATATAATAATGAAGAAAATGGCTTGTATATCTCCATAATACTTAAATTGAATAAAACGCATTAAGAAATCACATTCATATCAGACTACAATAAGTATAAAATAACTAACATTAAATCTACGAAGGCTTAAAAAAAGTAAAGTATAATTTAAAGGAAAATGTCATTTAGTAGAAATAAAATTACCATTTGCTAAGCTTATGTATCAACATCAAAATAAAGCAAAAATCAACTGAACAAGACACACTAAAGTCGTCACTATCTCTCTCTCTCTCTCTCAAAAATCAATATAATATACATAAGCCAGAAATCATATGAAGTACTGGAGCAGTGCTATAAGCTAGGTTGACTTCATTTATATTTGCAGGCCATCCACACAAGACAGGCTGACCAAGGAAGTTGTAAAAATGTTAATTCTTTCCAAATGCACATAAATAATTTATTAAGACTGGCAAGTTCTGCAAAAAGACAATATCTTCAACAATGTGCTAGTCTAACTAGATGCCAACATGTAGAATAATACAAATAGATCTATATATATCATCCTGCATAAAATTCAAGTCCAAGTGGATTAAAGAACTCAACATACATCTACACACACTGAACCTGACAGAAGAGAAAGAGGAAAATAGCATTTAATGCATTGGTACAGGAGACAACTTCCTGAACAGAATACTAATCATACAAACACTAAGAGCAACAATTAATAAGTATGACTTCATGAAAACTGAAAAGGTTCTGTGAGGCAAAGGACAATATCAAGGGGACAAAATGCCAGATTACAGAATGAAAAAAGAATTTTACCAACCCCACATCTGACAGAGAGCTGATTTCTAACATATATAAAGGAAACTAAACATTAACAAACCAAATAATGCAAAATAAAAATGGGCTACAGATCTAAACAAAGAATTCTCAACAGCAGAATCTCAAATGGCCAAGAAATACCTAAGGAAGTATTCATTATCTTTATCCATCAGAGAAATGCAAAACAAAACATCTCTGAGATTCCATCTTAGGTCTGTCAAAATGGCCAAGATCAAAAACACAAGTGACAACTCATGATGATAAGGATGTGGAACAAGGGGATCACTCCTCCATTGTTGGTGAGAGTGAAAACTTGTGCAGCCATGTTGGAAATCAATATCATTGTTGCTCAGAAAATTGGCAATTGGCCTACCTCAAGACACAGCTATATGACTCTTAGGCATATACCCAAAGGATACTCTACCATAATTCAAGGAAACTTAAAGTCAGAGACCTTGGCTATAGTCAAAAATGACTGCCAATTAAAACTTGTCAATAAAATAATTTCTAATGATATTCTGCTCTACTCATAGATCAGTGTCTAGCTCAATTGTCATCAGAGAGGCTTTATCCAGCAACTGATAGAAACAGATACGGAGATACACAGTTTAACATTAGGTGGAGCTCTGGGAATCCTGTGGAAGAGGAGAGGAAGAATTGTAGGAGCCAGAGGGGTCAAGGACACACACACTCACACACACAAAAATAAAACTCCATAAAATCAACTAAACTGCACTCAGAAGTGCTCACAGAGACAGATTGTCCAACCACAGAGGTTGCATGGGACTGATTTAGGCTCTGTGCACCAATGTTACAGTCCTATAGTTTGCTCTTCTAGTGGGACTCCTATAAGTACGAGCAAGGGCTGTCTCTGACTCTGTTATCGGCTTTGGGGACCCTTTCCTCATAATGGGTTGCCTTTCCAGTCTTAATAGAAGAGAGTGCCTAATCTTACTACAACTTGCTATGCCATGACTGGCTGATACAAATCAGGTCTGTCCTCTTTTGAAAAGAAATGAGGAGGGGTGGGGGGAGGCAGTTCAGGGGATGCATTGGGAGGAAAGTAAGGAAAGAGAAGAAACTGTGACCAGGCTGGGAAAAAACTGATTAATTAGATATCTAATTAATTGGAACAATGGCCATTTCTAAACCTTAAGATAATCACCAAAACTTAGAATTCAAATTATATAAAGTAAGAAATTGATAACAGAGAGATATTTAGAAAATTCACAAATATTTAGTAGCTAAACAATTTATTTCTAAATGTGTCAAGGAAGAAATAGAAAGCAAATAAGAGAATATTTCAAGCTGAAGAAAATCAAAATATATGCTTGTCCCACTAAATTATTTGAGGAGGAAATGTGTGTCACTAAGCCATGGTGTCTGCAAAAAAATGTCCAATGAAGTCCCATACCACTTCATTGAAAATCTAGAAAGAAATGAGATAAAAGTGCACAATACAATAAAAAAGTTAATAAAGTAAGTCATTGAAGCAGAGAAGAAAAAACAACAGACAAAATTCACAGCACAAAAGACTGATTCTGGGGCCTGAGAGACAGTTTAGGTATTAATGCTGCTCTAGCAGAGGAGAGAAGCCAATTTGAGTTACCAACACTCACATGGTAGTTAATGACTGTATGTTAACTACAATTCCAGGGGATTCAATACTCTCTTCTGGCCTCCATAGGTACCAGGCATGAATGTGGTACACATACATATGTGCAGTCAAACATCCATACACATAAAAATATGCCTTAATAAAATGGAAAACCTACTGAGCTTATTAACCAGGGAAAAAAGAAATCATATCAAGCTTGAAACTATGATGTAACTAATATCTCAATAGTATTATACTTGATAAGAGGATATTATGAACTACTTTACACTAACATATTAAAAACTTAGATAAAAATTAGAAAATGTGGAAGACAAACCACCAACACTAACCCAAGATGAAATAGATCATCTGAATGGCCTACCATTTCAAGAAACTAAATTTCAATTGCAAATCTTCTTGCAAAACAAACTCTAGATCCAGATGCATCCAAGCTAAATTTCCAAACATATGCAGAAAAACTCATAGGCAGACTTTTCTAGAATACTAAAAATCAGAAATCATTTTCTTATTTAAAGAGACCAACATTACTCTGATACCAAGACCAGATTTAAAAAAATCTTTCTGAATTAAAAATATTTTTAATTTAAAAGATAGAAAAATATCATCCATGATATAGATACAAAAAATCTAAACAAAGCTTAATAAACTGAATCCAATAATATTTTAAAGATGATTTTATTATCTTAATGTATGAGGGGGGTTTTGCCTACATGTACATTACACGTGCATGCAACACACAGGGAGGCCAGAAAACGGCATCAAATCCTCTGAACCTGGAGCAATGTGGATGCTGGGATCTGAACCAGGGTTCCTAGCAATAGCAGCAAGTGCTCTTAACAGCTAAGCCATCTGTCCAGACCCCCACTCACACTTGAAAAAATAATACTAATATTATATGGTTAGATTTGACTGTCAACTTGACTGGCCTTTGAGATGCCCAGAGAATGTGGAGTTGAACACTTCAGGCTGTGTATGTAAGGGAATTTCTAGAGAGGATTGCCAAGTGGGACATAATTGAAGATGAAAAACCCACCCTAAAAGCAGTCAGCAACATCCAGTAGGTAGGGGACTACATGAAATAAAAGTAGAAAAATAATTCAGCCAGCAGGTACAAGTCCTAGGCTTTCTAAACAAGAGTTTGTGTTGCTACTATATCAGATTCCAGCTTCTTCAGCCATTCCATGAATTCATTTTGGGAGCTTGCAGGCTTTCAGCTTGAATGGCTACTTGATTCTATGCCTCTAGCATGCAGAGAGCAGCTGCTAGACTATTCAGTCTCCAACTGAGTAAACCAATAGTATAGTCTAATACACATGCACACATATATGTGCATGTATACATATATGTGCATGTATATATAGTATATATACTCACATATATGTATGCACATACATACATACATATAATATCTGTTCTTTACACAACACTAACACATTAAAACTGACTTTATTCCAGAAATGAAAAAGTAGGTTTAACCTCCAAAACTCACTGTACTAACACATACACACATAATTATCATATATTATATGATCATCTTTCCATTTTCCCTTCCTCTTTTCTTTTCCACTTTGAGAAAGGAGTTTGCTATGAAGTCCAGGCTGACCAATATCTCAGCTTCTGAAGTGTTGGAATTATAAGCATATACCATGACATCAATCTTTAACATCATTTATGATTTCAGACCTCTCATCATATAAAGAATAAAACTAATTACCACAACCTATAGCGGCCACATACAAGCAACCTGCAGCCAATATTTTACTTCATAGAAAACACTATATCTTTCCCCAGAGATCAAGAACAAGCAGGGATATCTATAATTTATCATTTCTGTCCAATCTTGAATGAAGACTTGAGACAAGGTTATTATTCAAGAAAAAATAAATTCAATGTTGGTAAAATGTATTTAACATGTCATGGTCATTTATGTGGAAAATACAAAAGGAAAAGAACAAAAAACTACCCCAAGCAGTAAATGAGTTTAGTAGAGTTTTAGATTATAATAACAATATTCAAAAGCAATTATATTTTTGCAAACTGAGAATGGAAAATGGGAAATAAAAGGTTAAAGAGCAGCACCATTTAAAATATTTCAAAAAAGAAATAGACAAAAGTAGAAGAACAGATCAGTGGTGCAGCACTTGCCAACCATATGTGAGACCGACCGGGGGATACAGGCCCAGCACAGGAAGATAGTAGAGAAGAAAGAGAATGGGGGGAAGCCAGAGAGAAACGGGTAGGAGGAGAGAGAAAATCTAGCCAAAACTTGTGTAACGTCTGCACACTGAAAATTCAAGTAGTACTTAGAAAAGCTAACTCAGAGGAGTACGCAATATCCATGGTCGTTGTTGATAGTGTAAATGGCAATTCTCGCAAAGCAGACCTAGAAACTAAAGCACTCCCAATCAACATTTGCCTGCAGTTTTTAAAACTGGAGAATGGATTTGAAACACACACACAGAATGGCCAGATCAAAATCCTTGAAAACAAAGAACCTAAATAAATAATTGAACTTTCGAGTTCAAGACTTCTTCGAGTTCAAGGGATGCAGATCAGAGCACTTGCATGGCCTGTGTGGAGGCCGTGGGTTCAATCACTGGGACTGCACTAAAACAAAGTACAATTTAAAAATGAAAACTATAGCAATATAGTACCTAGAACAGTGGTTCTCAACCTTCCTAATGTTGTGACCTTTTAATAATGTTCATGTTGTGAAGATTCCTACCATAAATTTATTTGTTGCTAATTCATAGCCATAATTTTGCTAGTTATGAATTATAATGTAAATATATGATATGTGGCCCCCAAAAGGGTTGCAACCCACAGGGTGAGATCTGCTAACCTTGAAGTATGGCAGCAAGGACATGTTTACTACAATACAATAAAGGAATCTGAAAATAGACTCATTCATGTATGAATACTGATTTTGATGAAGGTACACAGAAAATCCAACAGCGATAGGAATTTTTTTTTAAGTTGCATTACTGTTGCATATTCACATGTGAAAGTTAAACATGGAACCACAGGCTGCATCATATATTAAAGATAACCTGAATCTATCAAACTTCTATAAGTAAACCCCTGTGCCTCTGAGCTAGAAAGGGACAAAGTCAGAATCTCCTTTAAATCAATTTAGTAAGTCCAATTTCATCAAAATTAAAATATGCCTGTGATCTTGTCAACTTGATGTGGGTGAGAACCATCTAGGAGACAAATGTCTGAGAGTATTTGTAGGGGCATTTTCAGAGTGATGTAAGTGAGGTAGGAATGCTCATGTTAGCTTATTGTGGGCAGCTCCATTCATGAGCTAGGGTCTTGAACTAAATAAACAGCAGGAAGCAAGCTGAGTCCTTATGCTCATCTCTTCTCTCTCTGCTTCCTGACTATGAATAAAATGTAGGCAGCCACCTCATGCTCCTGTCATCAGACCCCTCTGCTGTGATGAACTGTGCTCTAACACAGTGACCCAAAATAAACCTCTCTTTCCTTAGCTTGCCTTTGTTGGGTTTTGTTCACACATAAAAAGGAAAAGTGACTAAACACTATCCAATGACACAACTTAGAAAAAAACAAAAAGGCACACCAAAGACTTGTAAGAAAATAAATTTAAACCATACATTTGATAAGAATCCTGTAAGTGAACAATAAGAAAACTAACAACCTAATAATTAAAAAAAAAAGTTGATTAGAAACTTTACTAAAGTTCCTATTCATGCACCATATGACACTCCAGTGATTACCAACAGGACAGTAGTTTCATAAAATTAGCCACAAGACTTAGTCTGCATATGAGTACTCTCAAAAACTGATAAGGCTATTTCATGTTGCATTTTTCAGAATGTATCTACATTGTCAAGAGATATGTGACTATGCATCGTTTATAAATCAACTAATGGAAAAATGTCCAACATCTTTAATCATTAGGGAATTATAAATTAAAACCAAGACTGAGTTACATCTATTTGTATGGTAAAACTGGTTGTTGGCAAGCATGAAGAGGAAATGTATCTCCCATGTATCACTGCAAAAGATGCAAAATAGTACACAAGTTATTTCCCCTCCACCCACAAGCAATGCACCTCTGCATCTCAGTGGATGCATAAAACCAGAGATGCTACAATGTGACTTTCTGAACACATATGTATGCCTGTGATGTAAAAGATCAATAAGAATAATAATGTTTTAAGACCTAGAAATTATGATTTATGTCTCAAATTTTCCATGTAATATTTCCAGATCACTAGTTCCAATACTACAGAAATCAAAGCTGTAGATAAAGAAAGACTAGCTATTTTAGAACATTTTGAAATCTTCCTTTCTTAGAAAGTTTGATACTTCATTTGTAATAACCAAAGAGAGAAGAAATGCACAAACCCTTGATATACAACAAACTGTGAGATAAATGCCCAGGAACAAAAGGCAAAACATTGCTGCTACGTGCTACAGCATGAATAAGCTCAAAATAATTACGCTAAGTAAAAAATAAAATAAAGAGGCAAATCACAAATGATAAGAGTATATCATCCCACTAACAGAAAATACCATAAAATGTAATAGATACTATCAAGACATCATTATTTTCCTGATGCAGTTGGCTTCAAATAAGAATGAGAGGGAGGCATTTTCAAGGGTCATGAAAACATTTTGGTAAATACAGTGTCATTAGAGTATACCAATGTGAAATTTGCCAAGTTTTACATTTTAAATATGAACAGCTTACTGTGTGCCAATTATATCTCATAATATACCAAACAAAGCAAAATGTTGCCTGGGGGAGGGGAATATTTACACTCAGAAGACTCCTTGCTTGGAGAAAGCAGTTGAAGTAGCAGTTTTTTCAAAGTCCTGGGTTTGTTTTTAACCATTCAGAATTGTCATTATTCTGGGGAAAAGTCAATAAAACAACAGCAATTGCACACTACAGAATAAAGCATAAGCCAGTGTTTTTCAAGGTCCTTTGTTGAGAAGAAATCCAAGAAAACACAAACTCATTCTGGCAATCTTGGGACTATGCACTTCACTACTAATTCCTAAGGACACCATTTGAATATTGTCATGGATTAAAATATTCTTTGTTTGAATGAACCACCGTGAAGTGCTATTTTAAAGTAGTATTAATGGGTTGTATTCATTACCTACATACCACTTGACCATCCTTATCTGTGCAGGGTAAGGATGTTGCTATGCATGTCCTTATATGGAAGAAACTTGGTTAATGGTATAGAGTTGGGTTCAGCTTATGAAATGAGGTTAATCAGTAAAATAATCAGCTTCATGGGATCCTAAGGAATGAACCAAGAGAAGTTACAGAAATAGGAGAATAGCAGTCAGAAGCAAGAAAAAAAAAACCCAAAGACAAACAAACAAACAAACAAACAAACAAACAAAAACCCACAGACAAACCCTCCTGAAAGTAGAAAGAAACTGAGACTGAGATGAAAGAAATGAGAAATGTTGATGTCGGATATCCAAACAATTCTCATATACATTGAAATCTGAAACTGTTCTTAAACTACTGATGCAATCCAATTGGATAGCAGGTCTTAATGGCCTCTCTCCTATTTAGGCTTCAATGGATTTAAAAAAAAAAAAAAAAAAAGGTCTGATAACACTAATGAACTGTCTTTTATGTAGTTTTTGATTTTAAAAGTGTAAGAACTGTGCAAATGCCAAACAATGCTCAAACATGATGATACTTGCTATTTGCTATAGACTGATTTCTTGATTTAATAATATTCTTAAATTTATGATCTGTTCTCAGTGATTAGAAAAATAAATGTCCATGTGTGGGTTTTGTTAAAGGAAGCCAACAAACTGTAAAAGTGCCTACTTTAGTTTCTATCCAAGAAGACCCTCAAAGGCATCCACGTTCTCTACCAGAATATTCCAGAACTCTCTTCCTCCTTTACCCTCCTCTCTACCTGATGAGTTCTGTCAGGTTCTTCATGTGGAGAGCAGCTCTGAGAAGCAGAACAGCAGAGGCCCATTTGGAATTTCAAATCTGTGTTATAAGCTTCCTTCAGGAGCAGTGGCTGTGAATTAGGGCCAGGAGAACAGGTGTGGGGTGTTGGAGACCAGTTTGCTCTGAATGTCAAGAAAACCACCATGATTTTAAACAGGTTTGACTAGGCAAGGTAGGAAAGCGTTTGAAACAAGCAAACAAAAATAACATAAACCCCACAAGTCTAAGAAAATTCATAATGGGTTATTCAGTGCCTTTGTTGGATTCAGTATTAGCAAACAATTTTATCCAAACCTCAAGGATGAGGTAGAGTTTCTATCCATGCCAGCATTTTAAATATGATGATAAGGGGCTATCTTGATTGGTCTGAGGACCTGCCTAGTAGTGTTGGTGCTTAGCGGTACCTTGGAGAACTTAGGACAAGGCCCTCGATGCACCAAAGATGAAATTAAAAGACAAGAGCCTCAACCAATGAGTAGTACCACAGAGTCATGTCAAATCACCGGTGCATATGCTTACGCCCTCTTCATTGTTCTTAAATATTGATTGGGAGTCATGGTTCTGTAAGAAACCGCTCATTTCCAGGCAGGGCATTTTTCCCGCTGAGGTTTTCAATCTAGCAGCAGAATTTAATGACGTGGGAGCGGTGGTTATGCCCTACTCCTCTAAGAAGCTGATGTAGTCCACCTGCGATTTGCCCATCACCACGGGAACTCCCATGGGGAGGTCATTCTATTTGGGCTCAAGGCTGAGAAACCTACCATGGATCAAAGCTGGTGGATATAAAAAGCTCATAATTAAAACCATCTAAGTGAGATTCTGAAGATTTCTACTACTAAGGAAGTCCTGGCCCCTCATTCCTAGCCTGTTCTGGGCTTCTCAGGAGCATTCATACCTGATCATCTCTCTCCAAAAGTATCATGAAACTGACCACTAACAAAGATAAGAAAACGAATTTCAAAACATATGTAAAAGCAAAGGAAGGAAATCCCCAATTTGGACAAGTCTCCATAATCAAAACATAGGAAGGGAGGCTATCTAACGATAATTCCCGCCAAGAGTATTTGGGCATTTTCCCAGGATTACCAAAGTAATCCTGTGAAAATCACATTTATGTAGGCGAAATTATAACAAGCTACCCAAGTGGTGAGTGTCAATTAAAACTTACCTGGCTCTCTAAAGCAATCCAAGGGTGGGTCACACTTTAACACGACCCTCCCTTGATCTATGCTCTAGTTCCTAAGCAGATGCTCCAAGGTCTTGCAGTAACTCCACTGTAGGTTTTATACTCTCAGGACCCTTCTAAGTAGCCCGATGAATCCCCACTTTCTGCCTGGCCAGGCAAAAATTGCGGGAGGACCAGGAGTGGGTGTGGCAAGAACCAATCTTCCTGCTACCTCCCAGGTCACTCCCCCCCCCACTCCCACCCCCGCAGGCTACTGGGAAGCCCACCTGTTTTGCAGTACCTACACTTAAGCAGTCCTCCCCCACACAAAGAGACTCTGGTGACAATGTCAGATGTTCAAGGGGTGTCGGAAGAACTGAAGTGAGAATCAGTGTACCATCCTCCAAAGCCTCTCCCCTGAAAGCAAGATAGGGGCAGTCAGCAAAGGGCTGGCCCAAAAGGAGACCCGGGGAAATAACAGCTCCAGTGCTCAGTCACCACCTTCTTGTCCAACTCTGCCTAGCTGGAAGAGAGACCTAGGCGCGGGCGAGAAGCAGGGTCCCAGGAAGTTCTGCCCAGAGCTTGACCCCGCCAGTCTGGCACTAGACGCCAGCACCCTTCAATGCTCCACCACCTGTCCCCATGTTCTGAAGATGGATGAGCCTCGCGACAGAACTTCGCGAAAAAGAGCCTCCCCGAAGTGACACTCCTGCTCCAGCAGAGGCTAAGTGGAAAGGCTTGGGGGAAAATCCAGGAAGGTTAGTTAAGATGCTCAGGCTGTCCTACCTGTCCGGCGACACAGAGGAGGCACCAGGTGCCACCAATGAGATGAACCAGGAAACCTGGGGGTCCGCGCGCAACTAGGCGCGACATGGTCCTAGCGGAGACTCGGAGCGGTGGCTGCGGACCCCTGGCTGACAGTTGCAGCGCTGGGCGGGTGGGCGCGTCTCAGCAGCGGCCGAGCAGTTCTGCCGCTCTGAATGGGAGCGCGTGCGCCCGGCTGGGGGCGTTCCGCTTGAGTGCGGCAGTCCCCGCCCGGTGGCTCGGCGACCCCGCCCCAGCACCCTCCTGCTCCTCCCTCCAGGGTCGTCCAAAAGCCACTAGGACAGCACTGTGCGCGTCCGCAAAAAGCTAGCAGGGCTGCTCCTTGCCTCCTATTTTCTTGATTTAAAAGGAAGGTAACAGCTGCCTATCTTGCTCGGGTTTGGAGCGCCACTCTGCCCACCTCCCGCCAATGAAGGTCCCCCTGGGTGCTGACGTTTCCCTGGACCCAGTGACTCGGCCAACACCGGAGCGAGCTCACTATTCCAGGTTGCTGCTCTGGGTCTCCAGTTGCTTTGAGGTTGCGCCAGACCCTCCGGACAAGACCCTTAAGAAACTTGCGATCACGGAGAATGGGACCATGTCTGTCCGTAGGTATCTGTTTCCAGGACTCTCACGGTGATTCTACCATGGAACAGGTTTGATCTGCCGGGTGAGCCTGGCAAAGGAGAACCGGCTTATGAGCTGCTGGCACCCACAACCTTTGGGTCTCGATGCTCTGGAACTGGAGCCAGCAGAGCCAGGCACAGCAGGAAACTCAAGGGACCGGATCAATGAAATTAACTTTGTTGGTTATTTCTCTCCCTTTCTCTGCTTTATACCACGTTTGAATTACACTTCAAGCTTACCCAAAAACAAAATAAACTTTGCGCTCTATTGTGGTCTTTTACCACCAGGCCCCCGCTCTTCCTGAAAGCCTAGATCTCCAGAGTCACTCGCCCAAAGCATCTTTATAAGAAAGCAAGTTCCCACCCTCCCAACGGTCTTCCAGGCCACTCCACCCTCTCCAACCTTGGCAGCAAAGCTGGAAGAGGCGGGGAGCTGGCCCCACTTCAGTAAACTTGATGATAAGGGGAGTGAGCCCTGCCCTCCTGAAATCACTTCTGTGAAGTTCCCATGTGCTCTTACAAGGATGAACCCTAGCAACCATTCACTTGGTCAACATATTCCCGGATTCCTTCCTACCCGCTGGGCACTATGCTTAAATATTACAGCCCAGCAGCGCTTGAGAGGAACACTTTCGTTATTCTTACCTTTGGAATGCTAAGCTCAGAGGTCAAATTTTATATATATATATATATATATATATATATATATATATATATATATATATATAGAGAGAGAGAGAGAGAGAGAGAGAGTTGAGTTTCATATCACTTAAGAAAATTGTAAAGAGGAAAGAGCAACACACACACACACACACACACACACACACACAGAGAGAGCACAGTGGCTATTAACATGGAAGACAAAACACCATGCTAGAATGAGTAAATCACAGGTTTAACACCTAAAGGATGGGCTGTGCTGCTGGGAAAGAGGTCTTCACATGTTGTGGGGTTACCTAAAACATCACGCTGGGAGCAAGAAGAGACTCGGAAAGGCAGCAGCACCCAATGAAATAATACATAAATAGCCCACAAGGTGTGCATAGATCATCTCACCTTGACACATAAGAACTCTGACAGTGGCATTTTCTGGCTGTGAAGCTGCTGGGGACAGAATCAAGTCCAGGAGGGGACAAAGCCACAGAACTTTGGCACTCATGGGGTGCTTCTATTTTAAGTGCATAATACAAGCCCCCAAATTTTCTAATCTAAATTCAATAGACACCGTACTGTTTGGATGAATAGACTAAAACCCAGGATCATAACCATGTGAGGTCTCACTTCACCTCCATGGAATTAAGAAAGCAAAGCATCCTATTCCTGGAGGAGCAAACAGACAGAGATAATTAATGTGGGAATTAAGTATAGGATTTTTAAAAGATAGAAAGTCCAAAAGGAAGGAGATGATCTAGGAAGATGATGATAACTGTCCATAAGATCCTGAGGACTTACAATACTGGCTTAGTCTGTCTGCAGAAAAGCAGAATGGCTATGAGAAAGGTGCCACAGAGCACAAGTCCTGTCTCTCCTTGTGTATTGTGAGAAGGCCCTTCCTCAGAACATCTCCCAGGGTGCATGTCCAGATCCCTGCCCAGTCACCAGAACTAAAGTCTACAGGGATTTTGTTTATTAGAGGTGTTATGGGCTTTCAAGTTCCTTTCACACACTATACCTCATTGGCAATTTGAAGAATGACAGAGAAAGGGTTACACACACACACACACACACACACACACACACACACACCCCAAATATCAAGTAGCCTGGATGAAATATAGGGTGAATAACATGAAGCAAAAGCTTTGACCACCCAATAACATAACCAGAACAAAGAGTCAGGAAAGGGGCAGAAGACCTCCCAGACACCATCAATGGCTTTGTCCCTAGTGCCAACCTTGCCATACGCACAGAGACCCTCTGCCTGAGACTTGCAGCAGCAGAGTGTTTGGCTAGCACGTTTACCCTTAGGGGAGGAGCCATGCTATTGCTGGGCTGGCTCAGACTCTCCCTCTTCCCCTCAGTGATACATCTACTCTACAGAGGGTCATGGCATTTCAACCCTTCCTTGGTCTTCACTTCCCTCCCCGTTCTTTTTAATCTACACTCCTGCCCAGGTCCCCATCATTTTAACAACATTCTCCCAATATTCTGTACTCTCAGCTCTTGGTCTTTCTTTATACCTCAACTCAAAATGACCTGTTACCTGATTTGGCCTACCTATAGAAGCAAGAACTGCAGGAGAAAAATACAGATGGGTGTCACATCACATCATGTGCACCAGCCTCAGGTGGAACTGCATTACTGCCCATCAACCTGCATTCCACAGACCTTAGGTTCATTTTCATGTCATCTGCTGACTATTTCAATCTTCCTCACTTTCTAGAAACCCAGACTCATCCTTACCTTGCCCTCTTTCAGACACTAGGAATTCTAAATTGTTTAGAAAAAAACAAATACAGGAATTATTTCTACCAAATCTATTTTATCCACTACCATCTGGCCTTTCTGTTTTCTTTGCAAAAGTAGTTTTTTTGGGACTCTAGACTAATCCTCAATTGCTTTGAAACTGTAAAGGAATATGTGCCAGTTTCTCTTCTCTTTATTATACATTCCACAACTTCCTATACACTGAATGTTCCTACTGCTCAATATGTAAACACATTCAAGCCTTTTCTTCCTATTTAAACAAAAAAACAAACAAAAAAATGAGGTTGCCCTGCCTTCAGTGAGTACACCTCTAACCATCACCACTATACTTCTCAAAGGAAGATTACGCTTTTATTTTCTTTTGTCTTCCTTTCTGTTTAACTACCAATCCATTACCCCAAATCTCAATACAAACAGAAGCTGCTCTAGTCACTAGTATCCTCCATGCACACACACCCCACATTTATCTTCACAGAATCATGAAACATGGTTGATTATTGCTCCCGTCATGGAACCTTCTCCTCAGTCCGATGCTCTGTCATTAAGATGCTATTTCTGGAATCTGACCATTCACCAAATGCCTTTTCCTCCATAGCTTGTGATCTAATTAGCTCATTACTGGGCTCCTACCAGATATGAGTTGACTATTTTTATTTATATAATGGTTTCATTATTTATTTATATGCTCTGATATATCCATATTCTTTTCCTCTAGAAAATGTATTTGAATTTGTGACCATGATTTCAATAATAAAATGCAGTAAACAAAGTTTACCCTTTCCTAACTTACTGGGTTGTATATTCTGTGAAAACAGTACATTGTTTTATTCCAATGCTTAATAAACCCAAATTCCTACTACATGCTTGACAGATTGACATTTGTTTAATTAATAAGTGGATGAATTGATACTTCACATCATTCAGAGGACTGGTGTGGGAACCAGTTGACAGACACAGCAAGCCCTTTCAGACAATTATTTTATTCAATTGCCTTTAAACTCAGGAACTAGAGTCATCCCAGAAATATAGTAAGTACTCAGAAATAGATCACTAAATGAATAGACAGAATCTGAAATCCACTAATAAATGAAGAGTCAATTTAATTATGTAAATTTACAGGAAGTTTTTCAGAAAAAAAAATCTTTAGGCCCATTTGTAATTCCTAAGTAGATAATTAAAATGACAACAAATAACATTTGATGTAAAACCAATCATCTTCATCACCAAAGTGATGTCCACCAATAAGAAATTATATGAATTATATATCCAGAAAGTCCACTATTCTACAAATGATCTTTTTTCCCCTCCACATAATACTTAGAAGCAAAGAAGAATGAAATCCACATTCTCTTACTCAGAGCCAAGGCTTCCCTAAATTGTTTCTAATGAATACATAGGATACAATATAAAATGTTAAGCAAGAAAGGAATTTTCTGATAGCTGGTTCAAATCCTGTTTTATGCCCCTCTTGGTCTTTAACTAGCTGGGAATTCCCTCCTTGTCAGCCTTTATTTGCCTCAGCAGACAAGCAAAGCCCAGAGCAAAGCTGTTCAGTCAAGCAAAAGGTTCATTTTTGATGAGTCAAATGTCATACACATTGTTCAAAGAAAATATACATACCTGCATTACACAGTTCAAAGTCTCTTCCCTTGGGCAAGGCTGTTTCAACAATAAAGCAGACCATGGAGACATGTGGCTTCAACTATTACAAACTGCTAAATTATGTGCACAATAAAAATGATAGGAAACATGAAGTAGACCCTGTAGCGCTCACAGAAATGACTCAAAGCTATATATCAAGAAAGTAAAAACTGGAAAGCAACAGATTTATATACTTTCCACCCCGACTTAATCGATGTTCTAATTTTGTCTTTTCTAGGAATTTTTTTCTTTGGTCTTGGCTACTGTATCTCTGGGCTTTTACTTAGTAAGAATAAATATTAGCTGATCCTACAGAAGCATGCTCATTTGAATTAACATTCAGGTCAAAATACTTAAAATTACTCTGCATCCTTCAAAGGGAAACCCAGGATCCCCTGGGACTCTAACTTATCAGGAGGCTTATCTTTCTGTTCAGTCACATTGTGAGCAGTGTTTGAGCTCATAGCCATGTTCTGGCACGAGTCTCGATGTGCTGATGCTCTCCTGTTAGTAATGTACACACTTAATCTCCTGATGTTGGCTTGCAGAGGGCTCAGTCTAAAATGTGACTGCATTTGTTTTTCTTACCACATAAAAATGACATCACAAACTGTTAAGAAGTTAAACCATATATTATGGCTTCAGTTAAGAGTCACCGTTTGCGTCATATGACTGCCCAGCAGGGGCCGAATCTAACACACTTAACATTCCGGAGTCTAATAACATACATAAGCTCCTCTGGGTGAGGCCTGTTGGGTGTGGTTTCATCACACAGAAAATCTTATATAATAACCTCTCCAAAACTTTTCGTTCTTTCTCCATGTGTTGAAGGATTTGTGCAAACAATGCAGTCAAGGACAACAGAGAGGTTGAAAGAATTTAAAGTTGCATTTTGAACAGACACACTGATTCTTCTCTTTTTCTTTTGGGGCTTCAAAATTTGTTTACCTGAAAATATCAACAAGGTTTTTCATAATTCAGTCTGTCAATAATAGTCAGTTCCATATTCTCTTATTTATTCTGAGAGTCTGTGAAAAAAAGTAAAAATATAACCCCTCTTTTTGTTTTCAAAATTCATGAGTAAATTTCAGAAAATACATCAATGAAAGAAACTTGTATCTTCACAATTGTTCTCCATCACTAGATCATCCCCTCTTGTAACCTCTTATATCTCACACAGTGGGCACTCAGTAAGCATTTGGTGAACTACATTGAATTGCTGTATTGTAATTTAAACCTCACCTATCAGCCCTGCAAAGGGCATATGGTCCTAGATATACTCCAGGATTTCTAAGGCCAATATTTCCACAGTCAGAGTGTGAATTCTCCAAAGTGCTGATATACCAGCTCTAATATATAATCCAAAATATTATAAGTGGCATAGAGGGTACATTTCAGTCAGCTAACTTAATGTTTATTGTGGTGGTTTGTTCTTGTAAAGCAGTACCTTTGGGGAACCCAAACATCAAAGATTATTTAGTTTTGACAACCTCTCCTCCATTACAACAGAAGTCCAAGAACAGCTTCTGCCCTGGTCTCCCAGGCACCCGTCCCCGGGAGCTGGTGAGTAAGTGGAGTGCTTCTTCTAAGTACAGACTTAGAAGAAGATCCACTGAGTCCAAAGCTTCCAGAATACCTCCTAAGTGCTGGCTCTCTGTGCATTACAAAACTACTCCAGAAATATTAGTTACTGCCATCTACCTATAAAGCAACACTCCATTTTTCAATTGTCACATATGACTGAAAATTGTAATTGTAATCAACTTTTGCTTTTATTTAAAACCAGTGTCCAAATAAAAGAGGAATAGGCATTTTTTTTTGAACAGATATTGGCCTCAGTTTCTCCAGAGGCAATGGCAAATATTGTGTTTTATTTGCTTTAGAAGAAATATCATCTTGTTATATGGACATAGTTTTGCTACAAAAGCCAAAGTTAACACTACAACTTGGATTGTACTCGAAAAATCACACAATGAAAATAAACACATGGGTACAGGGCTATGTTTACTTGATTTCCATCTCATGAACAGCTTAAAAGGTTTTCTTACACATCAGAATAAAAACACTGTGGTGTGAAATATAATTTGAAAGCAATTCTTACTTTTGGCTCCCAACTAATGACTGTGTATCACACATGCTGTCCTTATTTGAAGATGCAGCTACTAATGATCTCACATGACTCAGAAGGATAGGAACAAAGCCTGTGAAACATGGCTTAGGGTTATTTCCCAACTGCACCAGAGCTTGGAAAAACACGAACAAGGAAATTAAAATACTGCCATGAAAATCAAGGGAAGCCAAATTAAAAAAAAAAAAATGACAACAATGAAAATGACTGTTTCGGAAGAAATTTTCCATCTTTGTTTATAAGATTAAATGAGCTAAAATGTGGAAAGTGCTTTGTAAATTGTAAAGTGCTATTAAAGATGTATTCATCATTCAGTGTTACTCTGCTCTGTTCCAGAAGAATTCTAGGCAGTTCACAAAGATCCACTTAAGTAGAAGGTCAGAGAAATAATTCAGGAGTTAAGCACACATACTGCTCTTGCAAAGAAACCATATTGGGAGGCTCATTACCCAGTATAATTTGAGCTTGGAGGAAATCTGACACCCTCTTCTGGCTTCCACCAAGATTTGCATTCACATGTATATAGAGACATATGCACAAATATACATGTTTTATTAAATGTTTAATTAAAACACTCAATATTGTCAATCTGTCAAAAGACTCACATCAATTGCATATCCAATATGAAATGATTAGCCCTGAAAACATGTACAGACTGGTGACATTACACTGACTAAGTGGGGTATATTTATATATTTAGATATACATGTATATGTGTATATATAACAATACACACATATATGACAACAATTAAAGAAAAAGAGGCTCGTGAAGAAGAATTAAGTGAGAATATTAACATTCTATGGTCTTTTGTGTGATTATGGTGACATTTCAGGTTCTTTGCCTTCTTGATATTGTTTGAATGTTTTCACTTGGGATAGAAATCAATTTTGTAATTAAATAAAGCCATGAAGATCTTTCCATTCTGAAACATAAATAATGAATGAGGAAGTAAAGCAAAGATCTGGCCTGAAGTTTGAGTCAGTACTAACCTGAATACAAATGCACACTGAATGTATACAGAACCCGAACTACTATGATGCTCAAAGAGAGAAAAGGGTCAGACTAGACATGAGGCATCTTGGGCTTTGGCACAATTCAGTAGAGCTTCATGGTTGCATCTCTATGTTACCTCATATGCATTCTATCAGACATGTGCTGATTATTAGCATATAGTAGTTATTGGCAGAAATGATAGTAAAATAGAAGAAACAAGGATAGTTTGTTATTTATGTCTACCACTTAGAACAAACATTTTAAACAATGACTTTCCTCTTTAAATTGTACTTTTAAACATCCCAAAGGAAAGACAAAACATGAAAGGGAGCTCAGGACTGATGTGGAAAGAACTGTATGTTTAGAGAAAAGTGTCACCCTCAAAAGGTCCAGAGGGAAGAGATGGGAGTCTTTTGGAATTTACCTGGGATTTCCACTGGTCTCAGCCACAGAGATATGAGCTGGGAGCCTATAGTTGGTCTGGGTCAGCCAAAGGTTGAAGATGGAGAGGAGTCATAGACAGAAACAGAACAATTTCCATACCCCAGTAGCTGCTTCAGGTAAACATGTAAATGTTGGGGACCAATATGTGGAGCATCCCTTCAGAAAGTTGAGGGAATGTTTAGAAAACTAAACAGTTCTGAAAATAGCAATTTGTCATTTTAAAAAAATGAAATTGTCATAAAGTAGTAAGAGAAATTCTCCTAAAAACTTCATTTGATCTCTTCTTCAAGCCTGTGAGAGGCATCATCCCAGGTGATTCTGGTCAGCATGCACTTTCCTCCAACTCAGTTCTTTAGACAGTGACCATCACACACTGACGTGAGACAGCCTGCTGCTTCCTTATACCTGGGCTGGGCTGTGAGTCTCCCAAGAGTGAGAACTGTGACATTTGTTAAATCCTCTAGTACATATTAGACTCTTCATCATGCTTCTTGAGGGAATGAAAGAAGGAGAAAGAAAAAGGAAAATGGGGATTAAGAGAAAACCCACAAGAACTCAGCAAGTTCTTAAGCCTCACAATGTAATGACTAGGTGCAAATATCTGACTGTATATGAAATTATATTAATTAGAAAGAAATCACAAGAAGTATGAAAATGCTTTAGGCTGAGGAGAAATGTTTTCACATGCTTTTATGCTGAGGAGAAAAAAAAGAAGAAAATGCTGTCTAGATTTAAACATGAACATTTGTACACCTATGTAAATAAATGTTAAAAAAAAAAAGCGTAAAGCACTGGGAAAGAGCATAGACTAGCACACCAATCTCTGTCTGTTTAACCATGCTATGCAAAGACTTTACTTTGGTGCAAATGTTATTTTGGTGATTTCATCATCTTTCAAAGAGGTTGAAAAAAGAAAGAGAAAAATCTGTGAGCAAACACAAGGAGCGAGCAGGGCCTTCTGAAATACTGTGTCCCAAATGCTGCTGCTCAGACCACATGATCATATGTGTCAAGCTCCATGTGCAAATGGTGGTGTCGACTGCACAGACAGTTGTCCCCAGTCACTACCAGAGCCTCCTTGAGCATCTCCACAAAGTCTGAATGTCTATCAGAGACTACACAGCTCTTCACTAGCCATCATTTTTAAGCAAATTTTAGACTTATAAAAACAAAGCATGAGGCTTCTAGGAATACTTTATAAAAGGATAGAAGTTGTGAATTATTTCAGGAATTTGCTCTTTCATGCAACATTTACACTTTTCTAAATATTTCCACATACTTTCTAACAGATGTCATTTCCTTTTAACCTTGATCCTTAAGACCTCAAGAGAAATCAGTACACAAACCAAGCAAATCTCCAGAGACATGCTCATTCATTATAATCCACATCATGTTAATATCTAATATCATATATGCTCAAAACTCCAGTCCCCATTAACTTTGCTAATATAACAACTACATCTTTGCATTTCTGCAAAGGATCTCACATGTGGCCCCGCCCCTCATCTTGTTCCAGGTAACGGCTATTGTTTCTGTTCCTCAGTTTTATAACAAAATAAACTGATATTTTCGGCTTCTTCTGTGTATCCATTTCCTACTGAAGACCCTCTATGATTCACATCTCACTAACCTGGGTTTTCTCTTCCAAGCTTTTGCTTACTTGGAAATTTAATACACAATGAAGAATTCTCATGTGAAAAACTCTGAACTTTTTGTCCCCTTGACTAACAATACATTTACTTCTCTGGGTGCTGGCATGCTGTATACACTTCAAACACTTGGGTAAGTATTGGGGAAATGAATGGCTGAGGTAAAAGTTCTGAATGAGTAATGTTACTAATTACCTCACAAATCAAAATAATTAAGATTTTTACCATAGAAAAGTTATAGATTTGAGATATGAGTCATGTCTTTGTGCTTGTCACAACAAGTTCAGTGTGTTGGCTTCAGAATCACTTGACTGCTTGTTAAAGAAACTAACTAATACTTAAAAATCATAATCTTTATTATTTTTAATATTTAAGCATCTCTTTCCATGTATTAAATTATGAAACAAAAAAAATGATTTGGATTAAAATGGATTATGTGAGCAATATTGTTCTCTACATGACTACAAATACCTCAATCTAACATAGCTTCTCATATTAGAAAGCATCAATGCTTACTGTGTCTGACTCCACCAGCTGTAGCAGTGCTGAGATCTCTCTCTCTCTCTCTCTCTCTCTCTCTCTCTGTCTCTGTCTCTTTGTCTTTCTCTCTTTCTCACCCCCCCTCTCTGTCTCTCTCTGTCTCTCTCTCTCTGTCTCTCTCTCTGTCTCTCTGTCTCTCTCTCTCTCTCTCTCTCTCTCTCTCACACACACACACACACACACACACACACACACACACACACACACACATCATGATAGCTACCAAAAAAGATTCTGTAGTGGAATTTCCAGGAAGAGGGTGTAAATTCTGGAGTATTATTTCTCCCTGAGATCAAAGTAGTTTACTAGGTCAAATATCTCACTTTGGAAGATTATAGTCCAGTTTTTGGAGGATTGGAAACCATCAGACTAACTAGCAAGATGGAGAGTTAGCAAATGATGAGGACCTGAACCATGAAGGATTCAGCTAGTGGATCTGGGCTCAGTCCCGGGCTTAAAAGGTGAATGTTTTATTACTTGGCAAGATTTCCCCTACATGTCACTCCTGATGCCTTGGACATTCTAATCCTTTCATACATCAATTCTGTAAAGTCTCATTCCTTCTTCTCAGTAAGTACTGAAGGTAGATTTCACAGGGATTGGAGATGCCCCACCCTATGTGAAGAATGAATAGGAAATGGAAGGGCACCCTGAGAGATCTTCCATGAATTTGCTGTTGGAGATAATAAAGAACCTTGTGGCTGTATACTAGATAATGCTTTCCCCATTTCTGTGATGTATATCAAAGAAGGATGGTAAATATCAACAGTTTCAATGACCAATCAGATAAATAGATGAGGAAATCATCTATGAAAGAGTACAGCAATACCAAGACATGGTGTTTAGTTAAAAGGAGTTTTTGAAATTGAACAAACCAAACAAAATAGTGATATTTTAATACTACCAATGTGGGACCCTAAAAAAGCATTGCCAAACTTCCCTCTAAAATGTCTGCAATGATTCAGAAGGGAAGACAAAGAGTGTTCACTTTGTTTTCCTGTTGCTGTAATAAAATATCTTGACAAAAGCAACTTCAGGAAGAACAGGCTTTTTGGCTCACAGTTCCGGGTGATTTGTCTATCATTGCAAGGAAGCCAAGGTGGCAAGAATCTGAGGCAACAAATCCCATCTTCACAGTCAAGAGCAGAGAGCAATGCATACATGCTCAGCTCACTCTTCCCTATTTTATATCGTCTAGGATCACCTGTACAGATCCCTGCCCATAATTACAATTTTAAATCTTTCCCTGTTCATCTAGACAAACTTTCATAGATACCTCAGAAGGTAATCTTCAGCTAAACAGCCTCTCACAGGCATGCCTGGAGTCCTGTCTCTTCCATGTCATTGTGACAGCTAATACTACCACAACTAGTATGATAAACATCAGTGCTACCAAACAGGATTTTGCTACAATTCAAAGTATAAATTCTAATTCCAAGGTCAATGGCCCTAGATGGAAGAGTAGACATGCTATGTCATGCTATGCTTACCCTGAGTCCATAAGACTTTTCCTCTCTAAGTATCTAGAGAGACTTCTAAACTCTACTCCAGATACAAAAGTCAGGAGATTTCAAGTGATTTTTCTTTTTGTGGGAGGAAAAACAATGTTTGTTTGAGTTGCTTTAGCTTATACTCTATGAACCAACACAACTTTTAGAAAACAGTGAGCATAAAGTAGAAAGGTGCACTGTAAAAATCTCTACCAGACAAAATGTACCCCCAGAGAAACCCATTTCCAAGGATGAGGTTGTGCCTAGTAAAGAGCCAGGAGAGGAAAGACACTCTGTCCCATTCTCAGGGATGCCATAGAATGGCTAAGAGCAATATCCTTTAAATGCCTAAATATTTCAATCTGTGAACCTACCATAACTATTTAAACTATCCCCTATTCTAGAATACCTATTTTCAGTATTTAAGAGGGGTTTATGATAAATAAGTCTATGATAAATAGGTCAACATCTCAATCTTCTGTTAAATACATTTGTTCTTCAATATTATAAATTGCTTTAAAAATTATTCATTTATTCTTCTCAATGTATTACACACTCCTTTTATTATGCCTCATAACACATCATCTCACTTATTAATGCATGCATCTATTTACTAGGTTTAGAATATTTACTTGAGGGAACTTACAAGGAGGCTTATAGTATTTTGAGTGACAGCAGGCTAACACACGGCATGGTGTATATGAGCAAATGAATGTCCATGGGATGAGTGAATGTGAATAAAGCAGTTGAGAGTTAGGGAGAATTATTACATACAACCTTATTGTGACTGAGAAGTTCACAACACAACATAAACGAAGTCTTAATACCAAAAATGCTTTAAAAAGAATGATTGGAGCTGTTGGTGCTGTGGGCAAAGGCTTGTTAAACTGTCCTCCGGGTATAATGGTGATTGATGGCTAGGAGAACCACAAGAATACAAAATGGCAGATTAGCAGTTGAAATTACTTATACTTACTGACATACTCAACTGTGCACATGTTAATTCTAATATAAACATTTTTATATAATTAGACAGGAATATCTACTTTTTTAAACCAGCAGCCTAAATAGGAAGTATAGGACATATTACAAATAACAGCACAATAAAGAGTCACTTTGTATGCCTGGACCAATGAAGGCAATGGGGGGAATCTGCTAATTCATTGGCCTGTGAACATTTCACTGCATCTAGTAGCTTCTGGGAAGCTGTACTGCTTTCATCTATCCAAAACTAACACAGAAGTGGGAGGCAGGGGGTGGGGGTGAAGGAGAAAATATAAAAAGAGACAGTTAAAACCACTTTGTCAATTAAAACTTTGACTATTTGAACTGAGAGTGTTTTCTGTTAACATTTTTTAATCTTGAAAGTATTACTTTATCTCCCTCTAAATATGATCCAGAAATAATTTTAAACCATGAACACAACATCAAAACTCAGTAAAAAATATTTTTCTTAGGTAGTTCATTCAATTATAATTAAACATGTTTCAGTGAGAAACAAAATACAACCTATATCTTTCTGTGGTGAGAACATGTGGATGAGGAAGCTGTCACAGACAGAGAGGAGAGACTGGGGATCTGAAATTATCTTTGAAGGAATGCTTCAGAAAGGGCTTCCTCAGTTGGACCTCTCTATCTCCATCTTCACAACCTAACAAAATGGTGCCACTAGTTGGGGACCAAGAGTTCAGTACATGAGCCTGTGAAGGACATTTCATACTCAAACCCAAAACATACAAGCAAAGATTCTGAATGAAGACTGCAATGTAACAGTTATATAGATATCAAATTCTAAAGAGATAAAGCTACACTTATTAAGTGACCTCATCAGCATTATTATTAATAGTAACCAGGCAAGAATTTTTAACAGCTAGCTAGTTGGTCCTCTGAAGCAACTGAACCAGAGAGATCTGTAATGTGGGCAGATTTACAGCTATCTCTTGGACATTAAGAACAAATACCTACTAAAATATTTATGTGTCATTTTATGAGACAGATTTTTAATTCACAGCATACCTCTATACTTGAATAAAGCTCAAAAAAGAACCCTTTGTGTAAACAGTAAGTATGTTCGCATCTAAATTATTATTTTTTATCTTTTGAGAAAAATCTGGAAGGGAGGTGATCTTGCCTTGTTTAATTAAAATATCTAAATCAACAAACAAATACCTTTTAGAAATTAAGTAGCATTATCATTCTTTTTAAGGTCTCAAGTTGACAAAAGATGACCTATTAAGGAAAAAACTTCAGGACATTGTTTTGAGTTTATGCAGTAGTTTTTAAAATGTGTAAACCTAAGACAGCAAATGTATAGGGGCTCACCAGCCATGTTCTAATAGTTCAGGGATGCTGATCATTAGTGGCTTTGGTTGGAACAACTTAGTCCATTTATAGGCACTTTCCATTATGTAGAAGTGGATACCTTTTCATAGGAGCTTGTCATTTTAAACTTGAAAATTTGCTGTTGAGTCTAGCGCATTTGAATCACTAATGTCTATTTAATATAGGAAAAAACTGTCCAATATATCAAATTTTGTGATAATGGCATCTAATTGTGCTGAAAATTTGAACTTGTGATCCATTCATCTAAACTGTATAGGATGAATTCTACATAACTCCACTTGCCACATCACATATATTTTGGATATTTTCTAGTTCTATTTGTTACTAATTATTAAGATTCTATTTGAGTGTGGACATGGACTATTGCAGCCCCATTCTCAAGTCTGGGTTGATAGAGCTAAGATTTACATTTCAATATTGGAACTTTGAAAAACATCTCCTCTTTGTCAAAAAGAAAAAAAGAAAGAGATAATAAAATCAGAATCACACCCTGGAGCTCCCGTCCCATCCCCTTATTTAGAAAGACTTGCATCAGCATCACTATTCATGTTATTTCTCAAGCATTAAACCTCTCCAAGCACCATATAATTTGACAAGCATTTTTCAGTTCAAAGAGGTACAGCATGATTTCTCAGTCTCTGGTGTTGTGCCATGATCAGGACAAAACAAACAAACAATCAGAAAACCCCAGAGATTATAATTCTGCCTTTAGTGCAAATGTATCAAATTGCTTCTCTAAGCTCTTAATTCAGTGAGACTATTTAAATGCATGCTTATATATATCAGAGACCTGCTAAATTCTGAGGATTCATTGATAATCCAGTCAATGCCCTTGCCCTGATATAAATTACATTCCAATGCTGGAAACAGACAACAACATAACAGAGAGAACACAACAGTTAATGCTGGCAGCCTAGCTGCCATAGAAGCGTATCAATCTAAGGGGTCTATTATTTTATGAGGAAAATTAGGGAAGAAGTCTTCACAAAATGAGAGAAAAAAATTATGGAAGATATGGGATGGACTAGAATTTTGTTTGCCATTATAATGAAAAAACATGAAAGTTTGTGTTACTAAAACACAGCAAAATAAAAGTGTGGTCAGAAGTGGTCAGAGAGATGCCCATGTGCTTTCAACATCACTCCCCTCCAGGACACATCTTGAAATGCAGTTTCCCTCATTGACACTGTTAGCGGGTGAGATTCTTGAACAGAGTATTGGACCTTAGGGCTCTGTCACTATTGGGGGGGGGAGGTAAATTTCACACATTTAAATCCTCCCCATCCTCTCATTTCCTCACTTTCTCCAATTTCTGTCTCCATCTTTATTACCCCTCCATTTTTTCCAAGTTCCAATTCTCCCCCTTCCCCCCCTCTATCTCCTTTCCATGCCATCTTTCTTTTCTCCCATCTCCCTTCTGCCCCCTTCCACCTTGTTTGTACCAGCACTCCGGAAGATAGTTCAGATGTCTTGAAACTGAATACCGAGCCCTTGGCAGAAACCAAGCCAGTCACTTCCTTGATCTTGGACTTCCTAGTACTTGGAACAATGAGGAATTAATTTTCTTTTATTTAGAAACTACCCAGTAACTTTATTATAGTTCACAGAAAACATTAAGAACCAAGGTCATTATGGTTATGGTAAAGACTCTGGATGTCGTTCAGTGCCATGAGAAGTCATTCGTGGATCCCACAGATCCCTGACTATAGGAAGGAAGGTTACCGGAGTGGGGATAGCCTAGGGTACTTAAAAAGCTATTATTATTAAGGATCCAACCAAAAATAAGAGGAGGAGAGAATAGGGGTGTTGGTAAGAAGCCACCATATGCAGACTATCATTCTGCTAGAGCTGCAAGATTTAATGATTCAGAAAAACTACCAACATGATTTTAATTGTTAGGTGTGAGTAACTTACAGAGAAAGAGAAAGGAAAAATACAAAAAGAATTAAGAGTTCCTTTTGATTGTGTAAAATAAGCCCTTACTATTTTAGACACTGGCATAGAGAAGTAAACTTGGCAAGTGCTGTGTGCTTTCTATTGCTGCTTAACTAATTACCACAAATGCAAAAGTTTCAAACAACACCTACTTATTATCTCACCCCTTGTGTGAGTTAGAATTCCAAGGACAAGAGAGCTAGACTATTTGCTCAGGGTCTCACCAGGCAGAAATCATGGTGTCAGCCAGGGCTATGATTCGCATCTGAGGCTTGGGACATGCTTCCAAACTCACTGGTTGTTGGCAAGAATTCATTTCCTTGCAGCTGTATGACCGAGGTCCCAGTGTTCCCGCTGGCTCTCATACAAGGATCACTCCCAGATACTAGGGCCTCCTCCCAGTTTCTTGCCATGGTTTCCCGTGCACGAGTTATACCAGAGCTGTTTGCTTTCTTCCAGGCCTGAAGAAGCACATCCCTCTGATTTTTCATGTGCTTTTAAATGCTCAGCTGACTGCAAGGCCCACCATAGCAATATCTTTCTATTATCCAAAGTCTAGTTGATCGATTAGTATCCCACTAACAGGAGAGGTAACATGTTGCTATCACAAAGTCTGCCCACAATTAAGGAAGAAGCCATTATAGAGGGCATGTGCAATAGAGACAGGAGCCCTGGAGATTATGCCAGTGTCTGCCTACTATTGGTGTTTAGAGAAGCCTGGAGTTTAGTGGCAAGTTGGGATTATTGAACTAGATAAAAAAGCCTTGAGAGACTATAGATAGAAAACATGAGATTAATATAAAAGACAATAATGTCTAATACCTTCTACACACATCTTTTCAGGAACCCTTCCAAGGCTATATATATATATATATATATATATATATAATTTAACTTCCAGAACAATATTTTGAGTTACATACCACCAGTTTCACAGATAAGAGCCTAATTCACTCACTCAAGTTAATTTACTCATTCACCCAACCTCCCTTCATTATTTAGTTAATAGGCTCAAGATTTGATGCCAGGCAATCTGGTTCCCTGGTCACTATTCAATATTATATCATTGAAGAAGTAATTTAGGAATAAAATTTATGCCAAATTGATAGCATTTTTATGTCAGAACAAAAAGATCAATTAGTGGAGATACTGAAGAATAAGGCTTTAAGACACAAGATTTTATCATGACACTCTACTCTCCAAATGGCCTAATGTAGAAAGCCCTGTAAGATGGAGTCAGTGGCAATATTTTAAGATAAACTTTCCATGTTCTTCATAAAAGTATAGCAGAATGACCCCCTCACTAGCTTAAACACTCGGTGAATACATATTTTGTTGACTAAACATCTAGGTGTATCAGTCAGCAAAATAGATACATCTTACCTATCTTTAAAGAGTTTTCATCAAAGATGGAAAGGGGTTGATAGCAATTTGCAAATGAAGGCTTTATGAGCTCGTTCTTTACAGTGCCCAAAAGAAATTCAGGGTTGAGCTAGATAATTAGGACTGAGTTTGTAAGCTTTTGTTTTACTAGTCATTACTTTGTCAGAGCTGCTTCATCAGAGTAACCCAGACTAGGTGGCCCAAGAAATGAGAATCCCTTTTCTCCCAGTTCTGAAGGACAGCAATCTAGGAATACAATGTTGTCACTGTTGATTTCTCATGCAGTGTAGACTGAGTGTATTGGGGCTACTCTGAGAAAAGATTTTAAGATCTGGAAGTTTACAGGCACTGGAAATTTATTACTCATGGTTCTAAAAGATGGAAATTCCAATCAAGGTACCAGTAATTCAGTATCTAGTGAGGGTCACATTTTCCAAAAACAGTATCTTCTATATTGGCTCATATGGCAGAGTGAATCAACAGTAAGCAAATGCAATTTAAACAAGAAGAAAACACAACATAGGACTTCACACACACTAAAATAAAAAACAAAAAAGACAGGAAATAGTAGGTGGTAGTGAGGATGTGGAAAAATGTAAACCCTCTTTGCTTGTGGAATTTTAAAATGGCACAACTACTTTCCAAAGTAGCTTGGCATCTCCTCAACATTTGCAGTCGCTCTGGTTGGTCATCTGAGAAAGAACCTACACACACACTAGCTAGCGTCCACCTTTGGTTCTCCCTCTCCTCCATCTCTGGCACTCTGACACTAAAGTGCTTTGTCCCTGCTAAAGTTCTTTGTCTGTTCTGGACATTTTCTACTCTTAGACTCCTCACACAACAAGTGGTCTTTTGTGCCAATATAAACTCATGGATTTACACCCAAGGGAATTGAAAACAAATGTCCATTTAAAAATGTGTGTATCAGTGTTTGTAGCAGCATTGTTCCCAACAGCCACAAGTAGAAACATCCAAAGTAACCATAGAGCCATAAATGGACACCCAGCAGAATCTATACAGTGATGGACTGTTACTTGGCCATAAAAGGGCATAGAGTGAAGGCATGATGGCAAACCCCTTTGATCTTACTAAGGGAGAGATAAACAGAAGAAGGTCATAGGTTTCAGGCTTGCTTGGGTTTCACAGGGAAAGAAAAAAAAATGGAATAGTACTTCAAGAGACAACAAAACTTGACAATATTATGCAAAGTGAAAGGAACTAGACACAAAAGGTCACATGGTGCCATAGACTCCAATGACATAATTGTATAGAATGGGCAAATCCATAGAAAAGTGTAGGTTAGTGGTTATTTGGGCCTGGAAACAGAAACAAATGGAAAATGAATGCCAACAGGTAAAGAGTTTCTTTCTGAGGTGATAAAAATGTTCTAAAATGAGGACATCAATATATTCATGTACCTTCCTATCACATTAAAACTGCTGAATAGCAGTCTTTGAAAAAGAAAATGTTACAATATACAAATTACATCTCTGCTAAATATTTTCTGTGGTAATAGTTTGACATAATTACTCAACTATATTTTAATTTTATATTTAGCTTTAGTTTTTCATAGAAAATTTGATGCTTCCTAGGTACATAAAATTTAATATGAATAGCCCTTAAGAATTAATAGACCAAAGGAACTAATAGAAATGATAGCATATAGTTCAAATAATACATTATGTGACAAAAAATAGGATAATGATACATAGAGTACCAGATAATCCTGCCATACAACCAAATCTATCTTGACATAATTTCTTTGCCTTTCCTGTCCTTTGGAGATGGTCAAGTATGACGAGACTGAGAGGAAACACAATAGTATGTTATTTTGTCTGTCCCTACACCACCATTGATCAATGGTCCCCAGGCTCCCACGTAAGCTTTCATCATTCAGCCAAGTAAGTGTGCTGCTGACCTCTACCTCTGAGAGTGTAGTTCTTCAAGCGTGCTTCACAGTGAGCCATTCTTTCTTCTGTCCTGATTCAAATTAGATCTTATTGTCAAAACTATCAGCTCATGATTGATTCCCTTACTTCTGTCATATCTGAAATCTCTGAATCATTGAGAAAATAGGTGTAACATCACACTGAAATGGTAGACTTGTCAATTTCATGAAGACAGCAATGATAGATACTGGTCAAAGCCTTCATCTTGCACATAGACTTTCTAGTTACATGTTAGATCAGTCCCCTAGGTAAGTGATCAGTCATCCAAGAAAGCTGATGACATCTGAGTTGGATTTGTTTTAGAACAACCATCTTTTTTTAAATACAAGTTTCTATATAGCTGAGGTTAGCTTCCATCTCCCTATGTAGCTGAGGATGGCCTGAACTCTTTATTTTCCTGACAGCTCTACCATCATATACAGTGATTACAACCCATGGAGAAGGCTGTCCCAGAATGCCTCAGTTGTGTATATTTTTAAAGGAACATTGACAATGAGTAAAACTGCCAGTAAAAATTCTCTGAAGTGGTTGGCAATCTTAACTATAGTCATTTCCCCATTTATTTAACCTTAAAAACATTTCCAATGATTTAAGCTATTTCCTGTGCTTCATGGTATGGCTTCCCACAGCCGAACAACTTTACATCATCGTGTGAGAATGCACAATGGGGAATGGTCCTACTAATGAGGAGCGGTTGTGTCTCAGCACAGCTGAGACTATCAGTAGCTATTTCTCCTTCCTCTTTCTATTTCACATGCATGAAGCCCAGGTGTCATACGGCCACGTCTCGAGCAGGTGAACTCCAAGAAGAACCGCAAATGCAGGGTCCTTCACATCTCCCTAGGCATCCATTTGCCCCAGCTCTTCCTGCTCTATGTTGATTGGATTCCAGCAAACAAGCGAGTGCATTTGAGTTAAAAACACTGAGGAGAATGAGAATGGGGAACTGCATTATTCATAAAGGGTTTTTGCTAGTTTTTATGATCTGTGGGCCTTGTCCATCAGGATCTTACTGGAAATACATTACTGAATTTGTCTTTCCTGTGGTAACATTTTGGCTCATTTTGTCTTGAAGTTTCCCATCTTCAGTTCTTATGGAACGAAAAGAAAAGCAGCAAGTAACTGTTCTTGTCACCACCCAGGACAAGGATTCTCTTAAGGAAGAAAATAGAACTGTCACTGGTTTCTAGAGAACCACATTCAAAGATAAACTGCTTGGCCCAGAGGGATCGCCTACAGCTTCTCCTCCTGCACAAAAGGCACATTTAAGTCATTTCATGCACAAAAGGACAAATAGAGAAGGCTTCCTGCGCCACTGGCTGAGCACCTGTAAGCCAGCTGCCTTGTGCCAAGTCACTACAACACATGTGGTCTCGCAAAAGCATTGCACACATTCCCATATCCCTTCTGTCCTCCGGGGAAAAGAGAAAGCATATTCTGCTGCCAAGACTCCATCCTCAAATGCTAGTCTTCATTACAGAATGGTGGGTACCATCTGTGTTGTGGGGACACTTGGGGACTTTCTAATTTTGCTTGTTGTTTTAACATTCTTTTCAGATATGTTCATGTTGAAACACAAAATTATTAAATAAGAGTTTTAAGAACCCTCATAAGATCTATCTTCATCCTTTGGGTGAAGCTGCAGATTTCATAGAGTGATAAATTATAAATTTAGGGTAAATTTTATCTAATAAATTGCTTCTTTATTTGAAATATGACTGTATATTACACTCTCTACCAGCAATTAGTAAAACAACTTCATTCAAGTTTGTGGCCTCAAGTTTGAGCCCTTTTCCCAGTTTGATACCCAGTTAGAAGCAAGGCCGCCGACTCTGTGGACACTCACTCATGCCATTACCACCTTTGATTTATGTGTCATATAACCCTGAATCTTCTGCTTTAGTCTCACTCTTTGACATGGGGCCACGTCTCACTTCTTCCCTCTCTCTGCAACAAACCACAGACACCCCCCACCCCAGAGCAGTCAGTGAGGTTTTATGGATGGATCCAGAGATAGTGAAAATGTCACTGACTCCTCAAGCTACTAACCCAGACCAAAGGATAGCATTAGAGTCTCAATTACGAATTACAGTACCACGTAAGACAGTCTAAGCTTAAGCAACTGTAGAAAACAGGAAGCACATTGATCAAAAGAAAAAACAGTCATCTCCTATCCTGGGGAGCAGATATGGAGATAGGGAGAAGAGAGAGTGCCTGGGAGGGGCGGGAGGGGGAAGGGAGTTTGAACAAGGGGATACATGGATAAAAAATGAGATTTTATTCAAAAATAAATTTTAAAAAAGATTAAAAAAAATAACAAAGCAACTCATTCCTTAGTACTTTCATTATAGCCTGGCCAGGTCTAAGGGGGAAGTCCCATGATGCTTTCTGGTTTAATACTCTTCAACCTTTAACTCTATGATTAACATTTCTGCATTTTAAATAGTTTGCTGTGTTGAACCCACAGCGTTTAAAATTTTCATGTATATATTATTTCATATTTTTTACATAGTTTATATAATTTATATATAAGTGTTAGAGGACAGTAGACTCTGAGAGCTTTGGCCACACCCTGGTCACTGCAGGCATCAGATGAATGGGCCCTGTGAGCTGCTCTCCCGGGAGTAGAGGAAATGTATTAGAGGAGAGAATACAGAGGTTGTCACATACTAGACAAAGGTATCACTGGCACTTTGTACATGAGCAGACAGGTATTTTGACTGAATAATTGGGACAAAACACCAGTGACAACTTGAGCGTCTGTAAACTTCAGGAGACCACTTCTGCTGTCACGTCTTCAGCCTCTGACCTTACTTACTGAATGAGGAGTGAATAACAGATATAAACCAGAGCAAATAGGCTTCATCTCAAGTTTACAAAACAAACGGACAAAAACCTGAGGCCAAGAAAAACAATTGAAATGAAAAAATGCAAGACAGCTGGGGCAAGTTCATTAATGATCTCTAAGGGATAGATTGCTTGCTCCAAAGCCAGAGCGGATGGAGTAGACAGTCTGGGGAAAGCAGAAGGGCCACCACTTAGCCCAAAGGGCCATAGAGGGGACACTTGGTTTTCTGGCAGCTTTTCTAATGCTCTCAAGGTCTCCAGTTGGCCTGGGCTGCTGCTCCACTTCAGGTGAAGCATACACCAACCTAGCTTTGTGTGAGCTCACCAGTGGGAGTCTCTGTTGCTTATTTCAGAAATATCCCTGCAAGAGGCAGCATGCTTTTCACTTCAGAATAAACAAGGATGTGAGTGACAGTCTAAAGCTCACACATAATTTTAAAAGGCAGTGCTCTTTTACTAAGAGGTGCCAGCCTTAGCATAGGGAACAGACTCAGGAGCAATTATTCATAAAATATGCTATGTTATATATAAAGACTGGCAAACCTCAACTGAATTCTTTATTGTGCATTTATTTTTATTCAAATTTTTTAAAAAATCAAAACCAAACTGTTAAATTCTGAATGAATATTAGGTTATAGGCACTGTGCCCCATTTATCTAATGGGTAAGTCAGCAAGAGAGTGGAAAAAAAGTATTTACCACATGATGCATCCGATTGAAGGATTTCAGCTGCACATATGGCCACTGACCTCTGTGTCCCAGCTGATATCAACCTTGAAACATACCTAAATGTATATTGTCAGAGGAAGAACTTGATATATACAATTAAAATAATGTGTGCATGCTACCATATGAAGAAAACATTGCAACAATTGGCACTTTCTAATGGCATTTAAGTACATTTGAATTCATATGGGAGAGATAGGTCAGTCCTCAAATGTGGTAACAGCCATGCCAGGAGGGGAGATGTACAGTTGGGTTATAATGATCAAAGGACATTTTTATTTGATTTGATTGAATTAATTATTTTTCAGGACATTTTATTCCATGTGTTCCTTATGCAAAAAGAAATAATAAATATTTAATTAAAGGCTATGTATACCATCTGGTCTAGGGAAAGCTGATCACAAGCCCAGAAGGTCTGCCTTGAAGGAGGGCAATATTTATAGCTGAACAGCTAAGCACAATGTACCTAAGCCAGACTTATCCAGGCTTCTATCCCAGCTCCCTCACTGACAAGTTACTCAGCCCCTCCTTTTCCTTATCTATAAAGTGGAAAAAATAATTATAACCTACATTAACAGGACACTGTAAGAATTAAGTAAGTTAATATATGCTAAACTTGAATACTCCTAGGAGTATTCTGTTTAGTGCATATTATGAGGGCTCTCATTAATTATATTTATTTTTATTCAGATCACCTAAATGTTCCCTTCAGTAAGTAGTATAGACAATAGAAAGTGCCTACTGTCTACACACAGTCTCTTGGGCAAGGTGGCATGGTGGCAGCATGGTAACTAGGAACAGGATGAGGAATGGAGTATAGGCTTACCAAAGCAGTCAGTAAGGCAAAGATGAGGATCCTGTGATGTGGGATGTCTTTCTGTATGCTGTGAATACCATTTGTTAATAAAGAGGCTGTTTTGGCTTATGGCAAGACAGCTTGGAAGCAGGTGGGAATTCCAAACATAGATAAAGGAGAAAAAGGGCAGAGTCAACAGGACTCTGCAAACTGTCATCCAAGGAAGTAAGATGTAAAAGTACAAGTAAGCCATGAGTTGAGTGCCAAGACACAGATTGATAAAAATGGGTTAAGTTGTAAGAAATAGCTGGTAATGAGCCTAACCCATAGGCAGAACAGTTTGTAATTAATATAATCTCTAAACTATAAGAGGTGGCAATAGGATTGGGTAAGATCTCTCCAGAACATGGCCAGGACAGGTCAGAATCCTCAGGCTACATCCCTGATGTTTTGGACCAAGAGAAAGCCAAGTCTTTGCTGGGCAGTCCCTTATAGGAAATGGGCATGTTTCATTTAGCCCAAGTTCACATAGCAAGAGTTAGCTGTGTTAACTTCCAGGGTTCAAACTACTTCCGGCTTCTTCCTCACACATCTTGTAGGCAAAGAATAAAGATTCACAAAGTGTTAAAAAATCTTACCTGAGTTTATATAATCTAAGTTTCATGGCTCGCCATCTTTCTGCTAAAGTAAACCAAAAGAAAAGGAAAGGAATATATGATCTGTCCCTCTTCAGAGTATGTTAAGGATAAGGAAGATGAGTGGTCTAAGGCCATTAGATAAAACAGTAAGAGAAGCACAAGCAGATCAAAGACTTCCAAAAATGAGACTGTTCGTCCTGTGGGAAGGGACACAGGACACAGTCCTCCATCCTCAACCAAATTCCATCAGTCCTGACTGAGCAGCTGGGTGACTGCTGAATCTTCAGTCTAGCCTCCAGATGTTGCTCAACTTGTTCCTATCGTGATGTGCAGAAGGTTTGCAAGGGTTTTGGTCATGTGCTCCATCAGGCTGAGTCTTCCCCTGTCTCTAGTGAATTGTTTTATTTAGGATAAGCCTGAATTTAGTAAGTTTATCTAAATCAACACCAAATTCCAGAGGTTTAAATGCTGACAGAAAATCAGCTTTTAAAAAGTGTATCTTCCACCCCCACCTCAACTCTTTATTCAACAGAAGTATTAGCTAGCATGAACTGACGAAGAAAGGCTGCCGGCAGGATGGGGTGTTTAAAACAGTTCAAAGCACTGTGCTCGTCTTCCAAATTATGTGCATCTCTAAGCTCTCAGGAGAACTGATTAAATACTGATGCCTAATAGCATCACGGCCAGCCAGGATCCAAGTTCCTGTCATCCTTCTTTAGGGCTGTCATGCTAGTTAGCAGTCGCACCAGTTAACCCATACATCACTGACGTGAGCTGAAATTCCCTGCATAGCGCTCCATGCCAGTGACAAGCAGAAAGTGTCTGGGTATCTTCCCCAGAAAACACGATAAGCATCACTGATAATTTATAAAGTTACAAGGAAGGATAATTTTGGTGAACTTTGGCATATTTTAATATATACTCAATCTGGTGAGCTTTGTAGAAATATTTGCTTAGTGAGAGTCAGAAGCTGATAGCCATGTAGCAATCTAGCATATAGTGAGTCCAAAAGCTACAGACAGCATAACAGGTGACAGCTGAAGGAAAAGCAGTCACGGTGGAAGGTGCTGTTGCCTGGCAACTGTGAAACACTAAAGGACCATAAGAACACTGAATTGAGGGTGGTCAACACAGGTCCATTGAAATAGGGACTATGTGCTCTTTAAATTTTTATTAAATTTCTAGTCCTATTGTAACCAATCTTCACAAGTCTAATAGCTTAAAAAATACAAATTGGTTCTCTTACAAATCTGGAGGTAAAACCCCTACAATGTGCTTGACACGAGGCAAAGTCAGTGTTGACGAGCTGTGTCCTTCAGGAGGTTTCAGAGAATCAACTATTCCATGGCTCTTTCAGCTTCCAGATGCTTCTGAAAATCCTTTATTTGGGAAGGTACCACCACACTGTCTGCTTCTGTCATTGAGTCTCCCTCTCTGACTGGCTCCCTGCACTCATACCTCCCCTTATATTGGACCCATCTGAATGAGCTGTCTGTCAAGCCTGGGCTTCACTGAGGTGCAAAACCATACAGAAGAAGCCAAGATTTCATTTCCCTGCCTCAAAGAGATAAGTTGAAAACTGGGGAGGAAAAAAATGTACAACTTTTCATCCATTGGCCAAGGGCACATCAGAACATTGATTGCCAAGAGAGGGAAATAAGAAACATGCCCCTATAGTCTTTCTTGTTCTCTGCCTGAAGACTGTGTTGTGACACTGTTTCTGGGGATGCAGAAGCCAACATCAATTCTCCACAGACAAAGAAGTGATGATGCCAAAGTGAGAGTACCACTCGCACCTGAGTCCTGCTAAGGAGTGTTCTCCACCACACAGAGGAGATTCAAAGTCTTGAGCACTTCTGGAATTTGTAGAAGCTTCATGCAGGATGTGAGACTATCACTCCAGCATCAAAATATTAAGTGCTTCACATGGTCTTAAGAACATCAGCTTAAACCACTGTTTTAAACAGAGATAACTGACTATGAAATCAAGTCCTCTTTGAAATAGTTTAACTCTCTATCTGTTCATGAAACCTATGCAGTTTTGGCCTCCTCCACAGAGACAAAGAGCCTTTTCCAAAATCAGTATTAATAGAGAAAAGAAGAGCAGGCCAGAGACATTCTAAACAATGATATCATGCTTTGGGTTTATCCTGGGTTTCCCCATGTTTCCAAGGTAACCATTTATTGTAAAGACTTAGCATCTTTGGGGTTAAGTTAGAGGGTAAAGTCTCACAAAATTAGAATGTTATGTTAGAATACTTTCTAGAGGTTCAGAAGTACAGCAAAGAGCCCAAGCTAGAGCTGACCAGCTCTGTTCTCACTCTCCCTGTGAATGTTCCAGGATGGAAGGACAGTGGAAAGACATATTTTCACTGGATCATATGTTCTACTTTGCCATGGGGACTGAATGATCTAAAGAGAAAAGGAGAGGAAACTTTTTGAGTAATAAGATAATTTTTATCATTCTAGCAAGAATCATGACTAGGAACTTAGCATGGAATTCTTGGTTTGGAACGCTGGCCAGCAAGAAAGTAACATTCACTAGGGCACCCAGGTCTTCAAAACGAGCATAAAAGGGAACTTCAGAAATGTTGATAATGTGTGCTCCATCTTCTCTCCCCTTCTCCACTGAGGTACAAAGACACTTGAACAAGGAGAGGCAGAGCAAAATTATTACCAGCACTTGGGAATAAGATGCCTTGGAAAGAAACTGGCTGCCCTCACCCATAGGATTACACATGAGTACACATTACACATGAATTCATCTTGGAACGGAGAGTCAATTAGGAGTGCTAATTATGGATCATAGGCTGGCATAGCACAATGACTCAGACTCCAGTGAGCCTAGCACAAGCTCCTCAGTTTCACAACAGATCCTACTTACAAACTTTCAGCATACAAATGTTTAAGATCATAAACAAAGTGGTATCCCCAAGCCAAGATATCATTAATTTTGCCTTTCAGCACAGCTGTTGTCATAGAAGATGCCTTAGACTTCATCTTCAATTTTGTGTCAACAAGGTGATACTTTTATTTACGATCAGTACTTAATGTTTTGATTAGTACAAAGTGAGATATTTGAAATAGCTATTTTAGAAGATTGTAAAAGCAATGAAAAAAATCATAAGTAAAAACCATGAAGGTGACAGATGTCCATAGACTGCTGGGATGCAGTCATTCATCAGGAAGAGCAATTTCAAAGGACAAAGAGCAATCATGCAAAGGAGCATCCCTGAGCTTATGCCAAGAAAAGCAAGAGCCATAACCATTGTTGATATAGAATACTTATCCTTATTATCAGAACTCTGTTAGCCTAGTGTTAACTTAAAAGAGGGTTCTAGGCATGTTGTAGAATTGTAAGGGGGAATTTCAAAAGAGGCAGAGTTGGTTTTCTTTTTGCAGATATGGCCAAGAGAACTTAGAGCAGCAAAAAGAAAATTCCCTGGGTTTTAGTTTAAAGTCCCACTCATGAAGGACCTGGGAACAAAGGGGTGACCACTGTGCAAAATGAATTAAAGCTATCTTCTGGTGTTCTTATAGAGGCATCATAACCCAGGCTACTCTGTGGCAGAGGGAGGTCAGTTCCCAATTTGGTTGAGAATAGAATCCATTCATATCAGAATGTCCACCTCTCAGCTTTGCAGAGCCAAGGCACACAACAAAGAGAAGGAGACTCTGGCAAACAAGTTATGAAAACACCATGAAGAAAAAAGCTATGTCTCTGTCCAGTTCTACTTTCTATCCCTCAGAGAGATGGAGCTGCAGGAAAGACCAGAAGATGTGTGATTGCAGCTCTAAAGATAATATGGTTCAGTGGAAAATGGTCTCTGCTCTTGTGTGCATGTATGCATCAGAGAGAGAGAGAGAGAGAGAGAGAGAGAGAGAGAGAGAGAGAGAGAGAGAGAGCATTTAAAGAGCAACAAGATCACATAGGTGCCCAAAAAAGTACTGGTTGTAAAACAGGTGTTCACTACTGCTAAAGAAAAATAAAAATTCATAAAAGATGAACTTCCTTAGTGGAAGGTGGGGGAGGAGCCACCTTTGTTTATCTTAGTGGGCTTATATGTGGATACACTTAAGGACTAACTAACTGTGTGTGTGTGTGTGTGTGTGTGTGTGTGTGTGTGTGTTACACTGAAGGCCTTAAACTCTAGGGCCTATGTGTACCAGAAAAGTGCTCCTGCAGCGTGGCATCATTCCAGCCTCAGTTGGATTTGAATTGAGAAGCAGAATGAACAAGATTGACCCAGAAAATTTATAGGAATTGGAGGAGGGAAGAACCAAGGGTAGAAGAGACAAGGAGAAGAGGGCTCATGAGGAGCAGGCTAGAGACAGAAAGATGACAGGAACCGTTCTTTATTTCTCAGTTACTACAATGTTTTTAAAAAGAGAATGTCAGAGTCTCCATTTGCCTAAGCTTAGTGTCCAGCTATCACTGGGACTTTGCAAATGATGAAAAAGAATTATGGTTTCTCCCAGTAGGAGGAAAAGGTACTGCAAAGGGACAAAAGGAAAGCCCCCTTATGCCTAATGTGTTCATTCTAAGAATTCAATCAAGCTACTAAAAGAAAGCCTCACAACCACCACCTCCCTATCCAAATACACATGCACACATGCATGCACACACATATCTCTATACATCCACATGCACATATATATTCACATGTAGATGTACATGCACACCTATGCACACACATCGCTACACATACACACATATACTCACACATACATATACATGTAGATGTACATGCACACCCATGAACACACATACATACATATACATACATATATATGTATATACACGCACACATGCCTTCATACACACATATAGACACACATACACACAAACACACAGAAAGTATTCCTCACTACTGCCACCAAGAACCTCTAGGAATGTTGAAAAAACATCCCATGTACTTGTGCATTTTTCATGTGTCTTTTTTTTTTTTTTTACCAAGAATTCCTAAACCTAAAAAGTCAAGAAATTCAAACAAATAGAGATCTCAGGCCCACTCAGGAGCTGAAACCTGGGACTCCTCCCAAAATGGCCAAGTCCTCACTCTCACTGTAAGTCCAGTACAACTCCAAATCCTAGGATTCTCTCCAATCTCCTAATGACTTCCAGAGCATTTCCCAGAGACAGAATAAACCTGTCAGGAGAAAAAGTCAGGTAGCTTGCAGGTCTTTTAGCAGCCAACCTCCCTCTATTAGAGGGATCCCTGGGCATTCCTCCATGCCTCATGAGGAAGGGCTCTGTTTGCCTGTTCTTCTGGCAGACCCTCTGTGTTTACAGTTATATTTGTCTTCCGTTAGCGCGGAAGTCTTCAATACATCAGGTGATATTTGGAGCATGTGAAAAGTCAAACAAATTAAAATACCTAACAGTCTAGGTAAAGGAGGAAGGGGCATCTTAAAGACACCAAACTTCTAGGGCCTAGATAAAGACAAGCTGTTTATCTAGGAGGGTTCAGATATTCCTCCGGGACTCGTGATTCGTTAGCTGGTTTGTTGGTTTGTGGCTTTGACTGTTACAGAATACAGAAATTAAAAGCCAGCTAAACTCTGCAGCTTTGGTACCTACCATCTGCATTTTCTGTTCAAGATATGTGGAGAGGTTGTTTCAATTTTCAAGACACATCCCTGTACCAGCTGGAAACCACACACAGACTCAGATACACAGGTCTGTCTCCCCTGCCTGTCTCAATCCCCATCTAGTTCATAATCGGTGACTAAGAACTTCATGTGTTTATCTTATCTATTGTATAGCATGTTGCTGCTCCATTAATTCCACATAATGATGATTTTTCCCCAGTAAGTTGTTCTGTATTGAATGTAACCAAAAGCCTCATCATATATAAAAAGGCTAACAAAAAATCTGTAGTATCCCTTGACTAATTTCTTCTGAAAATTTGTTTGTGATCAAGGCTCCCTCAAAATCAGTAAAACCTAACTACCTTTAAAATTTGATTATTTTGTCACTAAATAATATTTAACAATAATCTCCTTTTCTTCCCCTAACCCTACAGTCCTGTAGCATATTTTAGCTACACTAACATTTTATTGGCAATCCGTTTCTTTATGGAATGACTTTCTAATTGGCTTAAACATAAAACAATTGTGTCACAGAAGAAAAATGCCCATTACCATTAAGCTTACCCTCTGCTCTATTAACGTCCGCAAAGAGGGAGGGAGGCCTGGGAAGACCTAAGACTCTAAAGCCCTGGTCTAGGATTAAATGTGTGCTAATCTATCATTGTATCATACTATAAAAGCATTCTGCTGCTGCCTCAGCCTTCACACTGCACGAAATTAGTTCATATATATTTCCCATTTGGGGTTTTGGGCAAAGTTCCACTGAGATCTTGTCCAGGAAATTCCCTTAGGGCTTTCAGGGTCATAAGTCCTGCAGGTTTATGATGGTTTGATTTTAACTTCTGACTACATTGGGCAAGATTTTTACATACCTGATGATAGCAGGCCTCACTGCAAGCCAAAGAGCTCTGCAATTCAACTGGGGTAAGTCCTATTGATTCCCTGAAGCCTAGCAAGGAAGTTGAGGAGAAGAATAAAACACACCAAAAAATAGAATTGTTGCTAGGCACATAAAGTTTGGCCCTCCAAAGTGGGATTGACTTGAGAATACATATGCTTGTGAATTTTTATATAGAAAATGTGTCCTGAATTCTAAGGCCTTGCTGCATCTGATGTTCCTACAATCACTAGGAAATCCTAAGAGACTCAAAGAGTTGAATCTTGAAAGCCAAAGCCAATAAGAAAGAACCACAAACCCAACCAGGACTCGCTGATTTTTGAGGACATGCTGACATCTTCCACCAGTGGATTGAGGATTATTCTTTCTCCTCTAAAGCTACCCAGTACATCTAATAAGGAGGAAGTCCTTAATTATTTCAAGGTTTATTATCAAAAAAATTATCCTTAGGTACCATTTCTCAGTAAGGCTCATAAGATATCTTTGTTTTCCTTCCAAGACAGGCAAGAAAAAAAACACAGATAATTTTTACTCATGTTCATTTCTTCTTTTAACTTCCCCTTTTTTATATTGTTACATTTGGACCTAAACATTTGGTTTAGAAGATAGGTTCCTCTTGTGGAGAAATGGGTGAGCTGGTTTTTTTTTTTTTTTTTTTTTTTTTTTTTTTTTTTTTTTTTTTTTTTTTTTTTTTTTTTTTTTTTTTTTTTTTTTTTTTTTTTTTTTTTTTTTTTTTTTTTTTTTTTTTTTTTTTTTTTTTTTTTTTTTCAACTTGACACAAGATAGAGGCATCTGGAAAGAAGGAAACTTGGAGGACTGTCTTCATCAGATTGCCTGTAGGCAAGTCTATGGGGAATTTTCTTGATTAATGATTGATGTGGAAGGACTCAGGCCACTGTGGGCGGTGCCACACCTGGGCAAGTAGTTCTGGTTGGTAAACAGAAAACAGCTGAGTAAGTCAAGCAGAGCAAGACAAAGCCAGCTTCCACCAAGGTCAGTTCTTGCTTCCAGAGTCCTTCCTTAAGCCCCTGCCCTGGATTTCTTTGATCAGGAACTGTAAGAACAATACACCATTTTCTTCCTCCGTGGCTTTTAGTCATAATACTTATAAAAGCAATAAAAAAGCAAAATAATAAAGTAGGTACTAGCATGAAGTAATATTTAGCACACACAGAGGCAAATGGCAGGATCTAAGTTATCTCCTGTTCCCTAAGTTTCCTTGGTCCTGAAGCACTTTGAAATTCAGGAAAGAAAGCTATGGGGTCTCTCCCAGAAGGATACCTGTGGTTAATACAATATTACAAGATTCATAAACAGATTTAGAGATTGCTACCACATGAAACCCTACCTTGTGATAGTTTGTCAATCATGTCTCCAAGATTTTAACAACCAGAGTTTTCATCCAGAGAAATGCAGATGATACCAGGAAGCATTCTAGAAGCAAAGTGAAGGAAGCTGGTCACCTCAAGTCAGAGACAGGGGTTTTAGCCCGATTATTTGCCATCTTGTCATCATACGCTCAGACTTGGGGAGACGCTGCCAGGAACTCAGTTACCATTTGAAAATTACGCTTTTGCTAAAATGGTAGTTGCAAAAATAAATTCAACAATTTAATTTGAGTGGAATAGCTTGTTCATATGGTTTGCATATTTTACCTTTTTTGTTTGTTTTTTTTTCTTTCTCCTCTTTTCCCACTTTTTATGCACATGTGGGAAGTAAAATGGAAAAATACAGGAAAATCAAAACAGAGCTTGCAAAGTTGAAAAGCAAACTTTATGATCCAAAGCATGCTACATTTTCAGTGTACACTCACACATAAAGAATCAACCATTTACATCTTACAATTACAAATTATATCTGTGCTAGCTTTCTTTCAGTTATTGGCCCCAAAATGAATGCCAACTCTTTCAATGGCAGATTAGCGTTGCTCTTATGAGAGAGCTGTAAAGTGAGGAATGGTTAGGGTTAGGGTTAAAGATGAGAGGCAACCCTTGTTATACAACCATAATACCTAAGAATGCTTGATTACTTTAAGGAATTAATAATCATATTTCAGCACAGGGAAAAGGGAAGAGGTGAAGAAAAGGAGAGAAAAAGAAATTAAGATTATTCAAAAATTTTATTTGCCCCTGTCTCTCAGCTATCTTGCCCTACTGAAACTGTGGAGAACCAATGTCAGAGTCTTGGAGTTCTGTTGAAAGTAACCAGAAAAACGGAGGCAATTGTAGGTACACATGCGCAAGAGTACCTGCACATGCACACACAGGCATGCACACACACATGCATCCACACACACATGCATGCACACACATACATGTACACACAGGCATGCACACACAGACATGCACACACACATGCATGCATACACCTCTAAAACTACACACAGATGCATTCATTGTGCAGCCCTGCCAGGAAATCACCATCATGTAGGCAGTTCATCAGAATAATTGAAGAGTGATGCTTGTAAAGCAAGCTTTGAGGACACTGTGATTTTTACTGAAAGACTTTGCTGGGCTTCAGTAGCTTAACTGTTGGAGCTCAAGGCCTGTTCCAGTTCCAAGCATTTGTCCACATGCCATTCCCTTGCAAGGAAGACTCAGTTCTGTCAGCATCCTTGTGACTAGAGGAAGATACTCCTCCTCCTTCCATTCCACATGTGAGGTGTGTCCCCTGGTAATGAAGTCATAGTGGGCTGAATGCACAAGCTTGAAATGAGCTGCATGCAGCACCAGTCCTCAGGAGGGACAGGGGAGCTGGTCAGCATCCCACAGTACCTGACCCCTTGGCCCAGAAAACACAATTGGCTTTCAGGATTGTACAGCTTTTCCATTCAGGTGTTTCCAAGCTCTGCTATTAGATCATTATAATTTACAGGACCTCTCCGCATAAGGTGGATGGGTTAAAAGATCAGATAGTTTCATCAATGGAGTCTTTCTGTCAATGCAGGCTTGCCAGACAATGAGGGACTTTGTTCCACCAAACCTAGTCCTCATTAGACGTCTCTCTGCTTCAGAAAACCAGTCCCAGCTGAATAGGCCTTTCTTTCCCATCATGTACATGATGTGTTATCTACAAGGATATCAACATAACCATATTTTGAAATAATAGGCTTTCTACACTTATGAAATGAAGACTGGGGTAAAGTTGAATTTAAAATATCTCGTGGTTGGGAGTACACTTTTTAGCTTCTCCCAGCAAATCAACAATATACATAACACACATACACACACAAATTATACCACCAATAAAAGTGTAAATACATAACTTATTTTAAGAATGAAGGCACTCAAGCACTGGAAGCATACTGTTCTATCCATCTCAGTGAATATCTACACAGTTTAGAATGGCCTTTCTGAAGCCATGGAACTCTAATTACAGATTTACACATTCACTCATTTGAATGACTTCCTTAGGATAGCCATGTGATAATTTTGTGTGTTAGTTTGAAATAAAATGACCATTTTATTTTTTTAGAGATCAAAGGATCAGTTTCCATTACCTACAAAATTAGAGATTTAAGATTGAACACAAAGTCCCTGATTCTTTGTACCCAAACCACTGAATAGAGCCAGTTATCCATGGCACTCCCAAAACAGATAGTAGACAGACAGAAGTCTCTCCCTAGGCTTCCTATGGGTAATGTACCTCAAAACCTGCTGCCATCCTTTCTCCTCTTCCCCCTCTGTGCCCTCGCCTTTTCTCTATATCCAGTCAGAGGTAGGAAGTCCCAGAAAGGGAATGAATAATACAGACTGCCAAAGTAAACCACAACAGACAATCACCCTTTGGGGATCAGTACATCCTTGGTTTGTGACTTTCTAGCATTCCAAGAGCACCAAAATGTCAAAGGTTGGAATGATGCTTGTCAGTCTAATAAAAGGCTTGAAAATTTTTCAGCCTACAGTTAAAAGAGTAAGTCTAGATTCTATGCACATTAATGTACTGTTAAGATTTTCATTTAAACTGGTTCCGGGAACAGGTGCTGTCTGCAGAGTGTGTACCCACACACTTTGTAGCAAACAGAGATAAACTCTCACTGCCACGGTCCCCTCAGCTGCTGCTGAGGAAATTTGCAAAGCTACTCACCTCCAACTGAGCGAACAGATAAGGACTGGGGACCCTGAAGGACAGACTCAGACCCGCCCAGAGGTGAGGAGGGGTCAGCAGGTCCCAGTGCCTGTATCCCTGCCAGGGAGAGTTGAGCTTCCTTCGGTTCCAGTTCTGGTTCCAGGACTGGGTGCTGTCTGCAGAGCGTGTCCCAGCCCACTCTGTAGCAGGGGGAGATAAACTCTGCCTGCCAAGGTCCCCACAGCTGCTGCTGAGGGAATCTGCAAGACCGCTACCCGGCCTCCAATTGGTCAAACAGAGAAAGATTGAGGACTTGAAATTCAGTCCCCTGCCCAGAGCAGAGGTAAAGATTGAGCAGACCTTTATCTCAGAAGTGACAGGAGGCACACAAGGCCGAGTGTCACAACTGACCAGGAGTCACCTAATCATGAACCACTGAAGCCATGGGCAGACACCAGTGCAAAAATTTACATAATAATATAAAGAACAACAAGGTAACTCCAGAAGAAAGTGGCAATCCTACAAATACAAGACCTGAACTGAGCAATGAAGAGGAAACAGAAGGAAGCAATACCAAAAATTCCTTTATGATGATCATCAAAGCTCTCAAAGAAGATATGAAAAATTGCCCTAAATAAATAGAAGAAAATACAAACAAAAAATTGGAAGAGATGAACAAATCTATAAAAGAAACATGCCAGGAACTAAAAGCAATAAGAAAGGAACAAAATGAGGCAAAGATGGAAATAGAAAATCTGAAGAAAAAAGCTGGAACCACAGATACAAGCATAACAAACAGAGTTCAAGAGATGGAAGATAGAATCTCAGAAGTGGAAGACTCAGTAGCTCAATTACATATATCAGTCAAAGAAAATACTAAAACTAAAAAAGCCATAGCTCAAATTGTTCAGGAAACCTGGGACACTATGAAAAAACTTAATTTGAGAAAAATAAGAATAGAAGAAGGAGAAGAATACCAGCTCAAAGGCACAGATAATGTTTTCAATAAAATCATCGAAGAAAACTTCCCTAACCTGAAGAAGGAAATGCCTATAAAGATACAAGAAGCTTACAGAACACCAAATAGATATGACCCCCCAAGAAACTCAGTGCGCCACATTATAATCAAGCCACAAAACATACAGAACAAAGAAAAATATTTTAAGAGCTGCTAAAGAAAAGGGCCAACTTACATATAAAGGCAGACCCATCAGAATAACACCTGACTATTCAATGGAAATGATGAAAGCTAGAAGGGCTTGGTCAGAAGTTATACAGATGCTAAAAGAGCATGGCTGCCAAACTAGAATACTATACCCTGCAAAATTATCAATCACCATAGATGGAGTAAACAAGATATTTCATGACAAAGTCAGACTGAAAGAATATCTATCTACCAATCCAGCGCTACAGAGAGTATTAGAGGGAAAACTCCAAACTAAGGACCCCAGATACACACATGAAACCACAAACAATCAATAATTCCACAGAAGAATACTCCAGAGAAAGGAAATACAAGCAAGTTACCACCAAAAATGACAGGAAATTTTAATCAATGGTAACTAATTTCCCTTAATATCAATGGACTCAACTCTCCTATAAAACATCACACATTAACAAGATGGATACAACAACAAAAGCCATCCTCCTGTTGCCTACAAGAAACACACCTCAACTGCAAGGACAGACACAGGTTTAGAATAAAGGGTTGGGAAAAAATTTTCTAGTCAAATGGTCCTAAGAAACAAGTGGGAGTTGCCATCCCTGTTAGATTGGCTAAGATAAAAGGCACAGATGACAGCCTACGTTGAAGAGGATGTGGAGCAGGAGGAACACTCCTCCATTGCTGGTGGGAGTATAAGCTTGTTCAGCCACTTTGGAATGCAGTATGGCAGTTTCTCAGAAAATTGAGAATCAATCTCCCCAAGGACCCAGCAATACCACTTCTGGGTGTATACCCTAATGATGCACAGTCATACTCCAAAGACATTAGCTCAAGTATGTTCATAGCAGCATTATTTGTAATAGCAAGAACCTGGAAACAACCTAGATGTCCCTCAACTGAAGAATGGATTAACAAATTGTGGTACATCTACACAATGGAGTACTACTCAGCAGTAAGAAAAACTGATATCCTAAAATTTGCAGGCAAATGGTTGGACTTGGAGAATTTTCTCCCGAGTGAGGTATCACAAACTCAGAAAGATAAGCAGGGGATGTACTCACTCATTAGTGGTCTCCAAACAAATGAACAAGAAAAAAGCCAAGCATGCTCAAGCTGCAAACCACAACCACTGAACAGCTTGGGATCAGAAACACCCTGGACTGACACTTCAAATCCCACTCCACCTAAAGGAACACCTAACTCACTCTTGAGGGAGGGGGAAGAAAACTGTTTCTGCCAGGAGTGGAGACTGAACTAAGCAATATTGGGTCAGTGGGACCATGGGACTGTCTGCTGCCTGCCCAGGGAGGAGATGGAGAGTTGTGGAGAAGAAAAAATGACCTGATGTGGCGGGAGGGGGAAGGGACCTTGAATAATGATATACAAGGATAGAAAGTGTGACTTCTTTGTTCATAATAATAATAATAAGTATACAGAAAAAAAGAATTAAAAAAAGTTTCTCATTTAAAGAATAAGGTTGTGATAGTTCCTTTTATGTCACCGTTTCACAAGCTAGAGTCATTCAGGGAGAATGAACCACCAGATTGTCCTGTGGACAAGCCTGTGGTGCATTTTTAAATTGATGATTGATATGAAAGATTACCGCTCACAACGGGTGCTGTCACTCCTGACCTGGTATGGTAGTCTTGGTTGCTATAAGAATGCAGGATAAGCAAAGAATGGGGTATAAGCCAGTAAGCATGATGCTCCATGGCCATGCATCAGTTCCTGCCTCCAGGTTCCTGTCCTATTTGAGGTCCTGCCCTGGCTGTCCACAGTGAAGGACAGTAATGTGAACCAGTAGAACAAGCCCTTTCCTCCCTAAGTTGCTTTAGGTTTGATATTTGTAAAAGCAACAGAAATCCTAACTAAAACACGGGGCAAAGAAAGGCCAAAAAGAAATGGGTTTGAGAATTACTGTGTGTGTCTTTAAAAAATGTCAAAGAGAAAAAAAAAGCTGGGAAGTTGAAATCCTAATATCAACAGACTTATGGGATGAATCAGAAGGAAAATTTTAAAAAGCCATATCTCATTCTCACTGGGAAGACATGGTAGGAAAAAAAAACATATTGAACGGAGACTAAAATAATAAAATCCGAGAGGAAATATATGAGTAGCTATGACACAAACTGCCAAAATATGAAACACTGGACAGCAGAATTTTAATCTATAGTACAAACACAGTTGACCCTAACAAAGATGAAGCACTTTAATGGCATATCATTACCAGGTAATCAATGGAGAGCTCTGAAATAATACGGAGCCAGGTTTAATGGCACAAGCGCCTAAGCTCAGCTACTTGGGCAGTTAAGGCAGGAGGGGCTCACATTTATGTCCCATGTGGCCTGCATAGTGAGCACAGGGCAAGCCTGGACAACTTTGTGAGGTGTTGTTTCAAATTAAAACTGTTTTAAAGAGAGAACAGAGGCTGGAGTTCAGGGTATAGTACTTCCCATCATCCTCAAGTGTCCTCAGGTCAATCCCCAGTGCTATAACACAGGAAGAAAAAGGAAAAAGTACACAAGTAGTGCCAGAACATGTCTCTGAAACTGCCCATTTGCTTCTTCCTGTTGCCTAGGAGAAGGAACAAGAAGATAAGGACTTGTGGGGGGAGAGATTTTTAGGGGTTGGGTCACTGGCTGCTCTTTGGAGAGAACCCTGGTTCAGTTCCCAGCATCCAGGTGGTAGCTCACAACTGTCTGTAACTCCTGTTCCAGGAGATCTGACACACATAAAATAAAGCTAAATAAATTATTTTAAAAAATAAGAATAACACAGACTTCTCTAACTGATGAAACTGACTCCGTAGTGGTTGAGTGCCCTTCTTTGAACTCAGATGAGAAAGAGGGTAAGTTGTGATGGAGATTGTGTTTCATTTTGCATTGAAACAGTACATTCTCATGAAGGAATGAATCTCAGAACTCCTTACAACTCTTTCAGCACATAAGCAGACAGGAGCCTGAATTATGAGTTCCATTTTCATTCCTCAATAGAATAAAACCTGTTGGCTATGGATGATCCTATGCAGAACTATCCGACATCTGAAGACCGGATACCATTCATCCTCCACCATGAAGAACCTCAGTGTAGTTCCTAGTTTCATGCAAGATGTCATTTATTCTGAATTCTTCCTTATATCACTCCCCCCAATCAAATCAAGTTATACTACACAACTGAGATTGAAATCCTTCAAATGTGGTTAGTGTTTTCTAGCTTTCTCTTTATTTGAAACTAATCAAAAGACAATGAGGAAATAATTTCACCATCAGCCACCTAAAGGAAAACAGATGAAGAGCTAAAACAATACCATCCATGGGTAGGACATCATCCATCAGGCCACTGGCATGCTGGTCACTTCTCCAGCTGTGAGGCAGTCAGCCTAATGAACTTAGGCTAGGCTGGAACAGAGTTCCAAAGTAGGCATCCCTAGAAACCCACACCACTGCCTCCCTTCCTCTTCAATTAGACTCCAGAACATTGTGTGACCAGGAAGCTGGAGTTGGAGGGGTAGCCTCTGTGTGGCTTCCTACTGCCGACATGAATAACAAGTTTTCAAGCTGGTGGGTATGGTAGTTCAGAGGGTATAAATATGGCAGAGTAGGATGGTAGAAGAGTTTGAAATCAGCCACATAGTCACCTCTACTTCTACACTTGAGAACTGTGTGATTCAGTGTCCCAAAGCCTCGGATACCAAATTCCAAGATGGGGATATTAAAAGTTATTTTCTTTGTAGAGTTAGGGAGAGATAAAGAAGGCAACTCTTGGGGAAACAGTCAACATCAAGTCTCCTTAAAGGAGATGGGAAGCCTAGAAAGGGCAATCTGGAGAATTACCCAGCCAATAGGCAGCAAGCAAAGGAAAGAGCAGGACTTAGAGAATCATAACACTAGCATTATATTCCTACACACTTGAGTGCAAAGACTGGCTTTTTGTTTAGAAGTTCTGTGAATACAGAAAGGTTCTTCCACACACAATGTGTTAGGAAGCTTTATCATCACTATGACAGAAGAGCTGATATGTTTTAGCTTACAGTTTAGAGATCTCAGTCCATAGTCTTCAGCTTTACTGATTCTGGTCCCCTAATGAGGCAGAGCATAAAGACAACATGAATGCATGAAGGAGGAAGATGTTCCCTCATGGCATCAGGAAACGCAGGGCAAGGAGGAGACTAGAACTAGAATTTACCTTCAAATATGCATTTCCTCCAGATGGCCCTACTGTTCCAAGTCTGTACCCATTTCCAGACACCAGCTGGAGAACAAATACTCAAAATATATGCTAGTGGGAGACAGTTCATATTCAAAGCATAGCATGCATGCACATGCACACATACATAGATAAAGACAGACATACATACAAAAATAGAGACAAAGAAAGAGAGCTACTTATTCATATAGATAGAGTTAAATAGATCACATTGGTAAGATGCTATGTGTAGCATATTCCTGGCATATGGTAAGAGCTTCTGTAGACAGCTACAATATTTTAAGTGATTTAGTACATAAAGATTATTTTTATTTATATATTATGAATTTTATATGTTAAGCATAAATGTACAACATGATTAGTTATTATAATATGTACTATAGCATATATTATATGCTATAATATATAGTATAGTATATAATATTACTATAGCATATACAATATTATATTATATTATATTTTTTTCTACATATTACTGAAAAATAGAAGAAAATACAGTAGGTTTAAGAGCACCCCCCCAGTGCACATGCACACTTCATGTTGGTTACCTTGATAGGTAGCTAATCAGTAGCTTTGTCACAGACGCATGTATCTATTAGAGTAGCTTCATAAAATTCTTGCTTATTTTTATTATAGATTCTACACTATGTGTCAGGAACTATTCTATGTAGTTTGTACATATCATTTTAAATCAATTCATAAATAATTCTATTTATTGGGTACCTTTATTACAATAATAATTATTACAACTGTAGAACAGCTCCCAATTCAGACCTTACCCAACATCTATCACCCCAAATAAAACTTATTTACCTAAAAACATTACCACTCACAGATATTTACTTACTAATACCAAGAAGATATGAATATTGATTTTGGAGCCATAGACTCAGAGTCATGACTGTGGTAGTGGTACTTGCTTAGTAAAACATTACACATTAAAAGAGTCTTAGACATAAAATTATGTGTGCACTTGAACAGATCAAGAAAACCTGACCAAGTCCCCAGGGGTACCTACAAAGACTGACAAGTAGCTCACAGGATAGGGGAGTAGCTAAAGGCCTACAGCCCATCTTCCTGGCCTAGGCCCATCCTGGCCTTGGCTTCCATTGCAGAGAGGTGAGATGGACTGAAACCTGAGTTCTTGGGAGAATCTCTAATCAAAGGGAAAACTGACAGATATCACTTGGGTGGATCCAAGTCACCCAGGAGAAACTCTTTGCAAGCCAAGGTCTAGTGCAGCTATGAAAGGAATTCTGAAAGCCACCCTGAAGGCAGAATCTGATGGGCATCAATCTGGCCAGCTCTAGCCAAGGCCAGTAAAGCAGGACACATGGGACCTAGGATTATTCACTTTCCCACAGTTATCTGGAAATTTCAATGACTCTAGGACCTTTCCCAGAATGCCTAAAATTTGGTTATTTATTTATCACCCCAAAAGATGTCAATAATTCACATGGCAGATACAGTACAACAAACCCCACTATTAGAACACTCAAACAGACAGAGTATGTTTATGCTCTTTATATTTTAAAAAGGATTCACAACATTTCTCCAAGAGGACTAGAAATTTTGGTGCTCATTGGCATTATTAATGTTTTAGTTTTAGTAAATGGATTTTGTTTGAACAGAACATAAGTCTAAAACATTTCTTATTTTCTTATTTATAAATCATTCATAGCCAATCATCATAAATTATTTATGATTACTAAAACAAAGCCTGACACATGGGTAAAATGACTGATAAAAGGGCAAACTAGATGTCCCAGAATGTAAAGCCTCTTGCTGTGTAAGCCTGATAGTCTGACTTTCACCCTTGAAACTCATGGAAGGTGGAAGAAGAGAACCAACCTTTGATCTCCAAAAATGTGCTATGTCATATGTCCCTAGAATTCAAAGATTAAAAAAATGCATGTATTATTATTTAGATATCAAATGATACAATTATATTTTAAAGATCTGTTTCTGCCTTGCCTTCTACAGCATGCAAAGGTCTGGAGAGCTGGACCTGGGGTGAGGCATAATTAGAAAAGCAGAGGAATGGTGGAGCAAAAGCAGTAAGACGATGTGAAAGGATGAGAAAGCAGGAGACTGGTAAACAGAAGAAAAGCCAGCAGATAGTGTGGCTTAAACTCCATCCATCCTTCATGATGGAGAACCCATATAATCCAAAGCCCCTAAGGTCCCTCTCTTTCTCTCAATATCAGGGAAGTAGCTTCCCCACTTTTTTTTTAAAGATTTATTTATTATGTATACAGTATACAGCAGAGGATACCAGATAGCATCATAGATGGTTGTGAGCCACCATGTGGTTTCTGGGAATTGAACTCAGGACATCTGGAAGAACAGTCAGTGCTCTTAACCTCTGAGTCATCTCTCTAGCCCATTTTCAAGTACTGGATATCCATATGCAAAATTTTCTTTTGGTCCAACTTTTTCTCAATCCATCCCTAAATAGAATTGCAGATCTCAGTAAAATAGTCATCTCCAATCCAGCAAGCCAGGATGGTGAACACTCTAATGGAAAGCATGGGCTCTTTTAATCTTTTATTGGAACTATTGTAAGTGAACTTCACAGTAAGTGAAAATGTAAGGTTGGTTTAGTTGCTAGGAGATCTAACTATTCCTTTGCAAGAAAGATGCACATACATTGCCTATCCATGGGTCAGAAATTCAAATGATGAATCCTGCTACAGGATATAATTCCTTCATGCTACAGAAAAGAAAACCAAAATCTAAATTTATACCTCAAACTTCATTTGACAGAGGGAGAAGCATAAGCTTAGAGAAAACTAAAGGGAAGAAAGAAGAGACATATTAGTACCTCCTACATTGTACACTAAATATAAATAAGCAAAATATATAAATATATAATAAATATAATATGTAAAATGACATAATATATAGTATAAAATATGTAAATAAATAGAAAATAAATAAAAATAAGCAACCACAAACATTCATAGAAAAATTTAAAAGGATGAAACAAAGATAGAAAATAGCTAAATATACTGAATCTAGTCTCAAATAAAATCCCTCCCATGAAGCAGAATGATGCTCTTTAGAAACTCTTTGAGATATGACATTTTTAAAATATCTAAATTTTACAAATAAAAATAATAAAGCAACAGAGCAGGGCTGAATAGATGCATGGAGAAAATTTTTTTAAGAAAAGAAAGGAGGGAAGAAAAAGAAAAAAATAATTACCCCAAAGAAATATACTGTAACATATAAATAATTAAAAACAAAGAACAAAATAGATATGAGTAGATTCTTTAATCTGAAAGAAAGTCTTGTGTATTCTACAGTAAATATTAATGAAAATGGCAGTGTCTATGGCACCCAGAGAAGAAGTGAGCATAGAGAATAGATCAAAATATTGTTCCCTTGGTATATCAGAGTCACTATTACTTAGAAGCATAGAAAACAAGGATTGCTGAGGATATGAAGAAATGGAATTTTGTGAGCTGCTGAAAGAAATGCAAAGCTGGGAGGAAAATCTCACAGCAGTTCCTAAAAAAGTTAAGACATGTCAGTTGTGGTAGCATATGCCTTTTATCTGAGCACTCTGGAGGTGAAGGTAGACAGATCTCCCTGAGTTCAAGACCAGCCTGGTCTATGAGTTCCAGGATAGTCTGTCTCAAACAACAAATTAAACATAGAATTACTATTTTATTGTCTACTTTAGGAGATATATATGTCAACTTTAGGAGATAAATACACATACACATATATGTATGCATGTATGTATGTTAAACAGTTTAAAGCCGAGTCTCAGATATTTGCACCACACCCACATTTATAGCAGAGTTGTAGTAGAAAAAAAAGGTAGAAAAAGACTAGATGCCTAGTGACAGATGACTGCATAACCAAAACATGGTATATACATGCTACTAAATACCATTTACACACATTACAGTATACATGAACCTTGAAAGCATTAGGTTAAATGAAATAAGCCAGTCACCAGTGACAAACACTGTATGATTTTACAGAAATGCATTACCTAGCAAGTCAAATGCAAAGATATGACACAGAATGTTGTTTTGGGAGTGTGAGTAGAGGGATGAATAAGAAATTGTTTCAAGGGTACGTAGCCTCATTTTTATAAGAGGGAAAGATCTGCAGATGGATAATGGTCAGGGCTGGACTGCTGTGTGGATGCGCTTGACACTGCTTAACTGCGTACTTTACCATAGATTGTAGTACTCATTTTGGCTATGTTTACTTTACTGAAACTTTCTGTTTTTAAAATTAGCAACTATATTGATAATTGGATATTCTATTATTTCAAGATGTCATCATTTTTCTGCTAAGTTTCCTCTACTCTGCAAGAGGCTGTACCCCAATCCTCTCCCCTTCTCTCTCTCTCTCTTTCTCTCTTTCCCTCTCTCTCCCAATCTATCTCTTCTCTCTTCATAATAATAAAGTCTTTTATGTAAAAAAAATATGCATTCTTTTGGAATATGCCCAAGAGTGGTATTGCTGGATCATTGGGTTGATTGATTCCCAGTGTTCTGATGAACCACCATATTGATTTCCAAAGTGGCTGTACAAATTTACTTTCCTATCAGCAATGGAGGAGTGTTCTCCTTACTCCACATCCCCTCAAGCACAGACTGTCATCAGTGGTTTTGATCTTAGCCATTCTGATAGGTGTAAGATGGTATCTCAGAGTTGTTTTCATTTGAATTTTCCTGATGACTAAGGATGTTGAATAACTCTTTAAGTGTCTTTCAACTGTTTGAGATTCTTCTCTTGAGAACTCTTTATTTATCTCTGTAGTCCATTTTTAATTAGATTATTTGATTTTTTTTGATATCTAGTTTCTTAAGTTCTTTATATATTTTAGAGATCAGTTCTAGAGATCAGACATTTGACTGTGGCCTTTGCCTTACAGAAGCTTCTCAGTTTCAGGAGGTTCCATTTATTAATTGTTGCTCTCAGTGTCTGTGCTACTTGTGTTATATTTAGAAAGTGGTCTCCTGTGCTGATGCATTCAAGACTATTTCCCACTTTATTTTCTATCAGGTTCAGTGTAACTGGGCTTATGTTGAAGTCTTTAATTCACTTGAATTTGAATTTTATGAGGGTGATAGATATAGATCTAATTTAATTCTTCTACATGCTACCATCCAATCAGGCCAGCACCATTTGTTGAAATGCTTTCTTTTTTTCCATTATATAGTTTTGGTTTCTTTATTGAAAATCAAGTGTTTATAGGTCTGAGGATTAATGTCAGGGTCTTCAATTTGATTTCATTGTGCCAAATGTTGGTTTTTATGTCAATACCAACCTGTTTTTATTACTATAGCTCTATACTAGAGCTTGAAGTCAGGGATGGTGATGCCTCCAGAAGTTCTTTTATTGAACAGGATTGTTTTGGCAATTCTGATATTTTTGTCTTTCCATATGAAGTTGAATATTGTTCTTTGAAGGTCTATAAAGAATTGTGTTGGAATTTTGATGGGAACTGCATTGAAACTGTAGATTGTTTTTCAGTAAGACTGCCATATTTCTATGTTGATCCTAGCTATCCAAGAGCATGGGAGATCTTTCCATTTTCCAATATCTTCTTCAGTTTCTTTCTTCAATGACTTAAAGTTCTTGTCAGATAGGTCTTTCCCTTCTTTGGTTAGAATTATGCCAAGATATTTAGTGTTATTTGCAGCTATTGTAAAGGGTGATGCTTCCCTGATTTCTTTTTCAGTACTTTCATTATTTGTATATAGGAGAGCCATTGATTTTTTATTTGGTTTTTTTAGTTCCTAGTCTGTGTTCAGGTAAATAGAAACCACATAAATATATTCACAAATTTGAAAATTATTTTTAAAGAATTTTAATGCTTCATTTCTTTAATTTTATTTTATTTAATTAACATAGTTTTATTCATTTTAAATACTGACCACAGTTTTTCCTTTCTCCTCTACCCCTGTTCCCTCTCCCCACTCGTACCGACCCCTCCTCATTCACATCTCCTCCTAAATGCACACCTCTCATGGGCTTGAACAAAGCATGGCACACCAAGTTGATATAGGACCAAGCCCCACCCCTATATAAAGGCTGGGCTAGGAATCCAACAGGTTCCCAAAAGCCACACACATGCAGAGTCAGTCTCATGCAAGCTCCCTGTCTCTGTGCCCCTTCCCCCATTCAGTTCTTGATGTTCCCTGTCTCTTACAATCCTTTCTCTCCTTCTTCAAGAAGATTCCTGAAAGTGCTTGGCTGTGGGTTTTTGCATCTGCTGCCATCAGTTACTGGATGAAGGCTCTCTGATGACAATTAGGGTGGTCACCAATATGATTGCAGTAGACGGCCAGTTCAGGTGCCCTCTCCACTATTGCTATCTATTCAATATAGTACTTGAAGCTCTAGCTAGACCAGTAAGACAACTGAAGGATATAGCTGGAGTCATCCTTGTGAATTCCAGTGAGTTTTCCAGGTAGCAGGTTTCTCTCTGGCCCCAAAATGCCCCCTTACAAGGAGTCTCTTTTCTTACTCTCCCTTTTCATTTTTGGTTATGTTAATTGGATATTGTTTCTCTGCCTTTTGGTTTATTTGGATAAGGGTTTGTCTATCTTGCTGATTTTATCAAAGAATCAACTTTTTGTTGCTTCTTTATATTGTTCATTTTGTTTCAATTTTGGGGTTTTTTTTTCAGCCCTGAGTTTGTTTATTTCCTGCCATCTACTCCTCCTCTGTGAGTTTGCTTCTTTTTGTTCTAGAATTTTCAGGTGTGCTGTTAAGTTGCTAATGTGAGATTTCTCCAACTTCTTTATGTGGACACTTAGTGCTATGAACTTTCCTCTTAGCACTGCTTTCATAGTATCCCATAAGTGTGGGTATGCTCTGCACTCATTTTCGTTAAAATTGGGAAAGTCTTTAATTTCTTTATTTCTTTCTTGACCCAGTGGTAATTTAGTTGAGAGTTGTTTGGTTTCCATGAGTTTGTAGGCTTTCTATAGTTTGTGTTATTGTTGAATTCTAACTTTAATCCATGGTGATCCAATAAAACACAAGGGATTATTCCAATTTTTTTGTATCTGTTGAGATTGCTTTGTGACTGAGTAGGTGGTCAGTTTTAGAGAAGGTTCCATGAGGTGCTAAGAAGGTATATTCTTTTATGTTTGGGTAAAATGTTCTGTAGATATTTGATAAGACCATATGAGTCATAACATGTTCGTTCCCTTATTTTTCTATTAAGTTTTTGTCTGGCAGACTTGTCTATTGGTTAGAGTGTGGTGTTGAAGTTTCCCACTATTATGTGTGAGGTTTGATGTGTAATTTAAGCTTTAATAATACCCAGCAAAACTTTCAATCATCATAAACAGAGAAAACAAGATATTCCACGACAAAACCAAATTTAAGCAATACCTATCTACAAATCCAGCTCTACAGAAAGTACTAGAAGGAAAACTCCAACCCAATGATGTTAGCTGCCACCAGGAAAACATAGAATTAAATAATCTCACACCAACAAATTCTAAAGAAGGGAAATAAATAGACACTACCACCACCAACAACAAAACCAAAAAATAACAGGAATTAACAATCACTGCACTGCTCATTAATGTTTCTTAATATTGATGGATTCAGTTCACCTATAAAAAGACACCAACTAACAGAATAGATATGAAAACAAGATCTATCCTTCTGCTGCATTCAAAAACACACCTCAACTTCAAAGACTGGCATTACCTCAGAGTAAAGTGTTAGTAAAAGATTTCCCAATCGGATAGATCTAAGAAACAAGCTGGTATAGCTATCCTAATATCTAACAAAATGGGCTTCAAACTAAAATTAACCAAAAGAGAGATCATCACAGGAAAAATCTATCAAAGGTCTCAATTTGAACATTTATGTCCCAAATAATAATATACACATTTGAAAATTCTTAAAAAACAAAATATTTTTAGAAAAACAACTATTTGAAGATGAAATTTGAACCATTCAGAACTGGAAAGACCAATATAAATCATTGGTACTAAGGACAAAGTCTACTTAAATTAAAGCTCAGACTAAAAATTGGAGTAATTGCTTACCAGACTGAATATAAATATCTGGCATTAAATTGATTTTGGTTCTATAACAAATAAAACCAATATTTTATTAGATTACAAAAACATTTTTTTTTATCTTGTCACATTAGCTAAGGTAGAGAATCAGCCATAGCTATGTTATGCTCATCTCCACAAGTTTACTTCTTGTAATATCTAGACTTATAAACAGCCCTTCTTTGGAGATTGCTATTACCACTGTAGAAAGTGAAACACCCTGGACCCAAGCCAAAGTGTGATGCAACTTTGAGGCAATCATCATGTTCAGTCATTATTCATTGACTATAGTCAGCAAACAAAAGTCTATGACCATTGAGAAGGGACTTTGCATACAGAGTTCAGGAAAATTGGATTGGAGAAAGTACAAAAATATTAATCCCATCTTTTTCATAAATAGTTGGTTTATTTCCTATATAGTCAAAAAGTGTTATGAGCAAGATATAATTATTTCAATGCCTTAATGTTTTCTTCCTTAGATTTCTAGGAATCTTATGTGAACTACTACTTTTGGAGGAAAAGAGACTATTGTGAACTGGCCATGATGGCTGACAATTATCCAACACTCAGGAGGCTGAGGCAGGAGAATTGAGATGAGGTTAAGATATGATGGGGCTACATAGTGAATCCAAGACCACCTGGGGCTACAGAATGAGACTCTGTGTTAAAACTCAAATGATGTGACTCAGAAAAATTTCATTGATTTTGCTTCACTGTGGCTCTCCTAAATTACTTAAGTAAGTAAAATTAGATAATCCTTTTCGCCTAAATATAGAATTCATGATTGAATCCATTTCAATAAAATCCCCCTTGACTTTGATTGTATATGAATATTTGTCTACAATAAGGTTTGTTACTATTTGCACAGATGAGTTTTTTGGCCTTTCCTAAGTGTGAAAACATACCCAAAATGTTTGACTATAAACTGTAGTAAAGTCTTTGGTTTATGGTTTCTGTACAGGGTCCTCTTTCCTTGCTCCTTTGGGATTGCGGTGATATAATGCACAACAGGTGCATGTGGTAGGGGAAACCTATTCACTTCATGGCACCTTGAAATTAAAGAGCCAGATGGAAAGAAACCAGGGTCCAGTATCAGCTACAAGAGCGTGCTCACTATTGCCCAATTTCCTCTCACTAGGACTGGTTTCCTAATGATTCTAGCCTTTCCCAATAGTGACTGCTAAGAACAACGTCTTTAGCACATAGCTCTTTTGAGAATATTCCAGATCTTAACTATTGTAATAGATTATCTCTAAAGTAATGGTGTTTGGCCCAATAAGTTGTGTGCTTTTGTCATTTATTATTTTATTTCTTTTTAATAATAAAATTACAGTTATAATATTGTCATAAAAATTTCAGTCATGAGTGGATATATATCTCTCACTACAAGATATCTTATGCGATGATAGCCATTTTTTCCAGTTATTCTGCCATGTGAGAACACAGTAACAAAGTATAATTTTAGACAGTAGAAACTAAACCCTAGCACCTTGATCTTGATCTTCCCAGCCTCCATCACTGTGAGAGATAAAATTCTCTTCTGTTTTGGAATAATATCTTTGCACAGTGTGAAGCTTTATCTCTGCAAGGCTCCTTCTAATTGTTTTAATAAAGAACTGGATGGCCAATAGCTAGGCAGGAAGAGGTTATGCAGACTTTCAGACAGAGAGTGAAGATGAGGAGATGAATTGAGGAATGGAAAGAATGTCAGAAAACGTACAGAAGAATCAAGAGGTACAGGATGGATGACAGGTAAAAAGACAGGAGTCAAAGCATAGATAAACATAAATGGTTTAATTGAAATTATAAGAGCTAGTGGGACAACCATAAGCTATAAGCTGAGATTTCATAATTAATAATAAGTTTCTGTGTCTTTTTTGTGAGCTGGTGACCCAAAGAAAAATCTGTTTACACTCTTCTTTATAAATTAAAGAGATACTTGAGCTTCCTTATACCTAAGCAAAGGCAATAATAGCCTTTACTTAACTCAGTAGGGTACCTTTAGTCTGGTGGGTTTCCTTCTTCCATTCCTCATTTGAGGTATACAGCTCCCAATCAGACTGACTTTCTTGACTAAATGCAGTAAGAAGCAGTTCCTCTCTGGTATCTTCATAATTCTGTCAACTGCTCCAGGCTGTATTATCACTTGGGCAATCTATAGAATGCTATATAGTAATGGGTCTGTAATTACAAGCCAACAACAATGTAAAGCTTGAATCTTCTCCTGCTTCCAGCCTTGATTATTCACTAGGAAATGGCACATCTCTGGTATAATATCCTGTATGCAATCACATCCCAATTTTCAGAGATATTTTCAACCTACAGACAATGAAAGGAAAAAAGTTACTTTGCCTTGAAGAAGATGTTAGAGAAGTTACCAACCAAGACACCTAAGATATTAATTCTCTTTTGGGAAGTTTACTTAGAGGTACATATAATATTCTTGTCAATGTGCTTAGGTTTGGGAGTATGAAAATATCTGGGTTATTTTCCAATTTCTGTAACAATTAATATAAAAGATGGAATGGTTCGTTTGGCACAAATTTCATAAGTTTCAGCCCATGGCATCCTGCCTCATTACTTTGAAACTTACGATAAAGCAGATATGGCTCACCATATGACAGCAGGAAAGCAGAAAGAGAAGAAATAGATAGGGTTAAAGACAAATGTATATTCTTAGGTACATCTCCAGTGGCCTACTTCTTCTAACTAGACCCTACTTCTCCCTTTATATTACCTTACAATAATGCAATCACATGACCCCATCATATATTTCTTCCTTTGACTAAGTCAGAACCTTCATGAGTTTATCACTCCCAAAACACATAAGTGTTTGGGAAGTACTGCAGTTAAGTATATAGAGCCAGGTTATTCTGCTGTTTGTTGAATGAAAATGAGGCAAAAGAATATACCTAATACACACACACAAATATCTATAGGGAAGTTGAAGAAAATACACTAGTTGACAATCCAAATGTGTTGTTTTAGCCCATCAACACTGAATTTAAAAGCAGAGAGGTCAATTTATAGCACCACGTACCTGCAAGTTAAGGACAATTGTTTTTATTTTTGGTAAGATCCACAGAAGATGATGAAGAGGTTGAGAATGAGTTATTTTCTGGAAGACTGCTCTCAGTTAAACTCCAAAATAGAGCAATGTATTCTCCAGTATGCCAAGTCTTGTACAGAACAAGAGAATTCTGAGGAAGGGTCTGAAATATTGGAGAAGGGAGTAAACAGGATGTCCAAGCAGGTCAACAAGAAGATTTATGACTAGTGGGATTTTATAACCAGACATATTCTCATTTAGACAGAAGCTGAAGGGGGTAAAGAAAATGAGAAACAGAAAGAAAAGAAAGAACAAGAACAAAAATATGTTAACAAAGTGGTAAAAAATTTGAAAGTCAATTACAGATCTGAACTTGAGAAAAACTTTCTGATCAATGAAAGTAGACGGACACAGTATAAACTCAAACAACCTCTAGGTCTTTATAGAGACTTAAAGGCATGCGAAATGGCTTTTTCAATGTGTATAAAAACCTGAAAGAGAGTGTGTGTGTGTGTGTGTGTGTGTGTGTGTGTGTGTGTGTGTGTGTGTATGTGTTTACTGTATATTAGCCACAAGGACATTTAGAGAGGAAATCTCTTAATCTAAAATTGTTCACAGCAAGCTTATATCCCAGATGGTGCATCTTCTAACTTAAGTGCCTGGGACAATTTCTGCATTCCTACACTGCAATATATCACAATTTTTAAACAAGTAATGTTGTTATTTCAGTTCAAATAGAAGAAGCTTTATACACATCTTACAAGTAAACAAAGCTTTAATCTAAGTAGAAATTGCAAATACTATTAGAGAGGAATATGCTGCTAGAGTCAATTTTACATACTTTAAACAAACAAAAAAATCTTTGCTCACTTACGCCTTGGTGTTTTATTAGATTATATGTATGCTACATGTCATTCCAAAAGAATCTAATATATGTGTTATACACAATGTGTGTAGCTGTGACATAAGCATTGGCAACCTCCCAAAATATAGTTCCCTGTTTTTACCCTGATCAAAAAGGTCAAGTTGCCAAAGTTTTTTAATTCTCAATAATTTAAATAATTGTCCAAAGTGGTAATGTTAAAATGTATCCTTCCCTTGGCATTAACCCTTGTCTGAACATCAGTATTGAAGTGGCTTGGTTATGTATCAGGAGTTAGTTTCGATGCCTTTGAGAAAATTATTGCACAGAGGCCGGCCATGTTCCATTCATCTCTGATCATTTTCCTCTTCTGGCCCAGTGTTACCCATATGCTCCTTCTCTTCGCCTTGTGTCCTCAGCCTGTCAGTAGCTTTCAGCAAGTGGGTCTTATTCTGTAGCCTAGACATAGAGTCCCTCTAAAGAAGTTAAGGAGTCGCCTCATGCTGACTTGCTTAAATACATTTGATCTTGAAGTAGGAGCCTCTATATTGTAACTAATAAATTATGTCGTGACTTTCAGGTCCACCACCTCTACCAAAGCAAACCAGGGACACATTGATGTAACTGGTATCTTCATTGAAGTGATATTAACACTATCCATTCTTTCTTTTATTGAAAATAGATTTTTCTCATATAATACATTCTGATTATGACTTCCTTTCTCTCTACTCCTCCAAGTTCCTTCCCGTCTTCCTTCTCATCTTCTTTCCCATCTGGATCCACCTCCCTTTCTGTCTCTTACTAGGAAACAGTTATCTAGGGATAATAATAAAATATAATATGATACTAACAACAAAACTATAATAGGACAAAAAAAAAAACAAGGAAACAAGACCAAGAAACAGATACAGATTCAGAGCTGCACACATTTGCACATTCAGTAATACCATTAAGTACAAAACTGGAGCTGTAATATGTACACAAAATTTTAAACAAACAAATAAAATAAAAATAAAATTTAAATTAAAATTAATATTATTCTTTCTTTTTTCTTTTTTATTATTATGAATAAAAAAGTCACATTTTCTATCCTTGTATATTCTTATTCAAGGTCCCTTCCCCCTCCCAATACATCAGGTCATTCTCTCTTCTCCACATCTCCCCATCCCCCCCATGGGCAGGCGGTCCCAAGGTCCCACGGTCCCAATTACTTTTCTTTCTTTCTTTCTTTCTTTCTTTCTTTCTTTCTTTCTTTTTTAAAGCCTTGGTATGACATTATGAGACAAAGAACCTCCAAAGATGCCATCGAGTTCATTTTTTGTTATCATCTACTGCTGGGCATGTGGCCTACACTTAGGATTAGTTTGTTTCCCCAGTGAGATTCCCTAGGATATTGTTTCTCAGCCTTCATAATACTGTGACCCTTTAATGTAGTTCTTCATATTCTGGTGACCCCCAACTCTAAAAGTATTTTGTTGCTACTTTAAAACTTTAATTTTGCTATTGTTATGAATTGCAATGTAAATATCTGGTATATAGAATATCTGATAGATGATTCCTGTTGGGGTCATGACCCTCAGGTTGAGAACCTCTGCCCTAGGTGACTATTAGTTTAACATTTGTGAGTGGTTATCAGTTGGAGATAACCTTTGAGCTAGAGATGAGGGCATGTCTATTTCTTCTTTCAGCTCAAGGACCCCATCTGGTGCCAACCTGTGCAGGCCTTGTGCATACTGCCTCAACCTCTTATATATATATAAATATATATATATATTTACAGAGGGTTAGTTATATATATATATATTTACATATATATATATATATATATATGCAGTCCTATTGTGAAAAGAAAGCTTTTCTCCTTCGGTGTTCTCTATCTCCTCTTCCATCATTGCTGCCTATTCATCTGCAGTGTTCCCTGGACCCTGAGGGAAAGAATTTGATGTCTGATGGAGTTTTGTTGTTTTAGTTTTTTTATGGCTGTATGTTCTAAGGTTCCAGTCTCTGCATATTGTCTGACTGTGGGTCTCTGTATGTGCTCCCATCTGCTATAGGATGAAGCTTCTCTGATGATGGCCAAGCAAGCCACTGATCTATGAATATAGCAGAATATCCTTAGGAGTCATTTCATTGCTATGTTCCTTTTTCAGAACAGTAGTATTTTGTTTCACCTAGGTCCCTGCACTATGTAATCTCAGGTTCTTGGTCATGCAAGTATTTGCAGCCTGAAGTTTCTGACCTATCCTGATCAAGGTCCAGACCTGCAATCCCACAGCAGCTTAATGCCAAATAATCATACAAAGGCTTATATTAATTACAAGCTATTTGGCTTATGACTCAGGTTCATTACTTGATAGCTCTTCCAACTTAACTCAACTCATTTTTATTAATCTGTGTAGTGCCATGTGGCTTGTGTTTCTTTCATCTTGCTTCCTTTGGCAGCTTGCAGCTTCTCTGTGTGACTCTGCTCTCCTTCCCCTTTAATCTATGCTTGGATTTCTAGCCTGCTTACAAACTGCTTTGCCATAGGCCAAAACAGTTCCTTTATTAGCCAATAATAAAGCATATTCACAGTGTAAGAAAGACATTCCACATCAAGTATTGGTGGGTATGGATTTCAGTTCATAAAGTGGGGCTTAAATCAAACCAGGTATTGGTTGGTTATTCCCTCAAGCTTCATGCCACTACTGCACTGGAGTATCTTGCTGGCAAGACACCATTGTAGGTGAAAGGTTTTGTAGCTGGGTTAGGGTTTACCTTTCTCCTTTGGGAGCACACTGAGTACCTTCCCATACCTGGGATGCTATTAGACATGAGTGAAGGCTCCACATAGGCACCATGAGCTGTGTAAGTGTTGTCTTCAGCAACAGCTCTTGCTATCAGTATGTGGAGAGAAACCTAAGGTCAGCAACAGCCTGGGTTGTTTGAGAGTTTCCATGGGATCCTTTTGGCCAGCAACTCAATTCCCAGTACTGAAGCTTTGTTTAGTCATGAAAGCTATGTAGCTGGGACTCTGTCTCCTTCATTATGTATCAATTTCATTTAGATTGCCTTACATTTGTGTATATTTTAGGAAGCGTCTACTATATTTGACTCCCATATTACCCTTAATTTTAGCTGTCTCTCATCCCATATTCCATCATCACATATTCCTCATCCACCTCTTTTCTCTCCTTACTTGATCCTTCCATTACAGTCCCCCACATACATATTTATCTGTAAATATCTATTATAATTTTTCTTCCTGGGGTGATCTGTCACTCCCCACTGGTCCCTTACTCTATATCTAACCTTTTTGGGTCTATGGATTAAAGCTTTCTTATCTTTAATATGATAGCTAACATCTACATATAAGTGAATGTATACCATATTTGTCTTTCTATGTTACTTCACTTAAGATGATTTTTTTTTAGTTTCATCCATCTACCTATGAATTTCATGATATCATTTTTTAACAGTGGAGTAATATTCCATGTAAAATATATCACATTGTCTTTATCTTTTCATTCATTGACAGACATCTAGGTTGTTCCCAATTTCTGGCTATTATGAATAGAGCAGCTCAACATGGTTGAGCAAGTATCTCTGTGGTAAGATAAATCATCCTTTTGGTATAGGCCCAAGGGTGGTATAGTTGGATGTTGAGGTAGAGAGATTCCAAACTTCCTGAGGAATTGCCACACTGATTTCCGCAGTGGCTACACAAATTTGCATTCCCACCAACAAAGGATGAGTGTTTCTCTTACTCCACATGTCCACTAGCCTGAGACTCTGCTTGCTTTGTTGACTTCAGCCATTCTGAATGGTATAAGATAAAATAAATACATTTTACTGTTTTTTGATAAATACAAAATAAAGAAGGAAAAAAAAGGAAGTAGTAAAAGCTGTGAAAATCATTTGATTATAAATGCTTTTGGATTAATTCAATCTATGTATTTTATAAATGACTTTACTTTAAAATTGAAATAAAAAGATATACTATTTTGAAGAAAAAAAATCTCAAAGTAGTTTTGATTTGCATTTTCCTGATGACTAGGAATGTTAAACATATCTTCATGTGTTTTTCAGCCATTTAAGTTATTTCATTTGAGAATTCTCTGTTTAGAGCTGTATTCTTTTTTAATTGGGTTATTTGTTTTCTAGATAACCAATTTATATATATATATTGTATGTTACCATTCTATTGTTTGTGTAAATCTTTTTCCATTGTGTAGGCTACTGCCTTGTCTGAATGTCAGTATCCTCTGCTTTACAGCAGCTCTTCAGTTTTATGAGGCCTTATTTATTAATTATTGATTTTTGTGGCCATGCTAACAATATTCTGTTCAAAAAGTTACCTTCTGTATCCATAAGAGCAAAGCTACTCTTCATTTTTTTTTCTTCTATTAGATTCATGGTATCTGGCCTTATGTTCAAGTCCTTTGCCCATTTGGAGTTGTTTGTGTAGGGTGATAAATTTGGATCTATTTGAATTCTTCTATATACAGTCATCCAGTTTGACTGGCAGCATTTGTTGAGAATGCTGTCTTTTTTCCAATAACACCATTCATATTGAAGAAAAGCTTTCCTCATTTTCAAAAGGGGAAAGAAAGGTATAATGTGCTGCATGGCAGAAAACTCCCTTCTGGAACATGTTCATTGTCTGGTAGGTCTTTAGGGCAGAGACTTGCTTCAGGCCCCAACCCTGGGTCCTTGGTTAATGCACTTATTTTGCAAATGAGAAACAGTGATTAGTAAAGAAAGAATTTCTAGGCAGCTCTAAAATTTAGACTGGCAAGTCAGGGTGGTAAGACAGACAAAAGAGGGAAACTAGAGGGAACAGACTTTGTTATTTAGTGTAGAGGTCTTTGCACGAACCCTTCCAGTAAACCAAGGTTCATTTTCATTCATTATTAATTAGTATTCAAATTGGCCATTTTTTAATGCTTAGGTCTCTCTACAATTGAAGTTGCAACCTAATTCTCATGGTGACAATATTAAGATGTGACTATCTGTAAGGGAGTAGCATATGTGAATATGTGGGTTCCTTATAAGGAGGGCTTGTTCTGCCTTTTGGTCTCCTATAGGAAGACTCAGCTTCTCTCTAAAGAATGTGCGCACTTGGACTCATCTTGAAAAAAATGAATTGATCCTTTTTCTCGCATGGATTTGCTAACTCCTTGGTCATAGACACTCCAGCTTCCAGAACTGTAAGAAATAAATTGCCATTACCTATCCATTTCAGTCTGGCATATTTTGTTATAGCAGCAAAAATGGAATAAAACAAGCTTTATCTCGAAAAAGAAAGATCTTCTCTTATAAAGGAGGCCATGATGTTTTACACTTCACATTATTCTCCATTCTCAAGATTGAGAATTACTTTCTTGGAAGCACACAAAAATCTTAGAGATTTTTAGAAAATTTGATGCCTAAACTAAGCACAGTTAAAAGAATGTAAGAATGTGGTTTACATTGCTCCTTCATAGTAATATGGAAAATATTTTTTAAGCTCCGACATGGATGTGGCCTTTAAAAGTGTCTCAACATTTATAAAAGATCAGGGCCTGATTGTTGTGATCTTTTAAATGTATTGATTTTTAAGTTAGCACATGCTACAATTAAAGCACTTTCTCTGTTTCTGTTTGAAAAGAGTTCATATCCCATGTTACAGAATTCCATATTTCTTAATCAACCCTAAATTGCTCACTGACTTTACACTACGTAAGAATGAGAGTACATTTCTTGGTACACAGCCGCCAAACTCCTGAACACATTTTCTAATCAAATCCTCATGTTCTCCTCATAGATTTTCTTTATATCTGGGTGGGGACAATCTCCCCAAAGTTCAAGTCTGAGGTCATAGACCTCTGTTTAAACCACAGGGACTAAAGGTCTGGCAAAAGAAGGGGGTGAACGAACTGAGCCACAGGCACTTAGAGACTTGGGGCTGCCTTATTGCCCCCATGAATTTTGTATTACATCTGGTACTACAGGGAGCTTTAGAAAGAATGAACAATGTTAGTCCCCATATATACATCAGCTGCTGAGAATTTGCCACGATTCTTAGCTGAGAATGAAAACATGGATCCACAAGTCTGTATAACTAATAGTAAAATTGGTTTTCCCAAGGGTTGGCAAAAGGAGCTCTGTAATTGGGACCATTTCAAGGGTGTATAAGATGAGCATTCAATGCTGGAAAGCATTTAACAGGGTTTTACAGTATGTGAAACTCAGCACGGGTTTGCTTTATGCTCCTTCGAGAAAGTAACTGTTACATCATTCTCCCTGGGGACAAATCACCCATTTGGGCAAAAGGAACCACATCATGAACAAGGGGCAAGGCCAGCTTCATCAACACAGATGTCTGTTCTGTACTAGTGAAAAGGGAAAAGTACTTTTTACAACAGAAATCAGCTTGGAGATCTAACCTCTGGAAGGGTCATTTCTTAATGTGTTTCTTGCTTAGTCTGAACAGCACTGAATCTTTCCATTGTGAAAGGAACGTCACCGAATACATTCTTGATTCTTGACATGTGGGACACTGAAATTAAGTAAGTGAACAGAGTTTGTTCCCCAACTTATGGGCAGGTGATACTATTGTATACTTTTCTTTTGCAGGCAGATGTGAGGCAACCTGCTAACAAGAATGGTCCATATCAGAGACTTCAGCATCATACCTGGGACTCATTGGCCTTATTTCTTTGGCAAATTCAGTAACTAGGCCAAACATTAAATAGGCCCCTTCTGTTCCTAAGTGTCATCAATCTCAGCCTAGAAAGTAGGAATCCTGGGGAAGATATCCTAGAGACGGGGCTACCCCACAGGCCCCACACATGCACCAGAAATACACTTCAACTTTCAAAGGCCCCAGATGTGTGAATGATCTTTCAAATTATAATCTCCTCATTGCCACAGTTTTGAAGACACACACTCAGAATAATACTTTCAGTATCAATCACATACTTAGAGACAGCTATACATTCAAAAATCATTTGACTAGGAAAGCAGATCATTTTAAACTTAGGTTTTTCTCCCATTTATAAAATTCTTGGAGTTTCCTTTTGATTTATGTAAATCAAATGAATGTGTTGGTGATAATATGAATGCCTCTGTTCTAAAGCAGCATTACCCCTCTTTCTGTCATGTGCTGGTCTCCCAATGCATAAGATCCCATAAGTCACAATGGCCTTCCAGTCTAATGAATGAGAGACACTAATACACAATTACAATGAAGTGCTGTAATTACATATTGGCAAAGGGAGGCATGGGGCCCTGTGCACATACAAAAGGGAGCCGGCTAGGAAGAAGCAAAAGCTTTGTGTTTTGTTTGCCAGCATGTCCTGCCAGTCCCAGCTTCTCTGTATTTCTGCATTGTCCTGGTTGTTGAAGCAACTGAAGGGATTTACATGGGTGGAATCTGAGTTCAAGAAAAAAGCTCCTAGAGATGAGGAAATAGACTTAAGTGGAAGCCATCTAATTCTTGAGAGCAGGACATGGCATGCCAAAGAGGCTTTGCTGGTTCTGGGGCAATGGAGTGGCTTTGAGGACAACAGTGGAAAGGATGAGTGGAAGGTGAAAAAACAGATATAGAATTAGCTTGAAGGTTCGGCTGCATCTTGTGAAATACGATGTGGGTCTGAACTGGGCTTGAGGCAGAGAGGGGCTAAAGTCAGAGATACTGGATAGGCAGAGCTAAGTAATAATGAATGATGGAAAGTGGTAAATTTCATCCTAGTACCTTGGCTTGTCTAACATAGTTTAAATCTACTGCCTTGGGTGGTCTATTCTCAGAGGAATGCATAGCACTCATTTATTCATTCACACATCCATTCATTCTACAGATGCATGTTAAGGTAGCCAAGCACTGTCTGAGTCAGTAGAAACAGAGAGCAAGGCAACATCAATGCCCACCTGTTATAAATGATTTCTGGCCCCCTTTGGGCAGGAAGTTTGGCTGGAGACTGACTGACTCCACTCTCCTTCTACCTGTCTCTTCTCTAATTTCTCTACCCACTTCTATGGCGTCTACACAGATCAAAACAGCTCTTTATTTACAGAATATTCCTACAGAAAACAGTCCTACCACACTCACCTACCTGGGCCTTAATTCCAATGAAGAGTCACAAGTCCACTGAAATATCACATGAAGGTACAACAACCAGAGTCATTTAAAGGGAGAAAGATTCAAATAAATGAATCTTCCATAGGTCATAAATGCTAGGACGAATGAGGATGAGCTATGGAGAACAAAGCAAGAGTGCTGGGTAATAAAGGACATTGGAAAAGAAGACATGTTAAGCAGACATGTACAGAGAATAAGAATGGAGGCAGAAATGTGCCAGGAAGCAGGAGCAGGATACCATTCTATACAGAAGTAGCCACCACCCAAATGCAGTCTGTTCCCAAGTGTGTTCCCTTAAAGGTCTGACTGAGGCAGTAACCTGCCCTTCTCCACTCTCAGCCAAGTACTACAGTTCTTTTTGAAATTCTTTTTTTAATTGGAAATAGATTCTTCTCTCATATAATACATTCTGATCACAGTTCTCCCTGTGAAAGTCCCCCCCCCAATTGTTCCTCTGGAAGCACCCCAACCTACTGCCATTTGTAAATTACCCAATTCATGATTCCCTGCCTGATCAAATGAACTCCCAAATTAGAGTGTGCCCAAGTTTACTCTTCAACATCCCTCCACAAAATATCCTCAGTTTGTTACAGAGAGAAACTCTGAGTTGCAGAAGGTAAAAGACGGGATTGCTACGGCTAAAGACAGGACAATCCAAGAGACTCTCTTACAAGAATCAGTGTATTGGGAAAGATGTGTTTAGTACAAGGAAAGTCCCCCTCCCCCAGGATCTGGAGAATACCCATGTCTGTGAACAGGACTAGTGTTTAAAGGCAACAAGAGGGTATGGCACTGCCCAGCAAGAAGTCCTTGCATTTGCTCACTTGTGATCAGAAAGCAAAGGAGGCCTATGTCAAAGAACCAGGGCTGGAAGAGAGATAACAAAGGGAATTCTAGGGGTCCCTAAGTCAGTGGGTGCAGAGGGGGGCAAGTCACTTGAAGGTAACAGCCAGTAAGAAAGGTGGACAAGTATACCCAGACAAAGGCGGTAGGGAGAAGCTGTGGTACTCCGTAGGGATACTGAGGACTGTCCTGAGGAGTCAGAGGGCACGAGGGGAGGGAGGGAAGGCCTTAAAAAACTTGCCTCCAGGTCAAGTGAGATGATGCCAGAAACATGAATGAAAGAGTAAGGCATGAGTTGTGGATATCTTCTGTCAAGAAATTCATTGAGGAGAGGAGGAAAGAGAATATCTAACCAGGCAGGGAGCATAATGTGTGTTCATGCATTCATTTAGATAGAAAGAGCACAGAAATGAGTAAATGTTGAGATGATAGAAGAGGTAAAAAGAAGGAGGAGGAGGAAGATGAGAAGGAGGAAGAGGAGGAGGATTTCAGGGGACCAAGGGCAGGCTATGACCAGAGACCCTTCACAGGAAAGGGGATAAATTTCTGGAGGTCTTGTAGCTAGAAGGGACACATCCACAACATTGAATTGTGGTTTGCTTTTACCTATCTCTTCCATTTCTTATCACCTTCCTGTCTAAAGTCACTATAATCTGTTGGAATACTCCGATTCCAGATTTACAATGCAATTTCTCAAATGCCTGGCCAAGGCAAGTCTGAAGACCAAGTGTTTTTGATTTTTAAAAATTGGGCATGAAGACCGGCCATTAAGGCTATAGCATAGCCCCATGAGTCAACAGTTGGATGGCAAGAAGAAAGCCACAGCAAAGAGGCCAAATATGACATTCAGGCATAAGTTTTCTACCCCACTGGAAGGTGATAAAATGCCTTCTTTGGCTGAAGAAAACACTAGAGAGAAGACCAAAAATGGTACCACCTTAAAGAGGGGCAGCAAAGACCAGTATATGTTACTATACTGATGCTGTATTGGCCCATTGCTTGTATGTGATTCTGATGAATGAATAAAACAGATGCTGGAATCATTCTGGAGTTCAAGTCCTGGCTATTCATACTCCTCCTAATCTATGATCTGTGTCAGTTTCCCTGCCTTTAAAAGGGGGAGAAGTCAGAGTTCATGTGAGTGTTTGAATAAGGATCCAGTTAGATAATTCATGAACAGTTCCTGGAACAGGGGAAATATGTTTACAGGAAGCACTTGTAAGATTGAGATCTGACTTGCTTTGGCCATTTAGTAGCCTATATAGTTACCCTACTTTTACACTGTGGCATAATGGTGGAACTTTGTCTTTGGCAGTCCCAGTAAAAACTGTGAAAAGTCCAATTCAAAGGCACACTAGAGATCTCAAAGCATAGACAATGACCTACATTTTGGCCCTCCCTTCCCACTTCTCTCTCCCATAGGCCTGTTGTATTTATCATATGACAACATAGGAGGAAAGGCCTGGCAACGATCCAAATGCTTTCATTACTGACCTTCATTTCAAGGACTATGCAATTACATAGCTCAAGGTCATGTCAGGATGCGAAACCTGCTTTTACATTTTGTGTTGCATAATGGCAGTATTTCTGAATTAGTTTCTTGTTACTAAGAGATGTTGAACACTAGCTTTTAAAAAGTAGTCTACTGTCTATCAAAACAGTTGTCTATTCTCTAGTTTAAAAGTATCCTGATTATAGGGGGCTGGAAAGATGGCTCAGTGGTTAAGAGCACTAGCTGCTCTTCCAGAGGACCTAGGTTCAATTTCTAGCACCTACATGGTAACTCATAACTGCCTGTAACTCCAGTTTCAGGGGATAAGTCACCCTTACATATACATATATGCAATGTGCATGAGATAAAATATATAATTAACTTATATATTTATATAATTTACATATAAATAAATATGTATTAACTTAACTGCACTTTGTGACTTGAGACAAAACCTTTTGTTTTCTTTTCCATAATTCTGGAGTTTATGGGCTCAGGTGATCTTGCTTATAGGCTATAGTCAGATGATGACCTGGGACTAGAATCATGTAAAGGTTTGGTAGGCTTCTAAGTGGGAAGAGCATTTCCAAATGACCATGAAGTGTATGTCTGTCTCTTGACCAAGTCCTTCCTTCCCTAGGAAAATGTTAGAGCTTTTTGTAAAACTCAAAAATTTATTTTCCATAGTGATGACACAAGAAGCTTTAGGATGGCCATGGTGGGTCAGGGAAGGAGGCAGACACAGATTTGAGATGGTTCAATGGAAGCCATAGAGCTCAAAGTAAAGGACATCGATCTTGCACATGGAAGCCTTGGGGAAAGGCTACCTACCATACCACTAAGTTCCTTGTCCTGTCTCGCTTCATCTCCCCATCTTTCAATAGAAGCCAATGAGTAGTTCTTGTGTTAAGGGTAATTGTGAATGGTGATGCTTTTGTATTTGGTGTTTGTTAAAAATTTGAAGATAGAAGAAGGCTTCCCATACAGTGCTGAGCCGAGATATAGCCCAACAAATAAAATAACCCAGTGTTAAGAAATTTAAGTTCTGGGATTTCTGATGTAACTGGAGTTAAACATTCCTTGCACTATTTTAAGCTCAAACAAAAAACAACAAAAAAATGTTTTTGATGAACAAACTTGTTCCCTAGATACTTGTTTTTACCTGCATCAGTGTCTTTGTAGGGTGTCCCCTGAAGAAAAGCACAGCCATGGCTTACACTGATGACATGTTGGTTTTTATTACAATGGTTAAAACACCTTTGCATTCTGTGAGTCTGGCTCTGGGGAAAAGGGAGCTCAGATCACAACATGCTCTAAGTGGGTGTGTGCCGGAAATGCCCACTGCTAGTCCTTTATACATAGCACCTCTCCCATAAACTGTCAGATCTCCTGGTGACAGCTAAATATGTGCTTTAGATGTGTGTTAAAATTCAGGCATGCCAAGCAGGCTCAGATTTCATCTTGCTGAATCACCTTCTGTGTGGGTCCTGGAGGAAGAACCCCAGCCCAGATTAAATTACTATCAGGTAGAATTATAATAGAAAAGACTGGCTGGGGAAATGGTCTTGAGATTTAAGGGCATCAAAGAGTCCTTTCTGCGACAAAACTGGATTTGGCCAGGAGTGGAGACTGATCCAAGCATTATTGGGTCAGTGGGATCATAGGACTGTCTGCTCCCTGTTCAGGGAGGGGATGGGGAGTTGCGGAGAAGTAAAATGACCTGATGTGGTGGGAGGAGGAAGGGACCTTGAATAAGGATATACAGGGGTGGAAAAAAAAATTCAGAGGGAAAGCTGAACACAAAGTAAATATATGTGTAGCAATCTTATTTGCATTATCACCCTTGATAAGTCATGCTTATGATTTTTATCTTCTTTATAGTTATTGTTAACTTTTCAGCATTTTAAATTCATTTTACTGTTTTTTTGATAAATACAAAATAAATAAAGAAGAAAAAAAATAAAAAAAAATAAAGATAGAATCTTTGGAAGAGCCAAGCGTAAGCTAAGCCCCTATACTGTGAACAGAAGTATCACACGACGACACTGTCCAACTTGGCTTTCTGTTGCCGTGGTAACACCGTGATCAACAGCAACTTAGAAAGTGTAATGATTTGAGCAATAAATGCCCCCATAGTTTCGGATATTTGAACCCTTGGTCCCCAGTGGTGGCACTGTTTGGGGAGGATTTGGAGGTGTGGCCGTGCTGAAGGAAATATGGAGGAAGTAGGGGTGGGCTTTGAGGGCTTAAGGTCGGTCTCACTGTACCCCCAGTTTGTTCTGTATGTTTAAGGTTTGCTACTGAAGATGAGAACTCTCTGCTTGCTGCTCTGGTCCCCATGCCTGCTACTTCCCAGTGACAGTGATGGATTCTTATTCCTCTGGAACAATAAACTCAAATAAACCCTTCCTGCTATTAAAAAAAAAAAAATTAGAAGAGGGCATTTTTTTTCTGCTCTAAAACATTTTGTGGACTTTAAGGCCCAGCTTTACAAGCTAGTTGAAAATGAACTAGCAGGAATAATTTATACTTCAATCAGTATTGATGCTTGGACAAGCCTGCTGCTCAAGGGCCAGTGAAGCATCCAGAGCTAATTTGAGTTTCCAAGATTTCAAGAATCATGATGCTTCAATGTTGGGGTGAGCGCAGAGCCAAATCTATCTTGTTTGTTGCTTACTTAACAAGATGATCTCTTTCTACCACAAATAAGCAGGCCAGAGATAGGGAGAACCTGACTAGGTAGTTTTGGTCATTAACTCAGATCAATGGTTAATACAGTGAGCAAGTTTTTCACCATCTTTCCTGGTCAGATGTAACGCTTGATGATGTAAGATGAGAGTCAGTACAGTATTGATCTATTTAGCACAGTAGTCAACCCACACTCTCAAAAAAGGTCTGTTTGTTTCTTTCCCCTCTAAGGGACATGATTTTTTTTTTTTTTTTGCAAGTATCAGCAAAAACCTTTGACTGATATTGGATTTTGAGATCAAGGAATAAAATCATTATCAAACTTAAATTTAAAAATTTAAAACTTAAAAATTTAGGTAGCATTAACAAGAGACATGGGAATGATGCTGTTCCAATGTGTCCTGAGTTTCAAATGCCACATTTGAAGAGGGAGTAGTAATAATGTGGGACATATACACAGGAGAGAGATCAGAGCAGAAGGAAGATGTGAACATGGAACATAAATAGTCTTCATGAATAGATCTGCTTAGGTGAGGGAGGGGGCCAGGAAGCAAAGGAATATGATGCCTTTTTAAATTAAGGAGCCATGGAATTCTTAACACCTTTTCATGATTAGTCCAGGACTAGAGTAAAGATGCATGAACCATTCAAGTATAGATGGGCATCTCAGTGGAAGTAAGCTCCCTGCCACAGAAAAACAGTAAGGTGCCTTATATGGTGGTACAGGAGAGAGATGGAACAGAGAAAGGGTTGAACTTCTGGTTCTTTTCCAGTTCTTTTATATGACCCTGAACATTTACCTCTGTGCTCAATTGCTGTATTAGGAAATGGAGGTGGCAGTGTCTTTCCGATAATGTCTTCTTTTTTTTTTTTTTTTTTTTTTTTTTTTTTTAGGAGAGAAGCTCCATTTTATTATAATTTATTTTTGGTGAGAAAATTGTATTCACAGCAAACATATAGATGTGAGATAATTATTTGTAGCATTGTTTAAGTACACAGACTATCCAGTGTAACATGCATATAAATTAGCAGTTAATGATAATTATAGTATATCCCAAATCTATTTTCTGACATTAGGAATTGAACTTAGGACCTTCTACACACTATACAAGATCTCTATCATTGGACTATATTGCCAGCCCAATCTGAATTGTTACAGGGCAAATAGTTTTAATGTTTAATAATGATAGACTCTGCAAGCTCTGAATAAAACAAGAGGTGAATGAATGTTCTCCAAGCTAGACAGTCCAGTCTCTAGGCCCTAGACACAAAGTACATCTCTTGCTCACCAAATTTCACCCATTTTAACCCCAGTTTTAGGATGTGGTCAGGCGTTTCATCCACCACTCCCCATTGAACTCTGTAATCTACAAGTCCTGTTCTGTACTCCATAGCCACCCATTTCCAAAGATGCCAGCAGCTCTCTAAGACACAAACACCTCCAGCACTGGCTGGACCAAGTAAAACTCCCTGAGACATAGACACCACCTATACCACTTGTAGAAAGAGATGGATAGACACTAGTGCAAGAATACATTTAAAAACATAATCAGCAATGTGGTACAACCAAAACTTGCAGGTTCTACAACAGCAAGACCTTAATATCCCAACACAGAAGAAGTGGAAGAAAATGTCCTTAAAAAATAACCTTATGAAAATGATAGAGGCCTTTTATTTTTATTTTATTTTATTTTTACAGGCTCAGGAAAACTTAATAGACCATTTGAACCATTTTTGATTTTTCCTTTTTCTTTTTCTTTTAATTAGGAATGAAGTCATATTTTTTTTATTCATGTATCCCCTTATTCAGACTTCCTTCCCCATCCTGCCCCTCCCAGTCACTCTTTCTTCTTCCCATCTTCTTATCTCCTTTCCAGCAAGGGCAGGAGGTCCCAAAAGTCCCAAGGTGACTTATTTCAGCAAAGGAATTTCCCTCACCCCAACATCAAGACTGGATCAGGTGTTCCTCTGGAGGGAATGGGCTCCAAGGTGCCAGTCCAAGGTGTTTCAGATCCCAAGCTGTGCAATGGTTGTGGTTTGCAGCTTGGGTATGCTTTCTTTTTGTTTAAAGTCCACTAATGAGTAAGTACATTCCCTACTTCTCTTTCTGGGATTGTGATACCTCACTCAGGATAATGTCTTGATAAATAAATTTACTAATTAATAGAGCTCTAGATCTGCTTAACGTGTAGTACCTGCTCTTACCTTGAATCACAAGCGTTTAGGGGCTTTATTGCCTTGACTGTCAAACACAAAGTCTCCATATTATCTTGTTTCTGGAAACTTGGGCTATAATACTTCATTTCTAACCACAGTGTGTGGCCAGGTCATCACCCTAGTGTGTCCGCTGGGAGCTCCTCTGGAGAGAAGCATGAAGCAGAGAGCAGTGAGCCATGAAGAGAAGAAGAGCACTGATCTTGGCCCCATGTACTAACAACCAGAAATACAGGCCAGGGATTAGCAGGGAGGTTACTGTGTTTTGACTTTTATATGAGCACTATTTTTGTTTGGCTTTCATAGAATAAAATATCCAATGGATACATGGCAGTCTTCCTAAAAGTTGATGCTGATGTTGACATTACTCCATGACAGACAAGTGAGAAATGTGGTGTTTGTTAAGTGTGTTTATAGGCATGCCAGATACATCCTGGACATACATATAGCAACACTCTTCTCACCCAAGCACAGTTGCCTCCAGCTCAAGCTTGACTCTATATTCATAAAGATATAACCCACACATGCGGACATCTAAAAGCCTTTTCTTGCCTACATGTCTTCCAACTTTATTATTCCCAAGTTCCTAGTGAAATAAAGCACAAAATTAAAGTACAATATTTTCACCCAGGAAAAGGACATTGACATGGGGACTAGAGGGGTACATAGTCACATCTTAACTACTTTAGTAACTGTTGAGCTTTCAATCAAGCCAGCACCAGGACCCAAGCCTTTATAAATTCTCATCAATAACACACATGCACACACACATGTGCATTCATACACACACATGTATGCACCTACACACACATGCATCCCCTCACACACACATACATACATGTACACTTACACACATGAACACACACAAAAGGGGACAAGCACATGCCGCTCTGCATATAGTGACTTTTATAGAGCTTTCTGAATGCAATTTAAAGTAATTCAAACTCACATTAGTTACACAATTAGATAATTTCTACTAAATAAATAGAAATGTATTTGTAATTATCACATGACATAAGAAATCTCCTGTGTGCCAGCCTATTGCAGTCTATTTTTATTATCACACCATAGCTGACATGAGTCCATATCCTGCTTTTATAGATCTACTTCCCAGGGTGTGTTACATAAATGATAGCAAACAATATACAATTGTTCCCCTAATTTTAAAGCAGAAAACACTCCTTTGACTAAAAAAACATGATGTCACCTGCAGATTTTTCATAGGGATCCTTTATTAAGTTGTAGAAATTATTTTCTATTTTAGTTTACTGGAAGATTCCACCATGAATACTATTTATTTTGTAAAATAAGTTGTTTGCATCCATTAATATGCTATATATTTTTGTTTTTACTTATATTTCCATATTAATATGACATTCATGACATAGACTAATTTTTAGATACTAAATCAATGTTATTACTGAACAAAATTCTACTTTGACAGAATACATAACTCCTTTTATTTTATTTTTATTTTTTACTATGAATCACATTTTCTATCCGTATATATCCTTATTCAAGGTCCCTTCACACTCCCACAACCTCCAGTCACTCTCTCTTTTCCACATCTCCCCATTTCCTCACCAGCAAGGGCAAGAGGTCCCAGGGACCCAATAGCTCAGTTCAGCATCCACTCCTGGCAGATACAGTTTCCTCATGCCAGCATCAAGACTGAGTCAGGTGTTGTTCTTCTAGAGGAGTGGGATCCAAAGTGTCAGTCCAAGGTGTTTCAGATCCCAAGCTGCTCAGTGGTTGTGGTTTGCAGCTTGGACATGCTTTGCATTTTGCTTTTTTGCTTAGAGACCACTAATGAGTGAGTATATCCCCTGCTTATCTTTCTGGGTTTGAGATACCTCACTGAGGAGGATATTCCCAAATCCATCCATTTGCCTGAAAATTTTAGGATATCATTTTTTCTTACTGCTGAGTAGTACTCCATTTTGTAGATGTACCACAGTTTGTTAATCCATTCTTCAGTTGAGGGGCATCTAGGTTGTTTCCAGGATCTTACTATTACGAGTAATGTTGCTATGAACATAGTTGAGAGAATGCCTTTGGAGTTCGAATGTGCATCTTAGGGCTATATGCCCAGTAGTGGTATTGCTGGATTCTTGGGGAGATTGATTCCCAGTTTTCTGAGACACCTCCATACTCCTACCCACAATACAGGAGTGTTCCCTTGCTCCGCAACCTCTCCAGCAGAGGCTGTCATCTGTGTCTTTTTATCTTAGCCAATCTGACAGGTGGTATCTCAAAGTAGCTTTGATTTGCATTTCTCTGATGGCTAAAGATGTTCAGCACTTTTTCAAGTGTCTTTCAGCCATTCATAATTCTTCTGCTGAGAATTCCCTTTTTAGTTCTGAACCCCTATTTTTGATTGGGTTATTCAAAGTTTTGGGCTCTAGTTTCTTGAGTTCTTTATGTATTTTAGAGATCAGTCCTCTATCACTTGTAGGGTTGGTGAAAATCTTTTCCCATTCATAGGCTGTCATTTTGTCCTATTGACGGTGTTCTTGACTTTACCGAAGCTTCTCAGTTTCAGGAGATCCCACTTATTAATTGTTGTTCTTAGTGTCTGTGCTACTGGTGTTATATTTAGGAAGTGGTCACCTGTGTCAATGCGTAGGAGAGTATTTCCCACTTTCTTTTCTATCAATTTCAGTGTGTCTCAGTTTAAGTTGAGGTCTTTGATCCACTTGAATTTGAATTTTGTGCAGGGTGACAGGCTTGGAATTTTTTGCATTTTTCTACGCACTCCCAACCAGCTATGCCAACAGCATTTGTCAAAGATATTATCTTTTTTCCCTTGAATATTTTGAGCCTCTTTGTCGAAGATCAGGTGTTCATAGGTTTTTGGGTTAATGCCCAGATCCTCAATTTGATTCCATTGATCCACAAGTCAGTTGCCAGTACTTGGCTGTTTTTATTACTGTGGCTCTATAGTATAACTTGAAGTCATGGATGGTGATACCTCCTGAGGTTCTTTTGTTGAGAAAAATTGTTTTGGCAATCCTGGATTTCCTGTTCTTCCAAATGAAGTTGAGTATTGTTCTTTCAAGTTCTGTAAAATATTGTGTTGGGATTTTGATGGACAGTGCATTGAATCTGTAGATTGCCTTTGGTATAATTGCCATTTTTACTATGTTGATCCTACCTGTCCAGGAACATGGGAGAGCTTTGCATTTTCTGATATCCTCTTCAATTTCTTTCTTCAGTGATTTAAAATTTTTGTCAAATAGATCTGTTACTTCTTTGGTTCTAATTACTCCAAGATATTTAATGCTATTTGCAGCTATTATAAAGGGTGATGTTTCCCTTATTTCTTTTTCATCCCTTTTATTGTTAGTGTATAGAAGGGCTACTTATTTCTTTGAGTTAATCTTGTATCCTGCTACATTGCTGAAGGTGTTTGTCAGCCATAGAAGTTCCCTGGAAGAATTTTGGAGGTCACTTATGTATACAATCCTATCATCTGCAAATAGAGATAGTTTCACTTCTTCTTTTCTAATCTGTATTCCCTTAATATCCTTTTGTTCTCTTATTGCTTTAGCCAAAACTTCAAGAACTATATTGACTAGATAAGGTGAGAGAGGACATTCTTGTTTATTTCCTGATTTTAGTAGGATTGCTTTGAGTTTTTCTCCATTAAGTTTGATGTTGGCTGTTGGCTTCTTGTAAATTGCCTTTATTATATTGAGATATTTTCCCTGTATTCCTGATCCAGGGCATTTATCATAAAAGAGTGTTGGATTTTTGTCAAAGGCTTTTTCCGCATCTAAGGATATGATCACGTGGGCTTTTTTTCCTTTAGTTTGTTTATATGCTGAATGACATTTACGGTTTGGGTTTTTCGTATGTTGAACCATCCCTGCATTTCTGGGATGAAGCCTACTTGGTCATGGTGGATGATATTTTTTATATATTGTTGTATACGGTTTGCCCAGATTTTGTTGAGAATTTTAACATCAATATTCATGAGGAAAATTGGTCTGGAATTCTTTTTTTTTGTATCTTTGAGTGGTTGGGTATTAGGGTAATTGTGGCCTCATAAAAGGAATTTGGCAATATTCCTTCAGTTTCTACTGTGTGAAATAGTTTGAAGAGTAATGGTAGTAATTTTTCTTTGAATGTCTGGTAGAATTCTGCACTGAAACCATCTGGACCTGGGCTTCTTTTACTTGGGAGGCTTTTAATGACAGCTTCAATTTCCTTTAGGGTTATAGGTCTGCTTAGGTAATTAATCTAGTCTTCATTTAACTTTGGTAAATGGTTCCTGTCCAGAAAGCTGTTCATTTCTTCTAGGTTTTCCATTTTTGTGGAATATAGATTTTCAATGTATGATCTGATAGTTCTGTGGATTTCCTGGAGGTCTGTTTTTATGTCCCCCTTTTCATTTCTGATTTTGTTGATTTGGATACTCTCTCTCTGCTTTTTGATTAGTTTGGATAAGGGCTTATCTATCTTGTATTCTTTCTCAAAGAACCAACTCTTTAATTCATTGATTCTTTGTATTGTTCCTTTTGTTTCAATTGTATTGATTTCAGCTCTAAGTTTGATTATTTCCTGCCATCTACTCCTTCTAGGTGAGTTTGCTTCTAATTGTTCTAAGGCTGTGCTGTTAGTTCTCTAGTGTGGGATTTCTATAGTCTTTTCATATTGACTTTTTCAAATATGTTAATGTATAAATTTTATATCAAAATTTATTTATAAGATTAATATACATATATATTAAACTTTTGTCATGATATTAATGGTCATACAGATTAGTAATTCCTTAAACAACAACAACAAAATGGCTTCATCTAGCTTCCTGTTCATTGTTTTAGATTTGAGTCTCCATCAGTTTTCTGCAGTGAACCATGACATGCCTAACTGCAACGTCTGAAGTCTCCAAAAGGAAGATGGGGCCTCACAATGATTATTTCACATGAACCATGACAACACCAGTAAGCTGACAAATACCAACTAAAGATCAGCTTTGATCTACAAACTGCCTAGGACAAACTGGCTAGCTAAGTTGATTCAGCCCCACAGACTATTCTATCCAGGACTTGAGACAAGCCTTGCACTTACCCATTATGCAGAGACTGGACAACAAATGATACAGCTACTTCTTCCAGGACTTGACAACTAACTCAGATTTTTTATTTGTAAGAATCCCTAAAGATGGTATTACCCACAGACAGCAGGAAGTAAATTTAAGTACATGACACTCACATTTCCATGAGGTTCAGTGAGTGGTTCTAGATCTTTCAATGGGTTATAGATAATTGTCATTGTTTAAGATAATTGGTTACAAATTTTTATTGGTTATGGACAGGTAAAAAATGAACAAAGAAAATTAGATTCAGGGTTCTTGTTTCAAAAGAAGAAGATGATGAAGAAGAAGAAGGAGAAGAAGAGAAGAGAAATAAAGGGATGCAGATGTCATAGGGCAAAAGAGTAGATTATTGAAGCTACTCTGAAAATAAAAAGAGGGAATATGGATATAATAGAATAAAAGTAGATTATTGAATCTACTTTTAAGAAGCAACTACTAATTTAAAATATTTTATATTGGATTGGATTTTCGTATATTGTATACAAACTGTATATATTGATACAAAGTTGAGGTTAATTTTGTTACTGTACATATATTTCTACCCTTGTTCAAAGTACTGTACCTATACAGCTTATCTAACAATATAATGCAAATTGCTACTCCTTATAATTACCAAGTAATTAATTAAAATATAAAGAAATACAAGTTAGTCATCATTACAATCAAACTTATAGCCATGTTAGGTATGTTTTCAAAGTCAAACAGAGATATATTTTAGATAAACAAGTAGTTTTTAAAGTACTTCAGAGATCTACAGAATATAGCATTTTAGATATTTTGATAACATAGGGTGTTTTTATTTTTATGATGAGGAGACAAGTCTGCTCCTGGTAGCACCAATATGATTCAGAGAAGATAATGGGTGTTGAAGAAACTACATATGGAGTTTACATTTTTTTTGTGTAAAAGCTAGTCACTGGGCAAGAAAGTGCTCTTACCTTCACTGTTGACGGTATGCTATCTGAGATGGACAAGCAGGACACAGAATAAAGGACTGTCAAACTTTGCCAAGACAAGGTAGGACAGTGTTTCAAATATCCTGCTTCACAGATAAGTCCATAAGATATGCTAGGCTTGTAGGCCTGTATAGATGCCCCAATGTTGCAGAGAAAACTCTAGTGACTGTCCACATAGCCATCTGTTGCTGTCCTTTCTCATACTTTTGGAAGTCACTTGCTTTCAATTCCTGTTTACTCTGTTAAATATTATTTCCTTTTCAGATCTCTGAGGGAGGTGAAAACTAAATAGTTATAGCTTTCCTATTTACAGATTCAGAAAAGAAACTCACTAAGAGGTATAAAGTTTGAAAGATATCAAAAGAAAGTTTTAGGTTGGTAATACAAGTTAGATAGAAAGTGAATTGGGTACAATCTATTGGACTCATTATAATAAGATAAATAATGAAGAATTTTCTCTGAACTTGTCAATCGTTAATGGACTAGACATTATTGATGTAATTCTTGCCTGTTATATATTGTACATAGTTATTATACTTGCTGTATATAGTCTTATATTATATTAGTTATAACTTTTTAAAAATTTTTGACAAAAGAGGGATATGTGATGATATATTGTGTGGCTGAAAATCAGACACAGGTTTAGCCATGAAGATCAGGGAATAGTGACCTAAGTACTAGGGAGGCAGAGGCAGAGGTCAGTCTGGATCTCTGTGAGTTCAAGGCCAAATAGAACCAGGTGGTGGTGTGGTGTGGTGTGGTGGCACACACCTTTAATCGTAGGGCTTGATATCTCATGCCTCTGTTCCAGTACTTATGCGCAAGCACAGGCCTTTAATCCTGGCACTAGGAAAGTTGAACCAGGAAGTGACATAGCTGGGCTGAGAAGGAAAGATAAGGCAGGAGTTCAGCCCTTCCGCTGTGTCCTCCTTCCCTTTCATCTGAGGACTCAGAGGCATTCAGTCTGAGGACTCTTTAAGAGTGGATAGACAGAAGTGGCTATGGCTTGTTCTTCTGTGTCTCTGATCTTTCAGCTTCCCTCTCCCCTAATATCTGGCTCTGGATCTTTATTGTAAGACCAAGTAGAATTTGTGCAATAGTCATTGGGTATTTTCAGGCATGATAGAGAAGCAGTCAAAAACATCAACAAGGTTATAGAGAATAGGTTTGCAGAGAATGATCTGTCAGGAAGTTTCCAGAATTTACCTACCATGGTAAAGTCAAGATGACTTTATACTTACACTGAATGAGTTATATCTTTTCTACTCCCAGTCCATGCTGAAGTAAAGCACCAGAGAAAAGCTTTAGTATCAGGTATTTAAGTATTAACTCACTCACACACACACACACACACACACACACACACACACACACACACACACAAGGTAAAAACATATAGATTTCACTTCATTCAAAGTTTAATAGTTTCTCTTCATCTCATGACACCATTTACAGATTTAAAAGGCAAATTTTAGGTTGAAAGAACATTTCTTCAGTATATACAACCATAGGAGAATGTCACTAGCTTGAAGTAAGCACGACCAATGTTTGCTGGTCTGAGACAGGGTTCTGTGTAGCCAACATCATCTCTGAGCTCCTGATCTATCTTACTCTACCTCCCAGATGCTGAGATTTCAGGTGTGCTTTATCATACTGGTAATCAACAAAACATTTTAATGAACCAAACACTGAAGATTTGTTCCAAGAGGAGACATATAAATGTCTAATTCATGTATGAAAGGTGTTCACCATCATTAGCCATCAGAAAAATTCAATTTTAAGCTCCAATAAAATCCTTAGAAACCAGAAGGACAAAAATTACAAAGAATGACAGCAACAAATACTGACAAGATATGAAGCAATTGGAACTTTGATGCGGCAATGCCTGGAAGTGGAAGATCATATAAATGCCTTGGAAAATGACTTGGCTGCACCTCAGGGAAGTGAAGCATGTATGAGTTCCGACATTTCAAACAGATCATAGGAACAAAACAAAACAGAACTCGGGGGATGCCTTAGTCACTACTATGCTGATCTCACAAGTGGGAGGCATTGTGCCCCCAAACCACATACAAAAGCCTAGTGTGGTCATATAGACCTGTAATCCCAGCACTGAGGAGGCAGAAGTGGGTGAATCCTTCATACTCCCTTATCAAAGAGCCTATCCTAGTCAGAGAACTGTTAGCTAATGATAGGGATGACACTCAGTGTCCTCTGGCCTCCAAATGCATGTGCATATGTGTGAAGGCACACAGGGACATACCCACAAACACATGTACATACTCAAAACCCAGGTAAGATTGTATTCTGTCTTATTCCATTAATAGAAACCTTAGAGGACATTGTGGAAAAGGTAAACTAATCAATGTTTACTATGAATTTATAGGGCACACACTTTCAAAAATGTAAAAGAAGGGCCAGGAGATAGTATTCCTTCCTAAAAGTTGTTTCTCACCTCCATATGCGTGTTTTGCCATGCACTCCCTCCAAATAAATAAATGTATTAAAATGTCTTAATGGAAAGAAAAACTATCTTAATATAGACTCACGGATTTCCTTCTCATCAAAAGTCTAAAGAAGCACAAATAATATTTTATGTACCCTTGAACTGCATTCTCATTTGGGGTCCTTCTTTTAGGGATCTGAGTTACCCTCCTATGGTCAAGTGACCCACCAGGAGATAACTATAGTTAAGTAGAATTGCATTATATGTCATGGGACTGTCCCATTATATATTAGTAAAAGCTCTTTTCTTCTTTTAGAATGTAAGAAGTTCTAACAGCTTCCTGACATGCTTTGTGGGGCACCTTGAGTACACTGTAGATACAAGTCTGCTAGTTTTGAGGCTACTGGCTTCAGACCTTTACAACAGGGTTTTGTGTCACCTGCAATATAAAATATCTTCATAGATAAAACCTGGCATGGAGAAGGGGGCCAGCTCATGAATATAATTCTAATATAATATAATGCATGCTAAGGCAGTAAGTATTATACTGTCTAATCTGAGAGGCCTCTAACCCCTCTTAGGAAAATAAGAAAACTATCATTCATCCTGTGTGGAGACTAGGGGCATGAGGTCAGTGTAAAGCTTGGAAGGAACCATGGACTGAATGAGAATGAAGGTAACAGAGAATGAGAGAAGATGGAATTCAGAGGCATGCAAGTAGCAGAATCCAAATCTGCTCAGGCAAAAGACTCCAACCTTAATGACAGATGGGATGTGGGAAGTGATCGAGAGGGTAATCACGACAACCCCAGGTTTCAGCTCAGGCTACGGGGTATGTGGTAGTACAAGGCAGAAATCCTGAGGTCAGGGAGGGCAATGGTGAATTCAACTTTGGGGAATTGTAGGCTGGAATTGTAGAAAAAGGTGTCCTGTGGGCAGGTACGAATGTAGTATTGGTATACTGTACTGAATCTCAGCTTTCCTGATGCTGAGAATGAGCTGGTTACCAGGAAAAGCTGAATCTCTACTCCCTGATGCCACTGATGCTTTCCTCCTGGTCATCATGCTTGAGGAAAACTGAAAAAGATGCCTCTGGGTGATTCTGTATCAAGGTCTGAAGCTTCCTGTCTCCTAGGAAGAAGACCCCACTTACCCTTAGGCCTAATAGGCCTTGTGGTTTATACTACAGTTTCTTCATCACAATATGGAACTGTATTCATCTTCCAATTATTAAGCTTTTATCTTACATCAGATTCTGAGCTAGAATCAGATAGGCAACATGCACAAACATGACCTGTGCCTTTGAATTCATAGCAAAAACACATGTAAACACAGTTGTAATATGATACAATCACCAGAATCTCAGGGTATGGTTGAACTCCAGTGGGATTTGCAGGGCCAGACAGCACCAAAAGAAAAGGCGGATGGGGAAGCAAATACAAGAGAATAGGCAGCTTTAGTCCTGACAGTGGAGAAAGGGTTAAGAATCAGGTAGTCAAAGCCAGACATAGAAGATGAGACACGTCTAAAGAGAGGATCATGTAAAGACCTGTTGTGTGAGGGAGCCTGGTATGTTAATAGCAAATGGTTGCAGAACATTTCATGTGACCAAACTGTAATGTACAGGGACAGAAGTGTGTGAGGTAAGTCTGGAGGGAGAATGAGTGGTTTGTTTATAGAGTAAGTGCTAAGCCTTTCGTGTAGTTTAATGTTCCACAGGCAAGAACAGCCCTTTTCTCATCTGTAGATTTTCCTGTAGAAGTGCATTAACCACTTGGAAGTGGAGAAGCAGTGATCCCAGCAGCATCATGAGTAATCAGGGAAGGACTCTAGCTGGCTAGTGATGATGTTTGCAACTCCAATAAACCAGGCTGTGTCGTCAAGGGCTGGAATTTCAGGGACAACCCAGCCAACTAAAGCTGACACTGAGCTCAAGTTGTAGTACCACTGGGGTGCAGCAGCCATGGGGTCTAACAAAGAACATTTCCATGGCTCAGGATGACATGAAAATTGATAGGATCTGGACCCTGGGCACTAGCCTAACTACAGTTCCTGCTTAAAATAGATAATTAACTCTCCTAGCTACAGCAAGTTAGCTCTACAGGACATGGTCATGACCACGATTTTAAAGAAAGTAACCATCAGAGCAAAAGTCACAGAGACTTCCAAGACTCAAAAGTAAACAGAAATTTCAAGCCAAGAAGAACACAGATGAAAGAGAGAGCGTGTGACAGAAATTATGGATATAATAATTCCCCTAACACACACACACACACACACACACACACACACACACACACTGTTTTATGGCAATAAATTGATTTCCACCACTTTGTGAAGGAAGGAACCCTGACACTATTCTCAAACTTCCCATTGAAGCTACCAGATTTCATAGCATCTAAGAGGCTACATAGGATAAGAATTAGTACTTTATGTACCACTAACATGATAAAATATTGCCAATCCTAAGAGCTAGTCAACTATAAGGCAGTGAATTGGCATTAGTCATGTTAGCCAAGTCTCCCAAGCTCCCTCCATACTGGGTACTGACTAAAGAGCACTTCCTAATTCCATTGTGGTTTGCTACAGTCACGTGACTAATTCATATCAAAGAGCCATGAATGAAAATGACCAACTAATTACAAGTTTGCCACCATCTAGGCACCTCTTTCCAGTTCGTGCAGCTACCATATGGGCTTGCAGCCACAGTGGAAACTATGTAAGACACAGGACTTGCTAGCATGGCAGGACCACCAAGGTCTGGGTCAGTTCCTTTTTTGTGTTCTTGCACATGGCTGAGACTGGGAAACTCATACAAACTGGAAATAGTGAGCTATCGTCACACCTATCAGTCTCTTTTCTTCCTTATTGCACTCATTTTTTTTAAAAAAAGGTAATGATAAGTTCTGAAGGTCAATATGTATACTTTTCAGGAATACCTTGGTTTCATACACCTTATTCCATTCGACCGCTAAGTACATTCAAGGACATATCATGCATAATCTTCATTGTTGACTTGACTGGATTTGTAATCACCATGGAAATAAAGTTGGAATAAGGGTTGGAAGCAGGAGAGTCAGAAAACTTGCAAGACCTAAGAATGAAGAAGAGAATCTCACTCAGGGATGCAGTTGAAGATCCTTACCAGCAGAGAAGCAAGGATTTCAGACAGTTACAACTGCATTGGCCCTTTTTCTCTCAGCTGTAAACCTATGATTTTCTAAGAATGTCAGAGAAGCCCATCCCCAGGCTCTCAGGTTTGTGTTTATTCACTTCTTGAATACCTCAAGTCCTCCACCCTGGTCCTTGGGCCTATATTAAAATGTTTTTAGTAAAATCATCAACTCTGCCTCATTATACTGAAACTTTCTTCAACATTAATTAAACATCCCAGTTTTTCCTCACTGAAAACTGAGGGAAACTCCTTGCCTCAGGAAGGAGACAGTGCAAAGCTGTGTCTCTCCTCACTGCTGACATGTATTGTCCATGAGGATATTTCAGAAAGGTTTGACAGAGAAAGGGAAGGTCTGGGACTTGATAAAAAGAACAGATTCATCTCTCTTTGCTTCCAGATGGTGGACACAAAGTAATAATCAGTTGCCTCCTATTGCTGTCACCATGGCTTCATGGCCATGATGAAATATGCCCTTGAACTATGAGCCAAAACAAATTCTCTTTTCTAATCTGCCCTTTCCAGCAACAACTGTCATTGGAATCCATGGGTAAAATTTCCCAGTTTGGATTTTAATCCATGGTTGCTGTAGGCACTGGTACAAAGGAAAATGGAAAGCTAGCACATATATTTGCAGCCGTTGGGAAAGAGATGAAGATGTGTTCACCATGATGACAGGAGGCAACACAAGGGACTGGTCTGAGGTTGGGAAAGTTGATGTGGGAGCCTTGATTTCAGAAAGGGCCCAGAAAGTTTCCTTGAAATGAAATTTAAAGTGTCATGCTTCTAAATGGGCCATGTGGGGATTTTTAATACAAACAAAAACTCTAGCACCTCCATTCTGGTATGAAACACCATTATCCAGTAAAAGATATCAGGGTTCTTAGAAGAGCTGGTTAATACAGTAGAGCTAGGAAAGTACAGGATGAACCTAGAACAATTTGCTGGTCCAGATGGAAGACCTTTGCTAAGAGACCTGCTAAGAGGTGGGCATCTGCTTTAAGCAGCCCAAGCTGCAATAACTTGGTCCTCAAAGTAAGTTTGTATCCTATAGACTATAACCCCTAGAATTCAACAAGAATCCATTGGTCTACACCTACATAATTAGATAAACAAGTGACAAAGTAATCTAACTAACATTTAGAAGTAAGCTAGGCAAACATAGAAACATGAACTAAGAAAAAAGTCACCTGGTACTAAGTATAGTAGTAATAATCATTTTGTGCAAAAATCTCAATCCCTGCAAAAATAAGAAGCAAAGAAGGTGACAGACAGGATTTTTAGATAGTCTGGATATGTCTCCCACAAAAAGAGATAAAATTAGCTGCATCCTGCTATGCTGGAGTGGAGTCTGTACCAGGAAAATATTTAAAGCATGTTAGTGTGACAATTGGCAAGATTTGAATTGGTCCGTAGACTGGAACATAATAACAACTGTATAAATACTAATTTCTTGGTTTTGATAACAGTGTAATCATTATATAAGGTCATTCTCCCATTTGGTGAAATCCATGCTGATAGACTTATATATAAGGAAGTCTTATGGTAGGTGTAGTTGCTGGTGACTGAGGAGGTAGAGGAACATTGACATCTTGAAAATCTTAGTTAAAAGGATATGGGGATTCTTAAATATCTTTGAAAATTTTATATAAGTTTAAAAGTATTTTAAACTACGTTTTTAGAAATTAAAAATGGGAATTTCTTGGGGGATATCTACTTGAAAAAAAATCCATGTCAAACCATATAGGGTGGACTGGGAAAAAACTATAGGTAGGAAATTTTGATTTTTTTAATTATCCAGGGAGCCCTTCCCAATGTACATGTCCTATAATTTAACATTTGCTAGGTTAATTTCATAATAACCTGTTGCTGTAAAAGGTTTTCTCGGCTTTGTCTCTTAAAGAAATGAATTAGATATTTATATATTTTATATTGTTGGGCCCATGTCTCAAGCACATTATTAGCTAGCTCTTTTATCTTCATTTAACTCATTTTTATTAATCTACTCACTACGTGGCTCGGCCCATGGCTCGCCTGTGTCCCTTACATGCTTCTTCTTTGAGGGAAAGATGGAGACTGACTAACTCTATCTTTTTCTTACTTGTCTGTCTTTTGATTCTCCACCCACCTCTATGGTGCTTTACATAGGCCAAACTAGTCTTTTATTTACATCATATAGAAAACATTTCCACCACAACCTGTAGCCAGTAAGTGCTGGTTTTATGTATGTGCTCACATATACATTCAGGTATCGAATGCCTGCTAACATGCCACAATCATTTCTGAGCATCTCCTTAGGTCACAACACCCAAAGGACAGAAAGTCCACCCACTACCCCCAATAAAGATTTTGATTATTCTGAGTGTGTCCCTACTCCAGATTTTCCTACCTGCTAAGAAATCAACCAATTTTACAAAGTTTCAGCAGGTCATTTCAAACTCTGGCATTTAGTCATGTTCTTTGTTTTCATGTTTGCTCAGTATCTAGTAGGGGGAAAAAAAAACATAGTGTAACAGAATCCACACACTCTAGTGGGAAAAGGCGTTGAAGTGGATGTCATATATACACCACAGAGCTGGGTGACTTTAAGCAAGTCATTTATGTAATTCTCATTAATCAAATCATGAATTGGAACACAATCTTCTTGAGGATAATAATAATGACTCCCTTTACTTTCAAAAGTCATTGGTATTAAAGGTTGCATCCTTCTTAACAAAAGAAGTTGCTTATCCATAAAAATAAAGTTTTCCTGCTAAATAAAAATCATCAGATATTTCATTTGAGTCCCAAGGTTGACCTTTCTTTCAGTTCATAGCCTTGACATTGCTTTAGCCAAGGGAAGGATTACATCTAAGAGGCAGCATTCCCACACCCAAGTTCTATTTTATGGCTACGCCTGCCAGCTTTGCTATGTTTAGCTTAAACTATTTCTGGATGTGTAACAGTTAATCACCTCTTCCAATAAAAAGTTAAAGGATAAGAAAATGCTATGAAAAAAAAAAACAAAACTTAAAAGGTCTATAATTACTCCTAGATGCCCCTGAATCCTCCTGGACACCCTCACCACCATCTCTCCGATATAGCTACATCAGCACACTTGTTTGCTGTTTCTGTGTCTGGAGACCCAGGAGCCCACTGCTCTCAGTATTGGCATTGCTTCAACAGCTCTAAGCTGTCAAGTTGTTGGGAGAGCTATGCCCAGTTTTGCATGAAAGACAGGATTTGGGCATATGCATCTTAGAATCCTTTTCCAGGCTAAGCTTTTCCCCTTGGGCTATTCATCTATGCTAGTCTTTGGCTCTTCTCCTGTATCTCTAAATGTCTAACACATCATCTTTTCTCTTCCTGACTATTAGTAAAACTCCATCTACTTTTTACAAATTTTTCTTTGATATCATTGTCACTTTTTTCAAAGGAAAAATAATCTAAGTAAGAAAGTTATGTTTCCTTTCCCTTATGAGGCCAGAGAAGAGAATACAATGGATGTCTCCTATCCCAGAGGAGTGTAAGGAACCCCAAAGATGGCCACAGGTGCCTAGAAAGGCTTTCTATTAGCAGAAAAGAAGAATGGTAAAAACAGGCTATATCCATTGATACAGGGAAGATAAATGGATCCTGAGTCCTATCAGACTCCTAAAGTCTTGAAGTTTCTATAAAAGTAATCAAATATTCTAATTCCTCTGTTAAATGTTAGAAATGCTTTCTATTGATTTTAAATTCTAACACATAATTTAAAATACCGTAACAGTAACAATATATAAATGATACAAGCATTCTGTAATATTTGCTTTCTTATATTTTCTCATCTCTTACCTATCTATGTGGTGCATATATGTGCACATGTGCATATATGCATGTGTGTAAACACCTATATGTGTATGTATACTGCTTCTATTTACTCAGAAGGTTGGATGTCAAGGCTTAAGAACCACATTGAAGAGTTTTAGAAAGACTCTTCATATGTAATTTTGCATGGCTTATATTGAAACATATGGGGGGGGGACATGATGCCTGTTTATACTGTCAGAACACGCTTTTTGATTGAAATGTTTTATGCAATATATTCTGATTATGTTTC